>JAODKT010002242.1:489836-525350 GCA_027576195.1 Cossypha heuglini
TCTGTTTTTTGGTTTGGTTTTTTTTTTTTTTTTTTTTTTTTAAAGTACAGAGCATCTTGTCTGTCGTCTGCTGGATTGTACTGAATTTTACAGTTGCACCAATGATTACGAAACACTGAGAGCTTATGTCTTCTCTTGAAGATGTCACAACATCAGTCCAGGGATGGAAGATTTTCATATTTCCAAGTAAAGGTAAAATTGGGCGTGTGTGAAGTGGCACTGAAGCAGGTAAATAACCTACCAAGCCCTTATGGTCGTTGGGGACCTTAAGCTTGAACAAGTGGGAAGACAAGGAATCAGAGGAGTTGACGAAGGTGTTCATGTGTGGGTCAGGAAGGCCTCTGAAGGCATGAATTCACCTTCCAACTTTTTCCCAGGTAAGATTTTCTCTTCAAGAGGGTGGAAACATTCTTATAAAAACCCGAAAAACCACAGGGTCAGGCCGTCAGCTCTTCCCAGACAGCAGCGGGAGATAGGGCTGTGGCAGTAGCAGGGAACACCTCCTCCCACTGCATACTTGCTGGGTAGGTCCCAGCCTTATCTCATCCCCCAGGCCATCCAGGCCATCCATCAGCCCTTATCTCCGGTGGGGCCAGCACTGCCTCCCGCCCTTGCCCATGCTCCAGGTCGGCAGGGGAAGGAGAGCTGGGGGCTGCTCCCTCCACTCCAGCCCTGTGTCCTGAGCTGGCTGAAGTGATAGGACAGAGTCCCCTGGAAAGGGACAGAAGCTAACGACTCTGACATGTTTCAATCACGTTTAGTTTCCATTTCTTTGAGGCTCAGAGGGACATATCTAATCTCTCAGGACGTCTGCACATTTTCCCCCAGCAGCCAAGAGCTCGCGGGCTGGTGCATCGCCTGGTGTCAAAGCAGGGATGTTAAAAGCACTGAGGATGCCAGCCTTCTCATTGCCTTCATGAGCTGATATTACAGCACCTATCTCTTCATAAGAGCTTCATTGCACCACTGAGGATGGAGAAATTTCCTCTTCAGGCATTCACACTGCTCAACAGAGAGAAAAAAGGAAATGTTCTTGAGCTCAAGCAACAAGAAAACCTGAGAAGGGACTGTGCTTTTCAGATTTCATTTTCAACTCTGGTACTGTCTTCTTGAGCTAGGAACTACAAGTATGGTTTAAATGCTTAGAGGGGCAGCTCTTAGATTGCATGAAAGCAGGAAGATGGTTTGGTAACTAAATTCCTTTTTTTGATTTCCAGACAAGGAAAAGGTAAAGGGAAGGACAGCTGAAACAGAAGTCAGGCGTAATTGCAAAACAGTGTAAAATGGAAAAGGAATGCTTTTACTCCCTATGGCTGGCAGCAAGGTATTTCAGCTGCCAGGGATGACTGCAAGGGAAGTTAAGTGTCAGATCTCAAATGGGTGTGCACAGCATAAAAATCACTTGGTTTCCAACAGATTAGTCTTTACCTATGTACAGTGAAAAAAGTCAGGTAGCATTCATTTTGCATTTTGAGAGTTCTGGTGAAATTTCATGAGTGAAATATGATGTACAGAGCAATGAGGGATTAGGCCTTTAAGAGTGTACACAATTTTTCATGACTGCTAAATTGTAATATGTAATATAATATATTATAAATAATATATTATTATTAAGTAATTATTAAGTAATTATTAAGTAATATAATATAATATAAATAGTATAAGTAATATAAGTTATATAAGAAATATAAGTAATATAAGTCATAACATTATAATAATTTATAATTTACTTTCATTTTCAGTATAGAAGCTCTTTCTTTTCATAGACTCCCCTATGGGAATCCTGATTTGGTTGGTAAGGGAAACTAAAACCTCTTAAATCAGAGCTTCTTGGAGTACAGGTTGTGAAAAAACATTTTTGAGGTTAAAAGATGATACTAGCATTGTACATACCCAGGGAATTAAATCACAATGATGAGACTTTCCCAAAGGAAAGTCATTTAGTATTGTCCAGTGCTTTTTCATCATATTCATTACCAGTTTGTTTCACTATGAAACGCCAGTGTTTCAATAGGGGATTTGAGAGCTCCCCAATTCCATGAGCAAGAACAACACATCTTCTGCATTTTACAGACTGGTAGCACTGGATGCTGCTGGCTTGCTCTCCAATCTGTTTATTTGCCATTCACAGCACATACAGGCTTGCCTCTACCTGCCCTCTTCTTATCTGGGCTACACCTGCTGCCTGTCACTTCTGTGCCAAAGTGGTCCAGCCCACTCCTGTCTGTAATCCAGCTATTCCCGGGCTGACGTTGGAGAATGTGTGGAAAATTGGCCAGTGCCAATACAGGGACCAGAGGCAATCTGTTTTTGTCCCCATCCCAAGTCTGAATTTTCTTGTTTATGAGGATTGAATGTTTATCCAGAATGATGTGCTCTCTGCTGTGCTTAAAGCAAGGATCCTCTCATGTAAACCACTGCCTAAGTATTAAACACTAAAAAGGAGAAAAATAATAATAATAATTTATCTTGTCATATAATTAAGTCCAATTATTGCTAAAAGTATCTCACATGCCATTAAAAAACTACTTTGGAAATCCCTGTGTTTTCCCAATAGGATTAATTCACCTTAGATGATTTTTTTAAAGTCCCGATTTAGAATATTCCTTTGAAGATACAAAATTTTCTTTCTCTCTTTTGTCTTTAATAACCCATCTGTCCAATAAAATAAAAAAAAAAAATAATTTGCAAATGAGGGCTTTGTGCTATAACTTCCTTCAAGTTTAAAAAACTGAATTAATTTCTGAATTCTGCATATGAATTAAGTTTTTAAAAAATAAACAGAAAAAACTCAGTAAAGAAAAAGTGCAGCTTTGGATTATCAGCTTATTTTATAAGTGAGAGAAAAAAAACTAGGATTCTGTCAGAGGACAATATTATGCAGTAATATTGGGAAGTTTACATGACACAATGCCAGAAAACACAGATGTTGAGAATATTAAAAACCACTATAGAGTAAAATTGTTCAAAAGTTATTTTTCTAAGGAGAAGACAGGAAGTGGTTGAAAGCAACACAGTATTAGGAATTTGAAGGTGACAGGTTTTGGCCCTAACACATTGTTTTATTCTGTAAAATATAGGCAAAGGAATATTCTATGCAGACAATATGAAGAAGTTTTGTGCAGCAGTTCAGTGCTTCAGCGCTGAAATTGCATGCAAGAAGGCAAACACAGAGAGAACCTGTAGACTTTTGACACTTGGAAGACTGGCTGGGATTTGTGTGATGTAGGATTAGACTGACCCAAGATAGAAGCACAGAATATCTAGACCCAGAGTACCTGTTGTAAGAAGACAATGCTTGGCTGATGCAACAGCTGCATTAGAGAC
This sequence comes from Cossypha heuglini, assembly GCA_027576195.1. Taxonomy (NCBI): domain Eukaryota; kingdom Metazoa; phylum Chordata; class Aves; order Passeriformes; family Muscicapidae; genus Cossypha; species Cossypha heuglini. The sequence goes on from JAODKT010002242.1 coordinate 493,164, forward strand.
ATTTTTTTGCAAACAGCACACTGAAGAAATCTTGAGGAAATCTCTTGGCTAAAAAATAGGAATGTTAATACTCTTTTCCTTTTGCTGACACAATCCTTATGAAAAGCTATTACACCAGTCCCCAAAAGGAACATGTGTGCAGCCTGCACCTTATTAGAAGCAATGTGCTTCCCCAAATTGGCAGGGCTAATGAGAACTTATAACAGTAAATTCATTTATGAAAACATTTAAGAGCAAGAGACAGGAAGAACAGGGAGTGTGACTGCCAGTCTGCTATGATAATGCCTGAGCTGGGAGAACTCTTTCTAATCTTTTTGAATCACATCCAGAGCTGAGCTTGAGCGAGAAACAGATTTAGATGATGAATATTTTCAAAGTGAGTTAAGAAAAGGCTGATGACAATCTGATATACTTTTATTTGTGGATTTATTGATAGCATACTACTAATGGAAAATAAAAAAGTAGAAATAACTCTGTTGTATGCAGTTTATGTTGATCAGTGTCTAATCACTAGGATATTTTTTGTCTTTACTGATTGTCTCATCCTTGAATTATTTTCTGCTGCAGATGCTTTTCTGAATTTGTGAACAACAATCTAGTCCTCTCGATTGAAGGAATCTCTCTGGATTTCACTTTTCTTGGCAAATATGTATTAAAGGTATTGCTAGAGTTACTTCTGTTGCAATTGCAGAGAGTCTATGATCAGAGGCTGCTGTTTCCCAGACATAAGGAAGGTTTGTGGAGTGATGAGCAAGCTCCATACATGCCCTTCAGTCTGTAAATAGAAAAGAGATAGGTTTTGTAGGAGAAAGCATTGAAACACAGCCAGATGGCAAAGAGGTCTCAGTTTGAACTTCTCCAGCATTTGGGGTAATGGACTCAAGAGTAAGGATATAAGGTGTTGGATAGTATTGCTTAGCAAAATGTTTTTTCTACATAGGTGTCCATTAGTAAATAATGTTTTTTATGTAACACTATATACAAGATTTACCACTAAAGAAAGAGGAATTGCAACTAAAAGCTCAAGCAGCAATTTGCCTTTTGACATTGCAGCCTGGCCAGATCTTCAAAATAAGCCTGTGCAAAAGTTAACCTCATCCTGGTTATTAATAATTTTATAACAGAGTTATAACAGTTATAACACAAGTAAGAATGAAATTATGTCAGGAACAGGCAAGAAGTAGGAAATAGTAAATTAGAGGCTTTTTAAAATTCCTGTCTGGTGGGTTTATGTTTGGTGGTGGTGGTGTTGTTTGTTTGTTAGGGGTTTTTCTGTTTGGTTTGGTGGTTGGTTGGGGTTTTGTATTTTCAGGATTTAAAAAAGCTACTTTTTGTTTGGGTTTTGGGAATATTGCCTAGGAATGTTTTTTCTTTATTGGATAAGTTTCTTCTCAAAAGAATATGGAAACAATAAACCTGCAAATAATAAAATTAATTTTTTATGTGAGCTATTAAAAAATAAAAAAATTACTGAAGCTGGTCATTGAGTCACTATATTTGTCTGACTCAACTAACTAGATAGAGCTATAAAAAGTTTGATGCTTCTCCTCAGATATTCACCAGAGTCATGCTGTAAGAAGAGTGAATAGTGTTTTCAGCAGAGACTTGTTTTAAGGAATTCTTAAAAATAAAACCCATGTCAGCCCAGTCGCTATGCTGTGAGTCTGAGGTTTGTTCTGGGGGTGGAACATGCAATGTTCTGCATAGATTTTGCTGTGCTCATTTTGCCTTTGCAGGAAATGTCTGACAAGTACCCAGCTCACTCCCCGGGGCAGCCGGCTCTGCTCTCCCTGGCAAGAGGTACTGACCACCAGGAGCATGGATGGGATGTAGGAACACAGGTAAAACAGGGAGATAGTCCTGATCTAATGCTAGCTTTCCCACCGATGACAGCACAAGGTCCCCTGGAAGAAGATCGGGATGAAAAGGAAAGATCTGCAGAATTACATCTTCTAGAGGAAAGGATGACAAGATGAGGAAGGAAGTCAACTGCACAGTTGATTCCTAGGGAAGTGCCCCTATTTGGCAGATAGACTGTCCTTAGGCCCCAAGGCACTGTCTTTTCAGAATGGATGCCTCCATGACTGATAGGAACTTTAAAACAATTACTGTATTCTCCAAACCTATTTTTTATGAAAAAAACTCTCAGGCATAAAAGCACAGAACAGGAGATGAAAAAGAAGAGAAAGAAGAATGATAAGGAAAATGAAGAATTCCATGGTAGTAGCAGAAGTCTCGCAGGTAAAAGCACGAACTAAAGTGATGGATATAGTTCATTGAAGAATTTGAGTGTGGCTGAAGGGAAATTACTGAAATGTTTTTATACCAGTGCAAGACGCTTACATAACATGCTGCAAGAACAACCATTACTAGTGTAAGAGGTGAAACAACAGAAATAAGGAAAATGGGCTGGATTTGTAGTCAAGCTTACAGCATTTAAAGGAGTGCTCATCTTGGGGTAGAATTAAATAAATAATTATAAAGGCTGGATAAGACACAATAAGTGTCCCATAAAGTTTTAGATGTTGTACTTTCAGATTTATGCCCTCCATGGCACCATTTCTTCTAATTTCTTATATATTTAGGATTGTTTACCAAAAATAAAGCCCAGGTCACAAAAGACTCTTCTGTAAATACAGCTAGGTGTAAATACCTTCTGAGTGAGACCAGCTATCTAAGGAGAGCGTTGTTACAAGAAAAAATAAATATGTCCTGACAAAAAATAAACAGAGACTGGAATTCAGAGGAACATTTCTGTCAGAGCTGAGAGGTCTGGAAAAAAGGTTCAGATGTATAATGGGGGTAAGAAAATGCTGCTTTGACCAATAACATAAAATCCTATGTAGCCTTTAACACTATTCAATACACAACTCGCCATATGCTTATGCAAAGTTTGAGTATGTTTTTTTTATAAATAGTTTAGCTTCTTTTAATATATTTCAGGTACCAACAATGAAACTGTTTGCAACATAGAAAGTGGCAGAAGCATCAAATACCTAGTACAGCTGAATCACCTGTCTTCAGAGAAAATCACAGAAAGAGACAGACAAACTATAATAAGATGCTTCCCTACCAGAAAAAAAAATCACCTACTAAAGAGTGGTTTGGGAAAGGGACCAAGCTAATACCACAGGCAGGTAGCAATAGAGGAAAAACCTGCTGTGAAGTATTTCATTTTTGTGATTCTTTAACAATTTACAGAAGAAATGTCATATAATAGAAGTTTGGCTCTCTTTTGGGAGTCATAAATAAAATAGAACTGTAATCAAAGGACAGAAGAAAAAAAGACTTAGCAGATATTTAATTCTTATTTATGCTTACTTCCAGAAATGATGACTTGAATGTAAATGTGGAAGGTTGCAGCATGCAATAATTCAAACTCTTATATGTTCTCCTGCTGCACCCTGCCTGCTAAGCATTTCCAAAGCCTCAACTGGCTGATTTAATTTACAGCTTTCTACCCAGTGATTAGAGAAAGGTTTGAAAAGGTCTTCAAGAAAAAAATGGTGAGCTATCCCTAGGATTTGTTACCGTAGACTGTTCATCTGTAATCAATACTCTGTAGCTGTCTGGGTCTCCTCCACAGAGAACCTGCACTTTAACCAGGGGAACTGCCAGAGAGAGGGTTTCATTGCAGGCACACAGATGGTTCATTTTCTTCATGCTGGGTGCAGATATTTTTAAAGTGTAAGGAAAAATTAGGAAAAAGTAGTGTTTCTAGATGAACTGTTAGTACAAAATAAAATATTAACCACCAAATTCTATCAAATTTGATTTAAACTTAAATAATAAATCTGTCCACTTTATTGATATCCATTGTCAGAAGCAGACTCAGGGGCAATAAATATACTGAGGAAATGACAAGCTTTACAGGGATAAATTGTGAAAAACCAACTGGATTACCCTTGATTTATCTCTAAATTTAGTTTGAATCCTGTAGGGTGGCATAGATGACTGGACTGTAAATTGCCTCCAGTGTATTCCCTTATGTTTTTTACAAAGAGCAGAGAAAGGCAGGGCTGGGGAAAGAACTGAATCCTGGGGGATCTGCTTTGCCTCCCTGGTCTCAAGACACAGTATACTCAGCATTGTCCCAGACTGAAAATAAAGCAGTCTGTGGATCAGATACCATCTGAAAACTTCCTGAACATACATCCATTTCAATCCCAAACCCAACCCAACACACCCTTTACAGCAGGAGTTGTCAGATGCATTGCATCTGCGGGCATGAGTCTGTTGAAAATTACCTTTTTTCTCTGCAAAGCCAGACATTCCTCGTGGCAGCACAGTGGCAAGTCCTGCCCCTTTGTACAAGTACCAAGGAGGGCTTGGGAACTGTGTGGGACAGGAAGCTGGGAATTGCATTTTATTTTTCTTCTGATGTCGCAGAGCTGTGGCTCTTGCTTAAAAGACATAAGCCTTATGTATCTCCTGACCTATTACTACTCATCTCTTGGTGGTTGTAGGAAGACACAAGCAAAGTTTCCTTCCTAAAGCCATAACAAACAGGCACATTTGCTTATGTTCCTTCTCACCTAAGAAATATATTGCCATGCTTACATATTTAATACCTCATAGAGGTCAATCCTAGACAAAGGTGCCACCTCCGATGGATCTGTTAACTCACTTCAGATAAGTTGTTCTGAAAAAGTCCCTTTGCAGTTTTACTTCCAGTCTCCTCCTAGTGTTACTAGCTCTATTCTTGTCCGTGTCTCGGCAATCCCCTCAAGGCAGGTGAACAAATGTGAAAAAAGAGAACCTGGCTTTGGGATGTTTATATTTGCTGGACTCCTGACAGTCAGCTGGGACCAAAGTGGCATTGTGGCACCTCAAGTCAAGAGGGAAGACGGAGCAGTCCAAAATAAGCCTTGTTTTTAAATGCAGAGTAAGGCAGCATCTTCTGTGTTCAGCAACAAGGTGCAACATATAGGTGAATGTCAGCTTTGCCACCATTTGTGTCTTGCATACACCTGTATATTCAGAATATATTGTGCAGTCACTAGTTCTTCCCTCTTTTCTCAGTCCTTACTATACTGTCTTTATTCCAGGTCATGCATCCATGTTGTAGAATCCTTGGAGATTAATGTAATGAAGAAACTGCTGTGTGACATCTTTTGTCAGAGGCCACATTTTACCTGTGAGCTCACAGATGGTGAATAGCACAGTCAAGTTTATTGGTTTAATTTAGATTTTGCAATGACACTGTTACCGTACCCCAAAAGTTGAAAATTTTTGCAGAACAAGACATGGGAAGAACAAGATTTGCAGCATCTGGCGAACTTTGCTATTGAGTAAATCTTTACGTCACGTGGAAATGTCTGTGTTCTTTTGGAATAAAGCAATAATTATGCTTTTGACAGAACCACAGGCACTGCTATGACCATTGCACCCCCAGAGAGTACAAAATGCTCTGTTTTCTATGGCCACTGAACTGCTTCCATGCCCTTGATTCAGAACTCAAGAACTCTGCAGTGATAGCAGCCATTTCAAATTTGAGGAGAATTCCTTCAGCTCATACTTGGGAAAGACATAAATTCCTTCAAATGATCCAGATTTAGATAACCTTGTAAGCACAGGCAGACAAAGCAATGCTGTGCAGGAATTTATGCTAGTTAGCATAAAATCTTGGTACTGAATACTTAAGAGATTAACCTGCACGTATGAATTTACTGAAAGACTATATGAGCATCTGAATAAATAACCTATCTACATCCCATTCCAGCTTCTCACTGGTAAAGTCCATGCACACAGAACTGCAATAGAGTTTAAGCATAGTAGTGGGTGGTACCAGAATATATGTGTGAGTGAAGGAGGATGTCCTGCAGTGCACAGAGTGGACCATTTAAACAAATGCAAATGGAAAAGGCAACTTTCCCTGGAAATGCAGCTGGCTTATTTTTGTCTTTTAGGACAAATTTGTTGCCTTTTTTGTGTTCACACAGAAGCTAAGGCCATTCTGAGAGGGCAAGTTTCACTCCTTGTAGGATGTGTGGCCTGAATATGAAACAGCTGGTAAGATCTGATTGGTTCATGTCCTTAGGGTTTCTGTTGTGTACTGAAACAGTCCCTTTTAAAAAAGCACAACAACCCATCCAGCCAACCAAAGATACATCATCATTGAAGCAGTGCAGAATAGACAGCATGCTTCAAAATTTTTTGCCCTTTTCCTTCCTCTTTTAAAGTTTCTTCAAATAAACCCTTTCCTATCCTACTGCCCAAGCAGAAAAGGCAAAAAGGCGTAGCTGAAATACTAATAATAGAAAATCTTCACTGCTCAATGAGAATGATAGGGACTCAGCATTGCAGGACAGAACATGTATGATATTTGTTACCGTGGACATGAGTGAAGGACAAATAACTCCTAAGATTTTTAAATTTACTGGTTGTGTCACTGGAGCAGTTCTGGGACTCATGCATCAGAATTCACTGCAGTTTAACTGAGAGGGCAGAACAAAAAAACAAAGAAGGACATAGATTTCTTTTGTTGACTTTGACCACTGACTATTGGTTACCTCAATTTTCATATGCACCTCGACAGCAGATATTGGCATTTTAAATTGGCTGAAAAAAATAGTACTAAATTGTTAGATATGCAATAAATAAGTGCAAATCAAGTCTGATATGTAAATCTCTGGGACTAAATTTTGTACTTGAACATTTCCCCATTTTGGTGTTAGTTTTCAAAAGAGACCATGATTTAATTATATCCACATGCTATTCCCTACAGTCATCCGAGAATTTAGTTTTGAAACTCCTGTATAGTTTGTGTCCCACATACACATAAAATAGTACATTCTTATGTACACGCCAAAGCAGAGAAGGTAACTTCTCTGAAATGTTTTTTTTAGTACACTAAAAACAAAGAAACCCCACAACCCCCCCGCCAAAACAAAACAAAACAAAACAAAACAAAACAAAACAACCAACCAACCAACCAATCAACTAACAAAAAAAAATACCAGCAGAACAAAACAGGGAGATATTTCTAAATTACTGTGTGTGAATCCAAGCATCTTTAATATTATTCTCAGTCATTCTCAAAACTGGAGACTCATTCTCTAATAATTTTCTTCTTGTATATAAAATGACACCTCTTCTCTTTGGAGGAAGCCAGGTTATCTACTGGTTTCAAATGACCTTCATGCATTACATAATCACAGAAGAACTGAGGTTAAAAGAGACCTCCAGAGGTTATCTGGTCTAGCTTGCTTGCTTAAGCAGGGTCACTCAGGAACAGTTACCCAGGTTTGGAATATCTCTAAGAAGGGAGACTTAGCCAACTCCCAAGGAAACCTGTGCCAGCACTTGGTCATCCTCAGCAGTAAGTTTTCTTACTGTCAGAGAAAATTTCCTCTGTTTCAGTTTGTGCCCATAGCCACTGGTTCTGTCGCTGGGCTCCACCAGGAAGAGCCTGGTTCCATCATCTTTGCTCCCTCCCTTCAAGTGCTTACACAAAGTAATGAAACTCCCCTAAGCTGCCTTCCTTTCTCCAGGCTGAACAGTCTCTCAGCCCTTTCTCACAGGAGAGGTGCTCCAGTCCTTGGTGCATTCCTCAACCAAGGCTTTCAACATGAAAGCCCAAGTCTTTCAGACTGATCATATAAGAAGTAGATGGTTCTGTTGGGACAAGTATGGAAGATGAAAAGAGGTTCATACTGGAAAGGTACTTGTTGTGTTGGGAACCAAACTAGGCTGCCTCAATAATTCTGCAAGCTTTGTGCATGCTGGCATTCTATCTGACATCCAAACAATGGAATTTACTATGGTTAACCATGATGGAGGAATCTGCTACAATTTCAAAGAGCTGTGGTATAAGATCAGTTTTCAATGAAGGGATCCTTTCTTCTTAAAATTAGGGAAAAAAATAATGAGATACTACAAAGCTAGGGTTCCTAAATGACAGTTTTATTTCGGGGACATAAACATCAATTAGTGAACAAGAGAGCAGACAGAATGGTGGACCATGGTGCAAGAATTATATTACCCTGGTGTGCAGCATTGTTAGCTCTGGTAACTGCACAGGAATGAAGAATGAAATCCTGTTTATTTACATTTGTTTTCTGCTTGAGAGACAGCCCAAGAAGTAAAATAAAATGAGAGCCTACTCAAATACCTCCTATGTTTCCCCTTAAATTGAATTTCTCATTTTATCAGGAAGCAATACTTGCACTGATGTTAGACAGGCAGCTAAAAGGTCAGCAAGTTCCCTTGGTTGCCTTTTGTCAGGGGTTTTTGACTTGTCTGTGAATAAAGATCTCCCAGGAGGAAGGCAGACCTGGATTTCCTGTCATCTTGAAGACAGCAATGAATTTGAAAATGTTACAAAAAGCATAAGGGACTTGAAGCACACCTTCAAATGCACTGCTGATGCCAATAGCTTCCCATGTAAACATGCACACAGAGTTGTTTTGGATTTGTTCTGTCAACTTTTTGTTGTGAAACAAATTGTTATACAGCTGCTTACCTTGAATACTGAATGAATCTGATGGTTTTCCATTACTGCACTAAGCCTAATCGGGGCTGCAATCTCTTTGGGTTAGCTGTGGAGCTGGCACACTCCTAACAGAGGTGGCTGAACCACTTTTCTTTTTCTGTCATGCTCTCCTGCGACTTGCACGGGTGTCTCAGCCCATCCTGCTCGCTTACAGCTCTTGATACTCTAAAAGTGCTAAGGGTTGAGAAAGTCTCAACAGGTATCTGGGCAGAAAGAAAGAGCTTTCTCACTCATGAGGAGCATTAATCATTACAGGGAACACATAGGTTTCTCTCCAATGGTCAGAGCTAGAGCTACTGTTTTTATCCTCTATGGGGACAGAATTCCTGTTCCTGTAGTGTCAATAGTGGACAGTTTCTCAGAATATACTTCAGTTGTTAAAGCCTTTATTACTATTTTTTGTTCACTTAGCTTAGATAGTGAAACACAGTAATGCCTGTGAACAATGTATTTTAACTGCACACATATTGCATATAGGGAAAAAAAGACTCAATAGGGTGGGTGATCCTGTATTTTCACGTCCAGAGACCCAGCTTGTTTTCCAGTGTTATGTCATGCAGCTAATAGTGTAGAAAACTGTTTACTTGGTTCAGAAATTCTGTGTGATTCTAAATTTACAAGTAAGAAAACAAAAGCCCTCTGTAATGAGAAAAAGACTACTGTGTTCCCAGGATGCTCAGGAAGTTGCTGCATAAAGACTGCTGGTAAAATTTTCACTCTGTACTCATCTGACTATTTACAGATACATTCTTACTGGAAACAAATTAGTGATTTGAAGTAATTGCTGTCTTCCTGAGTTACTGACCTATCCATTGTAAGTTGTTATGAAAATAAAAAGAAGAAGAAATTAGAGGGTTGTCCACTGTTACAAATTATTCACTTCTTGTATATTTGAGAATCCCTTTTAATTTTTTTCTGTTTGGAAAACTGTGTTTCAGGATAGATTCTCAGGAAAAATAGGCTGCTCTTTTTGCATAGTTTTGAAGATTTATAGAAGAAAGAAAACTCTAATTTAGACTGGAATTTTGGAAGTTTATCTTAGTTGAAAATCTAATTATTACCATGATAAAAACTGTTCAATATAGTGGAGAACTTATTTTCTTTAATATTACTGTTCATTTAGAGTGACTTCTAAAGTGGCTTGTGACACTTCTGGGCAAGTCTAGCACACAGAAATGCTGAGACTATGGCAGAATGAGAATAATCAAGAAATATGAAGGTTTGCCGCTTACCTTCATCTATTTTATGAACACATAGGTGCATACAGAAATGCTTATTAAAGCAAAGGCTTTTCACAAAATCTTTAATGGATTCACAAAAGCTCTAGATCAAGGGTGCACAAGGTACTTCCATAATTTTATTAATTAAGATTACTTTTACAAGGGGCAAGCATGGGACTTCTGGAATTCATGTTCCAGAAAACCTTCTTCTACCCTGCAGATTCTATATAATGTGAGATTATTCTACTACTGACAGCTATATTGTGTGGATATTTACCTACAGATATTTACCTGGTCCTTGTCTACAGTTCTTATATGTTCCTTCTTATGCCTGGAACTTACTTTGCAGTCAGATGAAGTTCTAAATGTACAAAGAGGTTGGTACAAATTGAAATATAGCAGCAGATATTTAACCAAGTCATTTTAGTTCCTCCAGCTTTTTGACTCTTTTCTAAAGTTAAATGTTACTTGAAAGGATCTTCACTAAGTGCTCTTCGATTTGTATTGTCTGATAAGTTACATAGGACTCTAATTCACAGAAATTATGTCCTGCACTTATTTTTTGGTTATAAACAAAATGCAAAGCTCAACACATGTTAATGGGGCTCCCATAAGACAAAAAAAAACCCCAAGCAAAACTATGTAAAAGCCACAGAAGTAATTTGGTTTAATTAAATGAGGCCTAACATTTTTATTTCCCTGATGGATGCATTAACTGAATCAATAGGAATGTAAACACACTAAGGACAGAAGAGTACAAATCCAATCGCAAAGTCTTTTCTTTTCTTTTCAGTATTGTAATGAACAACTACAAAACTGATCACCTGGCAGCACTTTCAATTAAAAATCCCAAAGACGTATTTCATGTAGATCCACAATGAAAGCCAATGGTAAATAAATGTTCTATTTACAAGTACAGCAGAAGGATCCCTGCCCTTGTCCTGCTGGCCACACTGCTGCTGATGCCACTGGCCTTCTTGGCCACCTGGGCACAGCTGGCTCACGTTCAGCCTCTGCAAACCTCTGAGTGCTTTTCCTCTGGGCAGCTTTACAGACCCTCTGCCTGGCCTGAGGAGCTGCCTGGGTCTGCTGTAGCTGAAGAGTAGGACCTGGGCTTCTACCTCTGAGAGGCAGTGCAACGAGAAGCCCTCACTTACCCACTGTCAGCCACTATGAAGGCAAACATAGCCTGGGATGAGAAGATGTTCTCCCTGTCTAGTTCATACCACAGTTTTGGCTGCCCACAGGTCAAATTGTCACCCACTCACCACCCACACACCTCTGTACCCACAGGCTGGGTACTTATGCCTTGAAAAGAGGAAGCACAACATTTAAATAGTCTTATAACTGCTTCCAGTGCCCTAAAAGAGTGGTCAGTCACCAATCTGGAGACCTCAACAGAAAAACTAAGGCATAGCAACTTCCTCCAACAAAGGAAGAATACTACATGTTTTCTTGGAGGCAGAACAAAACCGTAATCTTATCCAGTGCTTATATCAGCTGTGTCCACGTGGACACCATGAAAGAAGATCCTAAAAATCATCCTGGCAGTTTTGTAAACAAATAAACTATAAGATTTTATCTGTTGTATAATTTTATCTGCTCAGGTGATAGATTTATTGTGTTAATACGAAACATGACTTTAAAAAATTGTGATTGCTTGTAATCTAGCCGGTCTTGATTGTATCAACATTTTGCCGCAAGGCAAAAATGTGACTCTGAAAAATACCCTGATCTTGTGCAATCTGGAACTTACATAGAAGAGATGTTATCAGAATGTATCCAAACATTAGTTACCATCAAAAGGGAGCGGGGGAGAGCATGAGAGATCTGTGTGACAACACTAAACTGTGTTTATCTTCTTCAAGGCATGGACTCTAGACCATTGCCTGGCTTATAGGCTTGAAGAATATTACCCAACATGGGACTGTGTTCTCTGATGTGACTGAAAAATATAGTACACAAGCAGGTTTCCACTGCCCTGCTCTCCCCCTCCTTCTGGTCTTTTTGTGTGAAAACGATCTAATTAATATATTAACTAAAAAAACTAAATTTACAGCCACCTGCAGACAGATTCCTTTGTATTAAACATCTCTGTAACTCCACTCACTTCAGTGTAGAGACTCAGTTTACTTTAGTGTAAGGTAACTCTGAAACTTGCTTCTTAGATTAGAACAAAGGTCAAAAGGGGAGTCTAATGGATCATCTATTGTTAGAAATGTTCAACAGTCCCATAGGAAAGTAACAAATTTTAAAATGTATGAAATCGTGATAGATAAGTGAAGAAAGAATTTTTAAAATATCCAGGCCACGTAATGTGAAAGGAAAAGGATGATCAGTATACTTGTAAAATATATTTTTAAATAATCTCTTTATCTAGAAACTATCCTATGGCTCAGTCTATCTGGTAAGTGTCATATTTTAGTCCATTTCCTTTGGAATGTTATTACTTAGAGATCAAGAATAGGGAAATTAGCTTTTAACCCATGCTAACAATTTTATTTTAGGTTAAAAAAATGAGATTATGCAAAAGCAGGGAACATAGAAAAAGCAAAAGGTGAACTTGGACAAGATTTTGGAGGGAACCATGTTTACCAACAGATCTTTTAATTTTTTATGTACAAATTTCAAACACAGCAACTTCATTTACTGTGGCTGTCTAGCTAAATCTGAGCACAAACCCATTGTACTGGTTTGCAAAAAGACATCAAATTGCTCCAGTGACAGTACCTTGTGTGAATGCACATACTGTAGAGCACTCACACGAAGCTGCCAAGTCTTCACTATTACTTCACAGAATTCTTAGTCCATTGGAAGGTATTTACTCACTCTAAATTATTAGTGTGTGGTAGCTACTTTAAACACTTAATTAATATTACCTAAATATGTCTTACAGGTAGTTTAAAGGTGGATTCCAAGAGGATGGGGCCAGACTGTTCTTTCTGGTGCCCAGTGACAGCACAAAGGTCAACATGCGCAAACCAGAATAAAGGAATTTTCATCTGAATATGAGGTTAAACTTCTTTACTTAGTGAGGGTGGGAGAGCACTGGAACAGACTGTGAGAAGAGGTGATGGAGTCTCCATCTCTGGAGATTTTCAGAAGCCGCCTGGACACACAATCCTATGCAACCTGCTCTCCAGGTGAACCTGCCTCAGCTGGGGAATTGGACAGGATGATCTCTAGAGCTCCCTTCCATCCAAACCATTCTGTGATTCTGTGAAATTAGAAGAAGTACGTTGTCGTTTTTGATCCGTTGTTGAACATTCCTCAAGGAAGCAGTTGTGGAAGGTGTGGAAAGGGGCTGGGTGATGTAGCCCTTTGCTCACAGCCCTCTACTCTGGAATGCTTGGAGCCTATTTGCTCTCTAGGGAGTTATTTGGTCGGGTTTTTTCTCAGTCTGTGTTTGTATTCTGCCCATAATGCTGCTGCCAGTGAATTGAAAGCATCACCACCTTCAGCAGGCAACAAAGCAGAGAGGATCATGAAAATGTGTTTATGTTTACATGCAGAGAGACAGTATTCCCTGGGCTTTCTTCTGAGTTTGGCCTTTGTCTATTGCACTAGCGAATGAATACACCCTTCTCTTACCTGCAAGGAAAAACGAGCTGTCCTAGTCTTTTGTCAACTGCTTCTGACATCTCCAGCTTTCCTCTTGACCTGTTTGGAGTAGCAAGGTCATCAGTCCTCACAGTAAACCTGTGAGAGTACATTTCTTGTATGCAATTCACAAGCTTGATGTGATGCAGGTACCAAAGCAAGGAATGCTGCATGCATGCTCTCTACAGAAAGCACCTGAGGTATGGGTCTGGATGCTAATTTCTATCTGCTCTCCTGTGGGCTGTACTGGGCTCCAGCCATGAGAGGTGCTGTGTGTCTATATTATATTTAGCTTAGCACTACAGAGGTGTCCACTCACTTCCCCCCAAGGGATGGAGGAGAGACCTGGAAAAAGGTAAAACTCATGGGTTAAAATAAAGAAGTGTAATAGGACAGAAGAGGAAAGGGACAGTTACAGTAATTGCAAAACAAAGTCATAGAACCACAGAATATTTTGAATTAGAAGGGTCCCAGAGTCATTGAAAAATCATTGAAGTCCAAGTCCTAGCTACACAGGTCAGTCCTGAAAATCACACCATGTGCCTGAGAGCATTGTCCAGAAACTTCTTGCACTCTGTCAGACTGGGGCTGTAACCATTACCTGGGGAGCCTGTTCAGTGCCCAGCCAGCCCCTGGGTGAAGAACATTTTCCTGATATCCAACATAAACCTCCCTGACACAACTTCAGGCCATTCCCCTGGGTCCTGTCCCTGTCCCCACAGAGCAGGGATCAGTGCCTGTCCCTCCTGTTCCCTCACAAGAAGCTGTGACTGCAGTGAGGTCTCCCCTCAGTCTCCTCCAGGCTGAACACACCAAGTGCCCTCAGCCACTCCTTGAGTGGCTTCTCCCTCTAAACCCTTCACCATCTTTGACACAATTGTTTTCAAATACAAAACAAGTAAAAGGAAGGACAGAAAACATTTTTGGATTTTTTACAGATGGAGGTGGGATTATGCACTCAAAGGGGAATTATAGGATCAATTTTTCTTTTTTGCTGCTTATGAGAACAACAAAAGTCTAAATCACTATTTTGTATGGAACCTGAAATGTTTGGCATCTCCTATTTTCGAAGTTTGTAGATCTTTCTTTCTGTCAATGTTTCCCACAGAGCCATCTCCCATTTGCTCTTTTCTTATTCTTTGGTCATTTTTTGCCCCTCCACCTTCTCTCTTCCAATGTCTTGTGAATGGAAGTCAAAGGCTCTCTAGAGATCTTAGTGCTGTCCTGGTCCTTTTTCCTCTCATCTGGAAGGCAGGCTGGTTGTGCAAACAGTGCAGTCAATCAAACATTTACCTGGAATTAATTGTGCAAACAATGTTATCAAATGCAAAGAGAGATAAGAATAGAAATCAAATGTAAACAGATTGCGCTAGCAAACTGGAAAAGTCAATAGTATAAATAAAAATAAGGTGGTATAAGTGAAAAAACCACAAAAATTAAAGGGAAGTAACATCAGCAAGGGTGCACAAAAAGGTTGCAAAAAAGTAATAAAATGCAAATAAAACAAAAAACAAGCAACTGTGTCTAGGCTGGGGTAATTCTTGTAGTGCAAATACTCTGTACTGTTGAGAAAGCCCAGGTGATAACATTCATGGTTCCATAAAAGGAAGATAAAACTTCGTAACAACTTGTGTCAATACTTGAAATAGTGAACACCACTGCTCATGACAACAACCCCTGAAATGGCTTCTGTGGAAAACTGCTGCTGCAATAAGAGCAGAGGACTGAGGGTGGCACCCAGGCTGTGTGGCTGGAAGGTGGCTGCTGCAGCCTCCACAGCAGACAGAGACAGAGCCTCCCATGACCTCTTGTTCAGGAAGCTCTGGCTACTGGGATGTGACAAAGGGTGGGAGACGTGCAGGTGTTCCTGCTATGCAGAGAACAGGCAGGTGCTGGAGCTAAGTGAGTGCCTGAATGAAAAATCAGCCTGGATTAGCCATCTGGAGGGGATGCTCTTGCAACAGAGCAGGCATACAGCTGGTGAGATAGAAGGAGGAGAGTTGGCTAGGTGTCATATCACTGGCATTATCCATCTCTTCACTACAACAACACCCTGGAGATGCTGGGAGGATTTTTGACTATTACCAAAACACTGCTTTTCTGTGCTCTCTCATGCCAGCCGTGTTTTCCTTCCTCCTTCCTTCCAGCCATCTTCTCCAACAGACCAGGAGAACATCTCCTGCCCCACCTCTTCCTCCATTGAAGCACTTGCTTTGCTGGGTTCTAGTTTGCTCTCAACTTGTGGGCCAAAAAGATCTACTGGACAGACAGACAGACAGAAGACACCCCCCAGCATCTGCCCTGAGAATTCTTGGCCTTCCCTCATCTTCTGCTGCTGGGCTGCAACACACTGTTGTGCAGTATTTATTTAGTTCCAACCTCTGCACATTCAAATTTTCAGTCACAGGGAAATCAATTACATTTTGTCACTAAACAGAACCACATAAAATATCAACATGTAGCTTCTGAGTTTGGAAATACTTTGCCCCAAACAAAAAAAGACATTGTTCCAGGTCATAGCAGAGTGACATCTTTCTCCTGCCTTCAAATGCTGTTAAGGAGCAGAGGTAAATACTGGGTAAACTCACACAAATGGTTACTACAGAAGTGGGCAAATTCTGTCATCCAAATCTGGGGAGGAGAAACTCTGTCTACTTGTTTCTATCTTTGATGCCACAGTAAAGAAGCCACAAAGCTCTGGCTAAATATTAGGAAGTCTGTGCTTACTTGCTCTTCTTTCCTTTCTTTCCCATCCAAGAACAGACTGGCAATGTTGTGTATTGTATTTTTTCTGTACTTTCACTCTAATTCCAGCTAGGATTTTAAAATTTCAGAAAAACTTAGCTACTTGGAAAGAGCCAGGTATTTTTATTTCTAAGGAAAAAGAAAAGTTTTTTTGTTGGAAGGAAAGGTGAAGATTTAAGTCTCTACTCAGTACCCTTGTCAAGACTTTGTATCCAATCATTAGATTTAGTTCTTTGTAACACGAGTTACTCATCTCAGTTTATTCAGTTTTATGACTACTATAATTTAGCCATAACAAGATACAAAACACAGATGGAATACCCTGTCTAAACAAAATATATTGATATTTGTACTATGTTACAAAAAGTCCTTCTAATATAAATGACTTGTTATTTCCACTCTGCTGTGTTTGGTTTTTCAGTGTTAAACTGTTTCTATGATTCATTAATACCATGTCCAAAATATATTCCAGCTAAAATATTTAGGTACACTTTCATGATATATGTTAGTTTATATAGCCAAATCTTGAACACAGAAATAGTGACCACTTAGTCTTGAGGACTGTAAAGATCCAAGAGAAATTACCTACCATACCTGTAATTGAAGTTCTCTTAAAGGTCATAACCCTCTATAGATCCACACTTACCCTCCTTCCTCCTCTTGGGATTTGGAATACATTAGGCTTAGGATGGATTGTTTAGTTCTCTTTAGACCATAAAGAAACTGATAAAGAATAAGTCACATGGTGCTCCCTGTAAGGCTTGTATATAATTGAGCATTATATAAGTCAGTCTGACAGATGGTTAGAAACAAGCTTTGCAGTAACATGACTCAAATATTGCACTTAAAGTAATCATGATCTTCAAGTTATTTCAGTTGCATAAAAGTAATTCAATTTCCTTCTACTATTACAGCATCTACAAAGCCTCCTGTTTTAGGAATGTGAGAGTTGATTTGGCTAATAAACAATACCACTGTTTTATTACACAAAAAAAGAAGCTCAGATTTTTTTTTCCATTTTTAAAAACATATATAGAAAGATTGCAAAAAAATCACAGTAGAAATTATATTTCTTAACAATGACAATGGCACAACACTCTATTTATCATCCCAGATGGCACTCTCATGCTTTCTGTGCAAAAGATTGCTTCTTAAATTTACATCTCCAGTATTAATTGCATGAATATAAAGGGCTGGCTTGAAGTTACAGCTTTCAGTGTATATGGCAGGTGCTGTATTACAACTCTGATTTCATCCTGAATAAACAAAAATGCCCACTTTTTCACAAAGATTTTTCCCTCCCTTTGTTATACTTATTTCAGCATCACATAGTATTAAAATGCCTACATATAAAAGGTCACTCTTTTTCCTTTTAAAACATTTCTTTGTGGTTTATATTCCCAGAGGTACACATAGAATCAACAATCGATAAGAGAACATCACATAACACTCTGACTTACCTTTGAGGAATATCATTTAGGTCAACACATTTTATCAGGGAAAGACTTTTATAGACAATCATTTTGCTTTTAATGACATTTTCTAATCACTAAGTAGATTTTCTTTGAATAGCAATAATACAGCTCAGTTATTCAGTTTGATTCATTTTAGCAGGAAAAAAAAACATGGAAAGACTTCATTCTGAGCAATCCAGTCAGATTTTTATGAACTGAAGCATTCCTTTTTTATAACTCTGAGCATTCCTGAAGTGGATAGAGACTTGGTTTCCTAAAGGATAGCTAAGCAAGTTTCCACTGCACTGTATAATCAGCAGAACACTAGCAGAATCCTAACAGTGATGTCCTGGATTCTCTTACCATCTCTGAATTCTTAAATTTTAGTGGAGAAGCTAAAAAGTTCTGCTACTTAAGGTCAAGTACATCTTTAAAAAATATTCTTCAAAGTTCAGGAAGTCTTTTTGTTTGTTGTATTATATTTTTCAAAGGGGTCACAAAGCAACATAGAAGAGTTCTTTCAAAAGGCATGGTATGGGGTGCTGTGAACAAGGTTAGAGTTTATAGTCCACTGTCAAAACCAAATTCAAATGCCACATAAAATAGTTAAGCTTATTAC
The DNA here is from genome assembly GCA_027576195.1 of Cossypha heuglini. Taxonomy (NCBI): domain Eukaryota; kingdom Metazoa; phylum Chordata; class Aves; order Passeriformes; family Muscicapidae; genus Cossypha; species Cossypha heuglini. The sequence continues at coordinate 511,296 of JAODKT010002242.1, forward strand.
TTTTTCAGTTTATTGAAGGGTATAGAAGAGACAGAAAAGCCATGATTTTGGAATTGTGTTAGTCCTGATGTATTGCGGCTATTGATTTCAATGTAATAGGAAAAATAATTTTAAACTATACACTCAAAAGTTATTGTAGTACTTTTCTATAATCTAATTTATGCTTTCCTGTATGGTAGGAACAGATACTGCTTTCCATGGAGATATATGTGAAAACCATTTGAGGAAGAAATATCATCTCTACTAGCTATCTGGTCAGGCTCTGTACTGAAGACTTCACAAACTTTCAACTCTGTTGAAATTACATTTGTTTCAGTGTACCATGCCTTCAAATGTCTAGTGCAACAAGGTTGTACAACAACTCATATGCATTATGATCACATATTTTTCATAGCTTCATTTTATTGCTCAGTACAGAGAAACAAAGCATGTTCAATACTTTTTTCTCTTCATTATTCAGAGCATAGCCCTCTGCTTAGGATACATTTCTTACACCCTCTATTACATTAAAAGCTGTTCATTGCCTCATGAACATTTCTATGTCATTTACCAGCTTATGCAAAGGATGTAAAGAAACTCTAACTTGTTATATTTTATCCATTTACTTCAGTCTTCCTCACACAGTGTGCAATCACTCAGTTGAAGAAAATATTAGGGATGCTGGATTCAACCAACAGGAAGAACACCAGTCATTGACACTTCCTTATGCAGCAGCACAGATAAGAGAGGTGGTGGCTGGGGCTGAAAATAGTGTAGGCTTAGTTCTGGAAAGCCAGCTTCTGCTGTTCTTGGGTAGTAGTCCCATAGAGGAATTAGGCTGTCCAAGCAGCACAGAGCACGATCTGGATATCCCACAACCACATGTAATTTTGACTCTTCACTTCATGAATTAGAACTTGGCTGAGCCTGCACTGTGCTAAGCATATGCTTGAGGAGCCTAAAAGTTACAGTATGTACTTTTACTGCTAATAAAATTTTACTGGTTGGGAACCTCACCTTTTTTTTCTAAATTGTGGAAATTAAATCAGTGGCCTTATATTGTGGTATCTCTGTATCATAATATCCAGGCTTAGTTTACGGATCTGAAAGATCCCATAGTGCTCCTCCACTGGTACACAGCCAGGCAAAGCAGAGGGGGTCACTCAGAAGAATTTTATTTGAAGAGCAATAAATAAGTAAATAAGCCATGACAATTTTAAGGTCAAAAATAACCTTAACAGTCTGCTGATAGCATGGGAAAAGAAAAATCACTTGTACCACCATGACAGAGCCTCCTTTTCCTCATTTCTAGCTGTGCATGCTGAGTTCAGTGGGGTGCAGACCACGTGTGTGAAGTTTAGTGCTCCTGTAAATCATTCTGTGATGTATCTGGATAAGATTCAGTGTGCCCCACAGGCAGTAACAAGCAGGCCACCTTGAGGATATACATGTGAACCCCAAAGCATTTGATTACTTGTGTGTGCAGACAGCTCAAGGACCCTCTCTGATTGGTCTGAAAAATGAAGAAAGCATAAGAATAAACTAGATCCCTTCTCCTGTCAACTCAGTGGTTTAAAATGTACCTCTTCCCCCATACTAAATTATGTAACTTCTGTTGAAGAAAAGCAACTATTTGAGGAGATTGGTCATGGCAAAAATGATGGTGAGGGAGGAAGATTTCAGTGTTTCTTCACTACTTTTATCTTTCACTACTTTTTTTTTCCTATGGGGAGGGCCAAGGGCAGGATGATCTCAAAGGAAGATTTTCTGATATTGAGTGTCTGGACTATGTTTGTAAACGACAGAAAGTAAGAACAGCAGGAAGAGAGAAGAAATCTTGAAAGGGTAGGCTTCCTTTCTCCTGGTGCAGGTGCAATTTGGGAAGCGAATACAGAAATTATCTGTCATTTGTGACAAAAGGCAGTCAGGATCAGAAAAGGTTGGCCCTGAGTGAAAATGTGCTTCCTTGTGATTACAGGATGACAAAGTACACGGAGAGTACATCACAATTTATGGGTTTTTTAGAGGCTATATTTTTTAAATATACTCTATTGGACATAATATCTATGACAAATGGCTCTGGATTTGCACCATGAATAGAATCAGCCTGCAAAGGTGGCAGTGACATAAAACTGGCATTTTAAGATATGTTCTCATAAGTCATTTAGTTCTGTTTACAAGATAAATCTTATTTTCATGCAAACAAATCTGCAGAGAACCCTATTGTGTTCTAAGGCTAAAGTGATGCAAGGGGAAAATATGTGTCATATTGGTAAGTCTGTGCTCTTTTAAAAGACTATAAAATATTCAGCTAAGTACAGATGAAAAGTGTCTTGAAAAATGTGACCCCAGACACATTTCCTTGGTTTCTGTAAAGTACTACCTGTAAAGTAGTTTGTTTATTGTGGACAAAGAACATAAGGAAGGCACACTGACAGCATCAGATTCACCTGGAAATATTTGTGTTAGCATAAAGGACCCCTTGTCCTCCCACAACAACGTCTGCCTCCTCAACTTGGCCTCTTAAAAGATGGGTGGAATTGTATTTGGTGCACTGGGCCTTGTGGAATCACACAAGTCTAAAGAAAACTGCTCCAGCATCTGTCTTCTTTCAAGCAGATTGTCAACGAGAGGCGGGGGGAAGAGAAGAAGGGGACACTTTGCGGGGATGTTTTAAAGCCTGGAGATAAACTGTCGCTTTGAGCCTTGACAGCTCAAGACGCTGACACATGCAGCTGCTCCCTGGGGGCTGTCCTGCAGCTCGGCAGGCTGATCACAGCTGCTGGGCTGCGACGCCACAGCGCTTGCCTGACCCGACATAATGGACAGCTATTTACTGCAAACAAGGTAGATGGAAGAACATAGACTTAAATGATGCTCTGGTGTAAGAAGGAATACACCAGGGCCTCCAGTCAATCTTCAGGGCTCTTTTTTTTCTCTTTCCCTTCTTTTTCTGGGATTGTTTATTCTCTCCCCCAGGAACAGGTGACTGTGGCACAGTACTAAGCTTCCCTTCTCTGGATCAATAGAAAGCGGTGAAGAAATTATTGCAGGACAATAAAGAGAAAGAGAAAATGAACTTTGGGTAACCATACCAACAGTTTGATTTGCTTGTTTTTCATGTATGGCTGTGTAAAGTAAAAACACAATCCCCTGAGGGAGCTGCAAGAATGCTGTCAGCTTAATTCCATCATGGAAGCATGATAATATTTGATAGGTGAAGAGCAGGTGCCAATGAACCCTTGCAAATATTGTGTATTGCATGACCCCAAACACATCTGTTTCAAGTATTTCTCGCACACCACACTTTAAGCTATGTTAAGGCAGATGTACTCCACATTTCTGATTCCTGCTGTGGCAAGGAAGGTAGTGACTTGAAGGAAACCCTGGCTTTTTTTCTCTTAGCATGCCAGCTGTGTAGTACAGACGTCATTCTCCACTGATGTAAAACATTAACAGTGTTGTTCCAATATGCTGGCTTAGATCAGATGAAAAAGTCGTCCTGCTTGGTCAATGCAAGTATACATGTGAACATGGTGTTTAACTAAAGTTTGGAGTTCCATGACATTGGTGCAGCTTCAGCAAAAACAGAAAGATAAGACAACCTGCTGAAAGTCTCAATTTCATTTTGTGTTTCCTGACCTTTCTCTGTTTCTATGATATCACTACATTTCATTCTTCTGCACAAATGACTTTTTTTTTTTTTTTGTTTAGAGTAGGTTTAGCAAAAAATTGTGAAGATATTTATACAGAAGCTAATTTTTCATTTATTTTCTAAAGAAAGTTTTGGTTTTACAATGGATTTTGGCAGCTGCCTGCATTCATATAAGCCATATTAACATATTTGCATGTATCCCCAAGCACCTGACTTGGCTGGGAGTTAAAAACCAGAAATTTGAAATGTTTTGATGGGTTTCAATACTTAAATTCCATGAACGAAAGAATTTTATACCGCAGGTGTGCTGATTGTAGAATGTTCAACTGAAGACATTATCAGAAGTGATACAGCTTCATCATATTCTGCAAGTGCACATAATCTTTTATACATGCCACCCTTTAAAATATTAATATACTTCCTTGTTGCACTCTCCAGACCTAGATTCTTTGAAGCATTATTAAAAATTTGAGCTAACTGACTTTGTGTAGATGTTAATTATGAAGCAGGGAGGAGAACTGCTTGCTGATCAACTTTATTAGAATATGGTCAGCTGATAGAGCTGCTGATCAGCTCAACAGAGGTATGTCAGCAGTGATATTTAAATATTTAAATATTTTAAAATGTTTAAAAAGCCAGCTCCTATACTGGGTATTACAACAGAATGCAGCCTAGGACCTGTAGATGGGAAACTGAGCAACATTGCCATAACCTTGGTGTGCCATCAGGTGTTAAAGATCCAATGGGCAGACATGGCTCAGCTGCTCCATCCTTCAATATCTTGACATAAACCCTTGTTTTGCTTTCACAATTTCAGTGGACAATACTCAGGATCACATTGTATCTAAGACAAAATGTACCTATTGAAGACATTAAAGAACTAGCACAAAACCCTGTGAGTAAATTTGGCATATTCACATCAACCAGGTTCACCTCTGCCCATGGAGGATCTGGTCTCTGCATATGCCACACAGAGTATAACCTCATCAAATCTGTCTGAAGCACAACTGCAGCCTTTCCATTCCTGCAAATCTGGCTAGCTGGCTTGGCACAAAAACCAAACACACACTTGCACTCACAGATAAAGAAAAACTGAAATAAAATTGTCAATACATTTTTGGTTATCCGGCATGAACCAACATCTGTCTCCGCATTGGTATGGCATACACATTATGTGCATCCAGAGGATACTATCAAGGATTATGCAGCTGGTGGTTTGGAGATAAAAAGTGATTTTGATCAGAAACTTCAGCATGTAGGGACTGACAGCAGTGTGAGACTACATTCCTCAATACTACCGTGAAGAATCACACATGCGTCTGTTTATACTGGTGTATATCTATTGCAGCCTCTATTTTTGTCACTATTAGAGGGGTACAGCTGAAGCATACACTGAAAAGCCCATGAATAAATGGCAGGTTTTCCCATGTCATCTGTGAAGCAATCAGTACACATCAAGAAGAATAATAAATAACAATGCATGGATTTTTTTCAGTGTGTGGTGAATTGAATGATGAGCTGTTCCCTGCATTAGTGAAGGTTCCTAACAGCATCATATTTTCCACAAATGACAGGTTATGGCATATTTTAGGAAACATTTTGCTTTGAGTGAATTCACTCTTCTTTACAATTTTTAGTACAGTGATTTCAACTTGCCTTTTTTCTTACAGACTTAACTAATGACTATACAAACAGTTATTTCAGAATAAATTTTTTAAAAAATATAGCAATGAAGTTAGGAAGTTCACCACCTCAAGAAGAAATAATTGCCTTTCTTTTGCTTGGATTTTGACTGAAAGTAGAACTCATTCTGCTATGAAGACATACCAGATTCTAGAACCACAGCTCCCAAGCTCAACTGAACTCTATCTTCCCAGAGGAGTATTCTAACTTCATTGTGTAACACAAAAAAATCTGCTGACTACTGGCTTACACTTGTTGCCAATGTTTTGCAAGCTCCCATAATTACACTGGGACAATTAATGAGGAAAGAACCCAAACACACCTGCAGGGAGAAGACTCTATGCATTTGTTTCATACTGTTTGTACTAAGCCTGGAGTTATCTCAGTTTCAGGAATGTCTGAAAATAATCCCCTCTCTGTTCCTATAAGAGCTGTATAGACTCTTTTTCCATAGAAATGGGATAAAACATTCACTGACAGACTTTTTCAGTGATTCTATGCCATATTTTTACTATGTATAATGACAAAACGCATGACAGAAACATAAATTTGTACATATATGATCAAACTTCTGAATTATTAATTTTAAGGTCAGCTCCAGTTGAAGTATCCCTGAAGTATCTGGAAGTGATGTAGAGGGAAAAAAAAGTCAAGATTATAGAAATTATTTAAACCCTTCAGCTGAATAACTCCAAATCACCCTTTCTGTGTAGGTTCTTGACAGGTCTTTGACAGACCTGTGCTGATGCACCTGCAGGGGACTTCAGGGCCTGTGTTACCAGCTTCTTGGCCCTTGTAAGAAATCCACAGGTCCAGGCATGCAGTGTTTTCTCTGGCAGCAGAAAATGGCTGGTTCCATTTAAACATTTTAGAAGCTACCTACTAAACTACAAGGACAGTAATATACTGTTTCCCTGGTGGGATCAGCCACTTGAAGGAAGAGTACCTTTTAAAAGGCAAGGCTTTACTGGTTTACTGGTTTCAGAAGAACAGTGTCCCAGGTTTGGTTCAGCAGTTTGCTGGGTTTATCATCTCAGGGAAATCACTTGTGTCATACTCCACATGATCATGGAGGATATTTTTATATTCTAAAACACCACAGGCATGTGACTGAATTTGTATAGTGGAATTCGAGTAGTTTATAGGAACTTGACATCAAAATTAAAAGCACCACCAGGCAGTTTCTGTTTGATCAGGAGACCAACTTTCATGCCTTCTTTCAAGGTATTGAACTTTTTCTTCCTCATCATCCACAAGTTCCTACATGAGCTGGAAAATCTCTTCCCAAGTGTGACACATCTTCTGTGTTCCAGAGGCTTAGAGTTGTATCTCAATATTTTATTGCATGCAGAGAACCTTCAGTGTCATCAGCAGTCACTGCTAAAATACATCTCCATTGATCCTGGTGATTCCCACTCTCCCATGGCCCATGCAGCTCTAAGAGGGGCCTGAGATCCTTTGCCTGGGATCTAGGATCCTTTGCCTAGAGTGTGGAGGATGTGCTGAGGAGATGAAATATTTCAGTGCCCTTTTGATAGGCTCACCACATCCTTGGATGAGGAGTGTTGTGTTGTCTTCTAGTTCATTTAACCCACTAATCAAAGCAGGCTAATTTTAGTAATTGTCCATAAAATATTAAAAAAACCCAAAAAACAGTTAGAAGTATTACATATATGATAGACAAAGCTGAAGAATCCACAACAACAACAACAACAACAATTCATTTCTTTATGCTAAGGTTGCATCAAGGAAGTTTCTTCTAATGATCTTATTTGACCTTAGTCCTCCTGAAAAAAAGCCAAAACCAACCAACTACCACAGGTATACGAACATCAATTCATATATCAGGAGTCTACTCTGGTAGGTAGACAACTCTGTCCTTCAATAAACTGTGAAACTCATGGCTCTCCCTTTGTAGCTACTTGGTTTTCTTCAAACTAACCAGTTAACCAGCTAATCTCTAACCAGCTTTTCTCTTCCTGTCAGCTTGTGCAATATAATATACAATACAAACATCTATACAGTCTAATTGTATGCAGCTTATTAATGGCTTCTGACTGAGGCCAGAAATGATAACAGCCTAATACTTTGAAATGATCACAGGTTTGTGTTGATGAATCTCCATTTTCCAAATAGGCAAGCTGTATCAATATGTAATATTGAGCAATAATGACAAAGAATTTATTACTCTTCGACTGAACTATGAAGATAATTCTACACTGACAGAGTTTACTTTGTTTTAGTATCTGCATTTGGTTATCTACCACTAGAATTGCAAATATTTACACATTTTTTTCTGGAGGTATCTGCCCTTTCAGGAGATCCAACTATTCCAGATATTGCACACTATGCATTATGGTCAGTCACACCAAGCCATCCAAAGGGGAAAGCTGTGAAGCTTGAAATCAGGGGCAAACAATAGATTTTCTTTGTTGTACTTTTCCTGGGGATTTGTGGAAATAGGGGTAAAATAATTCTGCATTTTTAAAATGCAAAAACAGGCAGTCTCCAGATTTTTACATGTCCACCAGTAAAGCTGTTGTGCTGCTGCACAACCATACAAGCCACGACACCAAACTGCTCGTAGTTCAGAGAGGTGCTCACAGCCATTACCAGAAAAAGTCAGGGTTCATGCTGTCTGGACCTACCTGTCCTCAAACAGCTTCAGCAAGTCAGTGGAATCACATCCATCTGGTGTCCCATACAGATCTGGTGTCGTGATGCTGCCCCAAGTCCAGATACCAAATGTTGCTTCTTATCAGACAGAGAAGGGCAGATAAGCCATGACCCCATGACAAGGCACCATTTTTTGTGATCCATTTCTGACACACATTGTGTGAGAAGAACCAGCCCAGAAACCTAGAGAAAAGTGGTTGTACCTGGCTACAGGTCTGGCATACAGAGGTGCCTCTCAGAGCAGAGCCGAGTCTCACTGTTCCACATTCTTCCTTTCACTTGTTTTGTGCCTCTCAACCTAAATGGCCACCATCATAAACAATGTCTCTGGTAGAGGAGGAAGTGAATTCAGATCACTTAATCTCTGGGCACAGGTCTTCTCCATCAATTTGCTAAAGGAAATATGTATGGAACACTCATGGGAAAATGCATTTGTGAAAAAAATCTTTGGTTTTCTTGGATTTGCCTGAATTTTCTTTATGAATTTCTGGTTCTGTATAAGATCTTAGGAAACAGCTTTCTCTAGGCTGTGATCCCTCTCACCTGTAGGTCTTAAATAAGAAGTACATGGTGAGACATTCAAAACTAAGTTTCTAATTAGGAGATTAACACATAGAATGTGTTTGTCATGCTAGTAACCATAACGAGAGACAATGAATAAATGGAAGAGTATGACTAGTTCAATATTTATTCAACCTGTATGTTCATAGCTGATGCCTATGCTCCCCCTAATGTTGATTCACAGGTGTATTTACATTTCATTCAAGCCCTCAGACTTTCTTCTTTAGAAGTCTGGACTCTTACAAACTTCCTTTTTATCCAGCTCCTCTGCATGTAGTCCTGAAGCAAGGAACTGACTTAGAAGTCTTTTCAGAAAAACTGTACTTATAATTATGCAATTTACGTACTGAGACAATTCCAGAGATGATGTCCTTCAGGAAACTCACTGATTGATGTCTGTGTTAACTCAGATCATGCACCTGTCTTCAAAGCTGTGCTTGTGTTACCACATTTTTTCTGCGCTCTGCACTCCGTCACATGCACATGAGGGCATCTCCTTTGTGCTGGAGCTGTAGTGTCCTCTGTGGAAAGCTGGAAGGCAGAATAATAAATGCATGTATGTGTGATTATGTCAGCACTCTCTCAGAAATGCTCAGGATAGTTTCTGCACTGCAGTGACTTGAATCCAGGGACCACCTACCCTTGTCTGTGCAGAGCTGGGTGCTGGTCACCCAGCTGTGGTGACTATCTATGAAAAACTGACCTCCCTAGCCACTTCAGCCAGGCAGTTGTGTTTCCAAGCTGAGTTTGGAGATACTTTAATTCTAGGGAAGAGCCAGATTAGCTTTAGTTAGATATACCCCTTGAATTGATGGAAGGAGACAGTAAATATAAAATTTTCTAACACAAGGGGAAAAAAATCAAGATGGGAACATGGTTTTCCTGAGTAAAAGTCTGTCCCAAAGCAACCTCCCTTTTTCATTCTGTAGTAATTTTCAGCTGTGGCTGTTGAGTCCTATAAACTTGGTCTGCAGGTGTTGAAATCTTCATCTTACATTCTTACTGCCTGCATTCCTACCACTTGCACAGAAGCAGAGTTTATGTTAATGCCCAGATACTTAAAAGAAAAAAAAAAAAAAAGAAAAGTGTAGTGATCAGTATCCATCATCTTTCCAACTGCCTTGTCACTACATCAATTAATACAATTGAGCAAAAAATGTCACAAGCCCAGCGGAAAAACCTTTACACATCCTTTCAGGGGGAAGTTTCCTCCCAGCTTTTTTTCCCTTGCATTAGCTCCTGTCATCCACAAAACAACAGAACCCAGTGGTGTCAATTATATTTGATTGACTGAGTAAAGCACACACACAAATAAGCAAAAACAATGGACACAAAAATCTATATATGACTCCCCTTGTCAGTGAGAATGCTTGTCTTCTCCATTTTCATGCTGCACGGTGTCCTGCTGCTACGGGCTTAAATGTTTCCTTCAGCCCCCAAACTATCACCAATTAAGTTAGCAGGGTCTTCAAAGGTGTCAAATGACTCCCTGGGCAATTGGCTGTAACTGCTGTTCAATAAATGAGGTCTAATTTATCAGTTTAACTTCACTTTTAAAAACCTAATGTCTCCTGGTACCATGTGCCATTTGCCCAGAGAGTGAAGAGATGCCTGCCACGTCGCATTTTGAAAGTTGGATGAGCTCATGTTAACAGCCACATGTTTTGTCTGTCATGCCTTTTCTCCCAGTTTGAAAAGACGTATTTGAACAAAATATACTTGAGTGGTGTGGACTTGTGCAGTATGGTATCCATATAAATCATTCCCAGAAAAATGGATAAAAGGACTTAAACACAGCTCATTGCTCATTTTGGTGTAGGAGGGTTTGATCACACCTTAAAATACAGCCACATGTGACTTTTCCTGCAATGCTTTTTCATTGACCCTGTGCAGGAACAATGAGAGCTGTGTTGAGGTGCAGGAATTCTCTGGCCATCACAGCAGACACTCTTTCACAGGATACACTTTCCAAGGAATAAGATGCAGGTGGCGTATAACCCTGAAGGTATTAGGCAGTGTCTCAAAAGGTCAGAAAGGCAGGACAAAAATTTAGGAGATAAAATATACAGGGAGCAAAACTTTTATGCCAGAAAAGTTGTGGTTTTCTGGCATTAAAAAATAGAAAAGCTTTCACTATATGCAAAGCTTGTGCTAGGAACAAAACTTCTGCTTTCACATGTGTCAGCATTAATATACATCAGCAGTAATGGAAATTCTGGTAACACAGGGCAGCTTTAATTGAATATTTAAGTAAAACTGAAATGTTACTATTATGTGTTTTAGGGTTTTCTAATATATAGAGGCCAAGTTGCTCAACCAGGTAGACACTCTCATGTGAGCTGCTACTTCAATCCTTTTTCTTCTTTATTCAATCCTACAGCACAGGATTTGAAACCTGTGGAAAGGGTGTCTTGCTGATGAACTAAAACCTGACATGTACTACATTGTCATACCACCAGATGAGGTGTAACACGTTTTTTGTGTAACTTTCTCAACTTGCTAGACTCTGTTTTGACCCAAAGGTATCTGCAACACACCTACTACTCCTAACCCGAAACTGTCCTGTTATATAATGTAAGAACCTTAATTTAACTTTGAGGTTCATTATGCCATTGGTATTAGCATGGCACAAAGGAAAAATTTTAGACTTTAAGCTTGTAAAAAAGACAAGAAGAATCAGTCTGGAAAAAGTCACAAGGTACTGCATTTCCCCATTCAGAAGGAACATACTGCTGTAATTAAGCTGTGAAAGTTTTGTCCTCAAAGTAAAAAGACTCTCAATAAGGAGAGACACTGCTTAAAAGTGAAGGAAAAGTATTCAAGTTACAAAATTAATGACACTCATAAATCCACAGATAAAGAGTCACTCTTTGTAACATCAAATTGAGTCAAAAGGAACTCTCTTCACCTCTAAGACACATGGAAGGAACAAGAGTAGAGTGGGATGACTTTGTAATCTACTCATTTTACCTGAACATCTTTCTCAACACCTTCAGACTTCATTTATCTTTAACAGACATTAAAATTTCATATGCATCATACACCCCTATGAAGTCTCCACAAGCCTTTTACAATGTTGCTGTACAGTATTTCTGGTCTACTCTATTGCCATTGTTTTTTCTTCTTGTCCATGACTGAGGACTACATTGCAATCTATGATCATTGCAATGTCTCTCCCTCTCTTATTTTCAAGTACAAATTCTCTCTCTTGAAATAGATCTTTTTTTACCAGTACCTATGTACCAGCACCAGCACCTATCAATCTGTACTAGTATCAGTCTGGCCATTTTTGTTGTGAAGTTTCCTTTTGTTTGTTTCACTGTAGTCCTCACCATTATTCAGCTGTTCCTGCAGGACTCAGATCCCCTTCTGCCAAAGCTGCCTCTCAACCCTATACCTTGGACAGCTGCAAAGACTGCTAGGAGATATCCCTCCCCATGGTGACTTCTCAGAAAGCCCACCTTGGAGAAGATGTTTAACCCCCTTGTTCCAAAGAAAGTGATGCCACCTCATTTTTAGCCAGCTAGCACCAACCTCAGTTCTCATGCTACCATCTACCTAACATGGTGGTTTTCCAAGTTAGAGGATATCAGATGCTCTACAGAAGTCCAGCTAGCTTTGTTTCATCTTCTCCAGAAAATCAATTATGGAAGAATAGTATTGAACTTTGGAAGAGTAAGTTGCTTGTATCCTAGATGTAAATTACTAATTATGAACCTGTAAAGTTCAGGGTGATACTACACATTTTTATAAACCCTGCCTGACTTGTGAATTTATTAGCCACAATTGTCACACAGAGATTATTTGCTCCCTCTATTTTAAATGGACATTGACCCCAAACAGTTAAACGTAAACTTGGAATTTACTTCTAGCTCGGATATGATCGCCTCCTAAACATCCCTTTGTATTGGGTCAGTAATGCTATCTTAGTTTTGTTCTTATTAATGAGGAGGAAACTGTGCTGTTGTTCCAGTTAATGGTTCAAACAAACAAACAAACAAACCAACCAAAAAAAGCACACTAAAATTCAGGTGTTTTAAAAAGAATGCAATAGTAAACCAAACTAAAGGAAAAAGCCTTCAAGCCTCGATTTGTCTCAAATTTATTCACACTCAACCTGAACCAGACATAGCCCCCAAATTGGTCATTGAGCAGCTGGGACAGTGCTATTTACATTAAAATTAGTCTATTACCTACTTTTAATGTAAATAGCACTGTCTCTTTAAACGACAAAAAAATGCATCCATACAATATCCACTCTGAAAACTAGTGTGGGAAGACAAACCACAGAAAACCTTAAAATAATAAAGTGAGTTATTTTTAGAATGTAAACAAATAGCTGCAGGAGCAGGAGCATTTAGTCAATACCAATTTGGGAATAATTAAAAAAGAAAGGTGTTCAGAACTACCTATGTGTGGTGAAGTACTTTTTCATCCTTCACCTCTCTGAATATGAGATGTGTGTCTGACTGATTTCCTACTTCTTCTGATCTTTTTTTCTCCAGGAAAGGCTTGGCAGGCAAGTATAGCTCTTCCTTGATATCAGGGAGAGAAGTGGTGTTAGCGTGTAACAATAAATACTGCATAGTCTTTATTTAAAAAAAAATATGATTCATGGAAGCAAATAGACAGCTACGGTTTCCTTCTTGTTTTTGTCCCCTGTCTATCTACTGTCTATTCAAACTTTGCTTTGTTGATTGTATGTTTAAACTTATGATGATGCCCATGTGAGTTCATTTCTGCCAGGAGCTGGAGTAGAACAAGGAAAATTCCTCTGCATAATGGGAGAAGAGGCACAGTGCCACCAGTGACAGGATGGGCAGTAAACATCTTGGTGAGGAATTAAAATGACTCCTGGGCTCCAGGAAGTATCAAAATCCACGATAGAAGTGACCTTCTGAGAGAAGCTTGAGGGTGCCTTCTGGCATTGCCAGTGACAGCCAGAGTCAGAATGATTTACTGAAAAAACATAGGCCCTGTCTAGTGCACCTTTCAAAAAAATAATGATATTATTAAAGAATTTAGTGGTACTAAAGTATTTTTCTCCTTGTTCAGATTCAAACATTATGTTGCATTAACAAAGCTGTGCAAGAGTTTTTTGCAGCTTGGATGATGCTTGAAAGAATTCAGGTTTTCTTAATGTGGGAAAAGTGCAATATTAAAAAGTGGAATCAGAATAAATAATCGTAAGATTTTATACACTTGCCATACTCATCTTAAAGTTGTTAGTAACCACTCATCAAGACTTACCCAGATTACACAACCCTGTTTCATGACCTATATTCTCTTCACTCACTTCTATCCTGCTTTTCCTCAAACGTGGCACTGAACTCCCATTTGACTATTTTCAGAGGGAGAGTGTCCTTTTTTTTCCAAATATACCCACACTCTGTTACCAGGCGTGCTTCTGGCTGACCTGCACCCACCAAACCTATGGATCTATTGGCATGAATCTCCTGCTTCTGGTAGTATCTAGGACGCTATTCGAAACGACCTTTTCT
>JAODKT010002242.1:526011-589846 GCA_027576195.1 Cossypha heuglini
TTTTTTTTTTTTTTTTTTTTTTTTTTTTTTTTTTTTTTTTAAGTGGACATATGCCTACATACCCGTCGTGCTGTGGACTATTGCCCTCTGGAGTTCAAAGCTGGGATGAGCGTTTTCCCAACGCGTCTTTCCCCTTCAGGCAGAAAGACTCTGCACTGTTCGCCTCTTTTGCCTCGGCTGAGTTTACAGCTAAGCAGGAATTTTTCTGGCTTTCACTGAGCCTGTTCCCCCTGCATAGACAGCACTGAAATATTTGCTCCTTGGAATTGCATCTTTTTATTTGGGGTCAAGCCAGCAGTGGAGCTAATCCTCATTCATTACATCATTAATGCTTATCTCAACTTAAGAACTATTTTGAAGACGTTTAGAAGCCTTTAACATTTCTGGACAGGAGTGGTTTCTTGTTCCCACACACTGCCATTAATTATGTAAATTACTGTTCCAGCCTTAATAGCCAGCTGCAGTCATCACAGCAGGGGTTTTTTATGTGTGTGTGAAGACAAGAAATTCACCTGTCCTCTCAAAGCACACTTTCAAGAAATAATATATGAAATTAAATCTTAAAAAAACCAAAACAAAAATACCTCAAAAAACAAAAAAAAACAAAAACCCCTTGATGTGCTATTGTGTTCTGCGTAAATTTGACTGTACAGAGCCACAGGTTTTAGTTTGTGCTCAGAGTTGTTCACAGAAATTAATTAGCTCTGGTCTAGAAATACAGGTTCAAGAAAGAATGGGATTTCAGTTGGCTTTTTCTATGTCTTATGGAGTCATGCAGGTATGTTAGTGCTCATCTGTGTATTCCCTTTAACAGCACTTGAACCCTTGATTGCATGGGATTATGGGGGATGTAGCAAGAGTGGTATGAAGTTGGGTTCAATTCCTTAGGGTTTCAAGAAAGCAGGTGCCAAGACAGAGACCATAAATAATCTGATAGGGGTAGTAACGGTGCCGAATACTTTCCTTCTTGAACTACTAAATAAAGTGACCAGGAAACAAAAATCCATTGGAAATCAAACTCCCGACATTCTGGTCACCCTGAAATCAGCTATTTTTAAATTAGGGTCTGGTAGGAAAGTGCCACCTCTAGCTCAGGTTTAAAAATACTTTCAGAATATTTAGAGTGTACTTAACCATACTACAGGCTGCCCTCCCAGACTTGGAAATATGTTCCCTCTCCTAATTTTCTGCCAGAAAGGGCCTTTCATTTTCTTTGGTTTTGGTAGGGTTGGCAGGTGGTGAAATCAGGCAACTCACAGCCTGTGCCATCCAGGGTCTGTGGGAGTGCAGGCATGAAGGAGGCAAAATGTCTGATGAGATTTCCTCTGAAGGAACAATTTAGGCAGCGACCCTGCTGCCATCAGCACATGCAAGCAGCTCCACTGAACCAAACGAGACCATTCACAAACAGGCAGCAGGACACAGATGTTTAAACAGCACTGGAATATCTGTTCCTTAAAGTAATTGATAAGGAATACTTCTTTTGACAAGAGCAACATAATATAATCCTTGCTTTACCGTGGCATCTGAATAAAATTGCAGGTGGACACTGTTGTTAGCATAGTCCCTAATGAAGATATACAGGACTCTATTTTGGGAGAGTCTATAACAGGTCTTGTGACAGCTCATGGAGATTTATACTGCAGGGTGTCCTCAGGCATCTACTGGTTTGCCTCCTGCAAAGGTATTCCCTGGTCCTGCAGATTCCTTCTGATGCATCTCAGGAGAGAAGGCTCTTACTAACCCGTCTGGTGTGAAGTATTAACTGATGGCCTTGCACTACATTTTGTCATGCATTAAGCTTTATCCAGTCACTTAAAAAATCAAATCCATGCCCATGTATTCTGAATTCTTAATAGATATTTACCAATAGTAACAGGAACATTTCTTGCCCTGACACCAAAAAAAATCAGATTTTAAGAAGCTGAAATACTAATCAATGATGCTTTAGGCTGGCTTGTTTCTGTAATACATTAAAAAAGTTCTGAAAATGTTTGAATCCCCAAAAGTCTGTTGAAAAAAATGAAATCTTCTTCTCCCAGAGCACAGTGTGGTGAAATAAATTAGTATAATGATTTATGTTTACGGTTTTAGTCAATTCTGATAGAGATTATAGAGACAAAATGACAAACTGCCTTAGAGGTAAACTTAAATCATGTCAGCCAATCTTTAGTTTTTCCTTACTCTAATTGCTCCTCTTGTTCATTTATCTTCCTAGGCAATCTTTAGAAGAAATACTAGTTTAATCAGTGCATGTGCAAACCACCAGAGATAAAAAGTTTAGCCTAATTTGTCTCACTAAATTGTAATGCCTCTAGTAAACAAATCTTGGCTTGAAAGGAAACCAAGAAATCTAAATAAACACCCTCCACAAAACGTTTCTCTCTTCCTTGTTACATGTAGTAGTGCTGATATTTTATAAACTTTGGCTTTTGATGCAAGCAAAACAAAAACCTACGCTCTCTATGCTTTTGCAGTTACCTCATATAGTTGCTTTCATATATTCATGATAGCTTTTAAGCACAAGTAATTTCATATTATTAGAGAAAAGTAATGTAAATAATTAAATGGTAGAATGAAATACTATATTACAACAACTGTGGAGTATATAATTAGAAGAGATTAATTTTAATTTTCCTTTCTATGGTTTTGAAATCAATACAGTTTTGCAGCTCACAGCATGCAGAATTTCTTAGCTTGGTATAGCTTTATTGCTGTTAATCTTATCTTCCTCTCACTCAAGAGAACAGTTTTGCCACTCACTTTGAGAGAAGTAGGTTCAATCCATTAAGCTCTGCTTCCACAAATGTGGAAGTGCTTGGCACGAAAACACATGCAAATGTGTGAATCTTTGCGGAGTAGAGACGTAAGACAATGAACAATCTCTGGCTTGAAAACATCCCGGGAATAAATTAATTCAGACCACTCTGTTTGTTTCTGAAAAGTTAAGATCCTTGAATGCAGACTGCACTTTCTTAAAAAATCCACAGGTCTAATTCTCCAACAACATGCAGTGGCTCAGTTTTAGAGGACTGTTTCAATGACTACATTTTGATTGTTTTTCTAAAGAGGCTTATCAACTGGAGAAATCTCATTAAAGGGAATTTTGCCCTTATAAGGCTTCCAGGATCCAGACTTTCTTGGCAACTCAGATTAGAATCTGATCTCAATTGCTAGGTTTTTCAAAATACATCTGTGTGTCATTACCCATAAAACTAATCCCAGCAACTTGAATCAGACCCTATATGTGAGAAAATGAGCACGTATTTTCAAATACTTGCTGGATTGGGCACTGATTTTAAAAAAAAAAATATATTTTTTTATGTCTAGAAATTTTTGGTATATATCAGTGCATAAACCTTGATCCTATGTCTTCTGCTCTACAAGGAGGAGAGAAATTTTTAAGCAAAAAGAGTAGAGCAGTATCTATAATAAGGTCATTGGCTGACAGATCTTGTTACTACACAGCATCCTTGCCAAATATATATGCACTGGGTGGAAAATATGCTTTCTTCCTAATTAAGAAATTAGAGAGCAAAGATAAAAGTAGAGCATCTCCATTTCTGGACAACAGAGACATAACTCATGTCAGATGCTGAATTCTTATCACTTTCTCATTATGCACATTTATCATGGTCATTCATCTACTTATCAGGTCTGCATGATGGTACAAACATCAAAAAAGCACAAACAGCCATAAGGCCTCTAAAGGAGCATGACTTTGTGCCTGACCTTTGAAAATACATCAGAAACACTTAATGTTCTGTCTCAGAGACAGCAAATTATGTAAATTTCAAAGATTAAAGACAAGCCTGCAGAATATATATATAACTCTATTATCAACATATTTTTAATGGTCTATGTCTCTTTTTTAATTGCTTGGTAAGCCAGCCTCTTAAATGTTTTAAATTGCCACTATATTCCTTACAAAAGCAAGGCTCAGCTGTGCCAGTTCACACAAACTAGGGATCAAACCCATGCTCATTTCTGAAAAATGGATCCTGTTGTTCTAGGGCTTTAAGAGAACCTGACTGCACTCTGGGTGCAGGACAACTACACCAGTGAGAAGGTAGGAGCTGGTTTTCTCTCCAATCACCTCAATACTGCTGTGTGTGGAGCCACCACAGCCCTTTTCTGTGTGTGCTGCAGGGCATTCATACAGAGGCTCCTAGCCTGGCTTCGTGGATGACCAGATAAAAATAAAGGTGTCTCTCTGTTGGCTTTGTCAAGTGATCAGCAGGTCCAATAAATCAGAATCATATTCACTAAGAAAACCTAACTCCAATCCCAGAGCACATTCACAAGCTGATTTTTATAGCTGTTCTTTATAAGGATGACTGTCAGAAGAGCAGTGCACGGGGTATAATTAGGAAATACTGGTCTGAGACCTGTTGGTTGCTACTACTGGAAGCTGTTGGGAAGCAGAGGAAATGGCTGAGCTTCAGCAAGCTGATGTCCTTGTATCCATGTTATATATCCTTTCATCAGGATATATATTGAATTGAGTGTTGAAAGCAACCTAACAAATATAGCCTTTTTGTGAGATGTTTAAGAGTACATTAAAATTTTGCAAGATATTAATCAGTCTAAATTTTGTGATGAATAGTTAATTTAGTTGGCTTAAAATAAAAATGCGTGTTGCTTATTTACAGCTTTTGCTGTATCTATCATATCACTTGACATGCTGTGTGACACTTTCACTGAAAGGTTTCAACATCATACTCGTAATGAGCACCTAAGACATCACAAGGAGTTGGAAGGTGATCAGACAAGAGCAGGCAAAATGTCTTAAGCACTGCTTTAACTTCCAGACACTGCAAAAATGCATGTACCCTGGCTGCTTGAGTGTTAAAAGATGTTGTGCCACAAGTACCTAGCTAAAGGGAGGTGGTGTTTGTGGTCCTGAAGGAAATAATTTCAGATGGGAACAGTGTCACAGGGAGCTCCAGCTGAGACCCATTTGATGTGATCTTCTCAAGACATGGTGTAACCCCAAATACAGCTGTTCTTAGCAGCTCCCCAGGGAGTGTCATTACATGATGTGGGATGTATGACCCATAAGGGAGAGAAGAGGATGGAACAATAAGCATGAAGAAGAAAAGAAGGTAGAGAATTAGTCCTGGAAATCACAAAAGAAGGGTAGAGAAAGCCTTTCCCCTTGATCTGAGAATCACAGAATGGGATTTATCAACGTCTTCAGCCTAAAAATGCTGCCCTGCAGGAACTACCTTTGTAAGACCGTAACTTGTAGAGCTATTAAAATTCAGACCTCCTTTACCTGAGAATGATAGCAAAAGTCCAAATAAAAATGCTTTTTTATTTGGACTTTTGCTGTCATTCTTTTGCTAGAGGGATGATTGACTATGACAATGAAGATGCCGTTAAAATGACATGTAAAATATGTCACCAAAAACCTGCCCTTTGGTACATATTACTGCATATACCTTGATCTTGTAGGATAAGGCTATCAGTGGCAAGGGAAGGCACACAGCAAAAAAGCCTTATGAAAGAAAATCTCTGTTTCTGTTACTGATCCCATGAGACCACACAGCCCATTGTTTCTGTTTTCACTGAACTCTTGCTGGGGCTCCGCAAGGATTTACAACTTTAGCACAGCATAATCAATTCAAATACTCTGAAAGCACAGCTCTGAGACTATCCAATCAAAACCAAAGTGACAGTGACAAAGAGATAAAGCGTGTGTTTGGGAGCTGCACGCTGACATTTCCAGAGCTAGACAGTGCAGTGGCGCTGCGTCACCAGGCAGAATCAGAATGTATGGGCAGGAGACAGGCTGCTAATGTGCACAGCAGAAAGAGATTAAGCCTGAAACATGACAGGCTAAACATCACTGCTTTACACACTGAAGGCTGTGCAGATGGTTAATGATGCCGATCCTTTTACACCACTTCCCACACGTGTATAATGGGCCTGGAGCCAAGGGGGAAAAAGGAAACACCCCTACATTGCTGGGATTGTAATGTAGCAACAAATTTTCCTTTTTGCCCGTGTTTGTTGGGTTTTGGTTGTATCGACAGAGTTTATCACATACAACCGTTTAGCATTTTGCAGAAAACACTGAACATGGTAACCTAAAGGTCCAATAAGTTATACACAGAATATTCTGAGAGGGTTTAATGAAGAAAAATGTCCTTTAAAGTTTAATTCAGAGCAGTTTGTTTGTTTTTTCTTTTTTTTAAGAGAGACTTACAGTCCTAAATGATCATTCAAGCCTCAGAAGAGAAAATGCAATATAGTTGCATGATTGGAAATGCATGTAATTGTATAATCTTACTTCAGTGACGGTATTAAGATGACCTACTGGTATCAAGTATGAAATTTTTTGTGATTCTCAAATCTAATTTGAGGGAATTAACTTACTACTATTTTTGCCCTGCTGTAAGGCATAGACTGCATTTCTTAGTTTTAAGCTCCTAAAATATTTATCTTTCTGAACGGTTAGATTGTAGGGTAAAACAACTGGTAATCAAGAAGGCAGTCTTATAAGTAATAAATTTTAAAAGAAAGGGAGTGAAAACTATCATCTAACAGACCTGCTTTGTAGATATGCAGATCACAACAATTGAAATAAATGAGTAACTCCTGCAGCTTTGAGCAGCCACCAACTAGCAGCAGCAGATACTCACACTGAGACAAGATTCACAATTCTTCTAGGCAGATCATTGGCAACATTTATTCAATCAGAACAAGATCTGTTTAAGTATGAAATTTTAAACACATAAAATTAACGCCTAGAGATCACTATAGGAATATATAAAACATGGAATTTAAAAATAAGTGCTATCTTGGTCAGTGACAGAAGCCCTCAGTTGTGTTGTGGGCTGCAAAATGGTTTAAACAGTATAGACAAAGCATGATGGGGCAATAGATCACAGTAATAACATTTGCAATAAACAATAACAGAACAAAGCAGACATCTATAAAAATCCCATGAGGAATTTGCCTTATCCATAATTTTTCTTTACATTTGAGAAACTGTGTCAGGAAAGCCATTACAGCCAATGGCACCAATTAATTTCTGCAACTTTTAATGACATGTTCCTGGGTAAAAACCTCAGATAATACCCCAGGCTCATGATTGATAGACGCCTGTGTTTGATTTGTACCAGACTGTTGATTTTTTTAGTATTTTTAAAGAGTCCCAGTGCAGCCAATCAAGCAATCAACATGAAATACTCAGATCTTCTCTTGTAAAGTACAAGAAAACAGAAAGACAATGGGACTTCCTTCATAAAGTTGACAGAATATTGGTGATTTTATTTCAGTAGCTCTCCAGATGATGGATGACCCACATTTTTATTCTGGAAGCAAATGATAGCCAAAAAGAAACCCTCGATTCTCTTGCCATTCTGGATATTATTTTACATCTAGAAGGGCTGTTGAAATGCAGAGGAGATAAAAATAATTGATTTTGAGAGGTGAAACGTCGGAATAAACTAATTTCATGTTTGGTTTTCTGGTTTTTCAGATAACCAACAGGTTTCAAGCATATAAAAAAAATTCAGCTCTAATCTTTTTGTTTCTCTCTCATACATAAACATGTAGAGAATTTAGAAAATGCACACAGAATTCCCTATTATTTTCCAGAAGTGTTCATCAACATCATTCTCTTATAATTTGAGGTCAGTTATAGAATTAAACTGGAAACAGAGGTAGGTGCATCCTTGCTGCCTGGGGAGCTCTGTGCACCCATTGCAATAGACTCTTCTGTGACAGTAAGACGTATATAACCACTGTGATACTGAAATTAACTAATTATTCAAGTCTCTCAGTGAGAGCACAGGAAATCCTGTGTTTGTTCATGGATTCCACAGGCAGCTGAGCAGGCAGGGAAAGCTCTCTGGGCGTGAGGGCTGGGGGTGATGCCTGCATAGCAGAGCTCTCAGCATGGACACAAACAGGGAGAAAGTGACAGGGGCTGGTTTCCTTGGGTACCTGCTGGGCAGTGGGTGCTGTGATCAGCCCTTGCTGTTCTCATGGACAGCCAGCCAGGCCTGCAGTAGCACTGGGACATGCCCTGTGCAATCTGCTGTATTGCACCGCGGCGCGCTGGGCGTGGGGAGCAGCGAACCCACGGCCACACACCAAACCTGGTCAGAGAGCCTGGGGAGTCAGGCTGGCCCTGTCCGAGGCTTCTGATGGATCCCTGAACTGCTCAGGGCTTCCCGGAGTCTCCGTGCTGGCCTGTCTGTAGCTGCTGGTGCCTGCCGCCGCCTGCCTCCCGAATTCCCACGGATGGGATGTGTGTCCCCCCACATCCTGTGGAGAATACACCACAGGACGGTCCCTCTGAAACCTGGCTCTTGGGACGGCCTCACTGTAGCTTTCCCAGTTATGAACTCAGTTTAATTTCTGAAATCTGTGGCTTTGATATCTGGTGATTGTTAACTGCAGGTAAATATGCAACAAGAGCATGGATCTCTTTCATGAAACTGCCTAGGAGAGTTCTAATAAGGCAAATTTAATTGATTTATTTGGAATATTTTCTAAATGCCGGAAAGTTTTAAATATTAGAAGTAAGAAGACATGTAGCATGAGAAGCAAATAACAGATCACAGTAACGATCCTTGGTGCATTGTACTTTTCAAGATTAGTACTGATACTGGTACCTTACTACTGAGACAGTATTCCTATTATTTTCCTCTCACTGCTGATTAAGATCTCAAACTTCAGGTACAAATGGTAATAAACTATTTAGCTAAACCCTCTCATCTGGGCTGCCAGGGAGGATCATACCAGCTCAAAGAAAAGGGCAATTCTACCAAATTTAGTACATGGTGGTGAGTTCAGAACTGCAAATCCTCTGAAATGAATATATCTTATTCACTCCAAGCCTTGTATACATAGTAGTAGAATAACTCTTTTTTAAAAGACTCCTCTGTCACCTCAAACTGATTTTAATCAGTACTCCTAAGCTCTTGGAAACCAAAATAACTCTCCCGAAAAAACATAATTTCCTTTTACTGTGTTTGTTCATATTAAAAAAAAAATCTTGTCTATCAATCCCTCCTTGCTTTAAAAAGTTACAGTCTTCCCTCCACAAACAAGCAGATTTTCTTATTTCTTTTGGACAGAAACATTTTCCAAGAAAGCCTTTATTTAATACTTCTTTCATTACAGGAAATCCTTGCTGTATTATCCATTTCAGGGGTCACATCTGCTATCAGTGCCTAAAATAAAACTGTCATATAACTATAATTGCACTTGAGGTTAAAATTTGACTCTCATAATATGTCTTCTACAACAATTTTCAAGTTTTTCTTGTCCCAAGCTTTGTCCCTTTCAATTCCTTAGTGCTTTCTCTTTGAAGAATAATTATCTACCATATAAAAACAGTATCTGCTCTCATGCACATCAGATATGACAAATCCAAAGGCTACGAGTATTAATAAACAACCATGTTTAATTTTATTGTCAGAGCTATGCAAAAGAATACCCCAAGAGCAGCAGTTGTGACATTAATTACTGTGTACTGACCAGGAAAGAAATGTCACTAGATTTTGGATACAGGCATCCTATTTTTCTTTCTCGTTGCCTTTGTGGCAAGTACTGGGAATACTCAAACTAAAAAATGAAATATGTCACAGATGACTCAAGTAAACCTGTGTTTGTTTTGTGAAAAGACGGGTATTTCATCCTAGAGCCTAATTCAGTAGATTTATCTGCCACAATTACAGGGCTTTGATCACTCCAGAATAGGTGGTGTAGTGTGGGGTGTAGTTGTCCTTTTCCAATCCACTCTCCTTATCAGGATACATGTCTGTTGATTTGTGGGAAGCTGGCTGTTTTTCGTTCCTGACAAACTCCAGTGATTAAAATGTAGTGGCTTGCTCTTGTTCCCCTGATAAAGGTGACAGCTGCAGAGTTTCCAGTGTTAGTGGATATGGTCCATGCAGATTGCTTTTTAATGAAAGCAATATATTATCTTACCTAGAGGCCCTACAGCCTTACCTTGTTAATGTATTCTAGCTTGGCACCACATTCATCTATAAATTAGTTGTATTAAACATGCTTCTTACTATTTATCCAGTCTCTAAAGAGTTGTGGTTCTTTTGGTTGGGGTTTTTGGTTGTTTGGGGTTTTGTTTTTAGTTTATTTTGTTCAAGGCTTTGCTTCATACCTCCTCCAGCAGCACCACCACACACACTGGTGTAGAGTTTTCAGAAAAATATGTGGGATTAAATAATACAGTCACAGACACTGACTCTGTACTCGATGACTTGATAATCCTTCACATTTAGCCATTAAAATGTGCACTAAGGGATGTGGAATCAACAACACTTGATTATAAAATTCATATCTGGAAAGGTTTTCCTCTTCAATTTTACACTCAAGGTGATTGGGGTAATTTATAAAATAAAACAAAACACAAAGTAAACTAAACAAAGTTGTGCTTCAATTCTGTAGTCATATCTCTTTTGAATTGTCTGAAACACAGTAGATTGAAAATTCCAGTTGCACTGTATGCCTTAAGAAAATACTGCAGCTCTCTGGAACACTGAAATGTCGAATTCTTTGTCACCAAGAATAGTCTGTTCTTCAGATATAAGCAGTGTCAGTTTCAATAATTTATATTATTTTCAACAACCTTCATCTTGAACTAAATTTCAAAAAAGGGACTGGAATGTTACTTAGGGACCAATTTCTGTTCTTCTGTTAGAAGAATTTTTCTAGCAAAAGATAAATATATTGGTTGAATTTCTCTCATAAAATACACATAAAAATAATGCATTCTAATTACATTTGTGTTACTTTTTCCTAGATTACAATGAGAATCTAGTAGATTGGTACAATCCAAAAGTGATCATTACATTATCTTTAAAAATATTTTGTATTTATTATAATTTTAAAAAGAAGAAGTGATCCAATAATTCCAAAATTTGTGATCTGCTAACCATTGTGAGAACATTTTATTAATGTTAATAACTAACTATACCTGAGTCATTTAAAAGACTTTTTCAGTGGCGAGCATTCTGCATTTTGAAATACTGGAATTTAACTCCTTTAGCATGACTGGGTGTCTTTGCTGTTTGTATCTTTTTTAACAATGCATGTACAGTAGGCAAGATAAGTAAGGGATTAGTAAAGGATTAAAGGAAAGCCTTTGATTTATATGCACTCTGAAAACTGCCTCCACGGTTAATTTTTTGAATTTTTGCATTTTGTTGGAAAGATAACAAAATACAGTGCCTGTTTATTTCCTCCATCTACACCAGCACCACTCTTGTCTTCTCATTTCCCTAAAAAATGCCCTTTATAGATATTTTATAATAACAAGGATACTCTCAACAGCAGCTTTGATGTGAAGTATTTATTTATTTTCTGTCTTGCTTTTGTTTATGTTGTAAATTTTAAAGTCATCTGGACCAGTCAAGTTTTCTTGTTTCAAGTGGATAAATTGTCATCTTTTTGTTAAGTACCTGGCATCCACTGAGCCTGTGAATGCAGAGATAAAGCCAGAGAAAGAAAGCATGTAAACCTGTAATTCTGAGAAGGGCCATAAAGCCTCTGGTCACTTAACCCGGAAATACCAATTCACAGCTGGGGTGGGAGCTGCACTTTCTCATGATCCCTTTTTTTTTTTTGGCAAGGTTTCTTTCTAAAAACAGATTCACTTTTTCCCCATGAGAAATATGTGAGAGGCATTAAAGATATAAGTACATTTCATGCAACCTTGCACTCTTTTACATTCCCTTTGAAATCAACCTTCCTAAGCTACTTCAGGCATGTTTGGTCCCTCTCACTAAATATAATTTATTTTTGTTTTCTTTGTAACCATCTAAAGCCCTGATTATGCCATGCTGATGTCTAAATCATATGTAAATAACTGAGGTCACAGCCAAAGCTCTAATGCTTAAGCTGGTAAATATCATGGGTGAACTTGAGTATTCAGAAGCCAATTTGATTTCTGCTTTTGCTGGGAACAGTATCATGAATTCATACAGGTACAAATCTGAGCAGCACTGATTTAACACTGTATGCTCTCTGCAGCTATCTAAGAAGGCTGCTTGCATGTACAACGCATCATCATTCAACTGCTTAGTACTCAAGCTGATTTTCTGAATGAGTGCCTGTCTTAGTAGAATTGGTTCTACTGTGCAGTGTGGAAAAGACTGTAATTGAAAATTTCTTTTAAGCATTAACTTACAGATTTCTCTTTCTATTTTGAATGATAGCATTAGTATTGCTGTCACTCCACTGCCATATTTTGTGGAGAGTTCATAGTACAACATATGTTTCACGAGTCTAAAGTGCATTTTATTTCATTTCAGTAAATTCTTGCATTTCCTCCTCATAAATAAAGAGCTCAGTGAGTGATCAGTGAAGAGCTTGTAATATTTCATATTATGAACTGCAAAGTTTGATAATTGTGTAGAAACGGCATTCTCATCCCACTAGGAGATATTAAGGACCACAGATAATATATTCTACTTCTTGCCTTTGGCTTGCTGACACAGCCTCTGGAGCACACAGCCTCGAACCTTTAGGATGCATCCCATCCTCTCTTTGCTCATCATCTGTGCCTCAGGGACACACAGCCCCACACCAGACAAAATCCTTGGAGCCTCCCCAGCTTCCAGCAGGCAAAGGAAACAGCCAGGCCCTGAATGTACTCCTTCTGTCCCAGAGAAAGCTAGAAAGCAGAGGAGATGTGATGCAGCAAAGACAGAGGATATGACTCCACCATCAGGAAAAAAAAGGCAAAAGTACAAAGGCTCAAAGGGGAAAAAAAGAGTTTTCATTTTGTGCCCATTAATCATTTCGACAACTGTACAGGTCCACAAAACATACACAAGCAAACCCATAGAGTGCTGATTGCAGCATTTGTTCTTCACATATAACCAACCATTGCTTTGCAAATTGGTTCCTCTGATATATTCTGCCATAAATAATCTGTTAAAGTAAACATTAGATACACTATATGGGCTGTTCTCCACTATCTTTTTGGTATATTGCCATTGCACAAAGAGATTTTGATTGACAAAATAACACACCGGTATAAAACAAGCAGAAATGCCATGTCATAAATCACAAGAGAAAGAAAAGAGATTATCAAACAACTAAATAATGCAACCCACAGCAAAACATACCAGTAAATCATACAAAGCAGGGTAAATTAGATAACACTGTCCATATACAATTACACCAGTTGGCTCCCACAACAGCCTTTAAATGTGACATGTTATTTGACATGTATGCAATTAGGGCTTAAAATCAATTTTTTTCTATTCCATTTAAAATAAAAAATGTACTATTTCCAAATCAAATGCTACCTTTTTAGTCAAGACGGACAAGAAATAGTATCAGGTTAGCAGCAGCATCTCAGCAGCATAATGCAAGAAAAGGATGGCTTCCCTGAATGCTGTGAAAGACCAGATCTCAGATCATTATTCATGCACCCTATTCATGCTTATTTATTACTCCAACCTCTTTTCCCCCAAACAGGGCTTATTGTAAAACCAGGAGCCATTGAAAAGTGAAAACTCAAAAGCATGATTAAATGGATGAATGACACATAAAATATCAAAGAAGGTTTAGCTCTTTCCAGGTAGATATGCACTGTTAGAGACGAACCATAGCATTTCCAGGGTTCAGCCCATGGGAAAGTGACAGAAGTGACACCCTGGAACAGCACTGAGCATGGAGCTGGGAGGAGGAACACTGCTCATGTGATGTTTCAGGGCTGTCAGATTCACATACCTTCTCTACCACTGTACTTTTATCAGAAAACTCAGAGCAGCAGTGCTTTGCTTCTTTATCCGTTTTAGAGAAGCATTAGAAACATTGTCTGGTTTCAGTCAAAGTGTGAGCATGAAGGTCACTAGAAACTTGTTCAATGTTCAGCATCACTGGGTGATAATTGCCAGCCAAGTGCCAGCCTCCTTGTGCTTTTTGGCTATCCACTGGCACGTGTGTCCATCAAATGACTCCGTGGCTCCAGGCTGGCAGGAGGGTGACATGACGTCACCCAAAGACTGCAGAGACATGTGCAAGTAAGTGGTTTAGGTTTCTGGCTTTTCCTTACTTTCACCTGTTGTCTTTCCAGTCAGAGAGAGAACCTTTCACCCTCCATGCTTGCAGTCTGCTTGCATGGCTCTTCCAAAAGTAATCCATTCCCTCCTCCCTGGCTGCTCTGTCTCCTCCTGACTCCACTTCTGCCACGACAGTTCAGACACCTCTGCCTAAGGAGAGGAAGGTGGACAAACATGCTCACAGAAAGAGCTGACAGTAGGTAGCAGACAAGGGACCTGCAAAAGTTCCTGAGCTGCAAGGAGCCACAAACCCAGTTTTAGACCCGAACCTCAGTGGAGTTTGTTTTGTAGGGGCACATTGGTATATCCATGTAGCATGCAGCAGACTGATGCTCCAGCTGGTTCTAAGCAAGTTCAACTTGGTGATATCTTCTCATGCCTTCCCAGAGACAGGTTTATTGCACAGCCTTGGAAAAGAAAGGTAACTTTGATCCCAAATTCTTGAGTTGTATTTTTCCTCATTTTTACCTCCCTAGCAGTCATCTTCTGGCTGGCTTCTCCTGTTTATCCAAAGGTTGTGCTGACAAAACACTAATTCTGACAGTTTGAGGACTCCATTTGAATCATTAGCATAAAGTTAGCATCATTCTCTCTATCCTCCCTGTGTCTGGCAAAAAAACCCAAACCTTTCTAATCCACAAAAGAGAAAGACAACAAAATTACTCACACAAAAAATACTTTGAAAATAAACAGATATTTCACTTATACTTAAAAATATATACTCCATAAAGATCATCTGTGCACTAATGTTGACATTTCTTGTACATTTTCCTACAGAGAAAAGTTTCTCCAGAAACACACACCATACGTAGCTTTTAAATAATCCAATGACTACTTCAAAACTCTCAAAACCAGTATTATCTCCTTTATGCATAAAAATAATTATTATTGGAATAGGATCTTATATGTCCTGGTGCTTTTATATCTTTTTTTTTTTTTTTTTTGTTCTGTCTATTTATTACCCTGATGGTTTTAAAAAAGGTAAAAATGAAGCAGTTTACGATTTCCACTCAAGTTCTTTTCCAGGTCATCATGAAACTTTTGGCTCATTTGAGGAATCATATATAATATATTGCACCTCAAGAGAGCCCCCAAAAGTGAGATGGTGCACAAGGTAGAAATCCAGGGAAATGTTAAACACCACAAGTAAATAAGAACTGGGGGATTTGCCATTCATTCTTCCTTCCCTTTCTGTGTCTATCATGTCTCTG
This sequence comes from Cossypha heuglini, assembly GCA_027576195.1. NCBI lineage: Eukaryota > Metazoa > Chordata > Aves > Passeriformes > Muscicapidae > Cossypha > Cossypha heuglini. Next base: position 541,277 of record JAODKT010002242.1, read on the forward strand.
GATAGTGGGGCTGTTGCATCAGGAATTGTTTTTATTTTCTGATTGGGTACATAGTAATTGCTTATTAAATACAAATGGAACAAGTTTGAAATATGCACAGCAACCCTTCACTCTTTTATTCCCACAGAGAACATGAAATCTCAGGAAAAGATAATAAGTAGAACAAACTGTTTGGCAGTGGTGGTTGTAACCAGGATTGTACTTTAAGTCTAGGTATTACAGTGGTTTGCTCTCGAATACTTCTGTACATGAGCCTGCTGGCATTAATGCAGTGCTGTGGAATCAGACTCAGAGATAAAACGAATTCTAGTGATGAGTGTTAAATCAATTCTTCACTGCCTTTCTGTTGATTCTATGTATGATTAAAAATGCTGCCTTGTTAGAGAAAGCTCTTTCTGTATCTTTTTTATCATTTTCATTCAATACACTTGATAAGCAAAGGAAAAATATTCTGGAGAGTCCTCATTTCAAGCTCTCGATTTATGATGGTTTCAAACAAATTACTTTCCTGGAAAATCAGACAAGACTGAGAAAATTACACCCTTTGAGGATGATTTTCCTGGATCCACAGGAAGCAACTAAATCTCACTGCATTTCTCCTATTTTGTCTTTGAGGCCTGCCCATTCCAAAACCATGCAAGACCGAACTATGCCTTAGTGAACGTGGTGACACCGCCAGATGCGCTTGCACAAGTGTGGTGATGGGGAAAGGCGTTTTCTCAGATTGCCTGCTGCAGGGAAGGAGGATTGAGGGGACCCCGGGAAAAACACAGCTGCCCACAGTAACGCGCCTCCTGCGTCGCAGAGCTTAATTTCATTTTTGCAGAGGGCAAGCTCGCTACGGCAGAGACCTTCCAGCGCACCCTAAACTCGGGAACAGGGCTGAAAATGCGATTTCCTTGCGCCGCTGCCCTCGGGGCTCGGGGCTCGGGGCTGGCTGCGCTCCCGGGACAGCGCCGGCACCGCCCGTCCTCCGTCGGCTCTCGGCGGGCCGAGGGCCCCCTCTGCCGCCTTCCCCGGGCAAACCAGCTTCCCGGGAAAGCTGCGCTCCCGAGCGGGCCGGCGGCGCTGCTGCAGCACGGGCTGAGCCCAAAGCCGCGCTCGGCACGGCCGCTCCCGGCGAGGGCAGCGAGAGGTGATTCCGGCTCCTCGCAGGGCGTTCTCACCTCCTGCGCCCGCAGTACCTACCTCAGTCTGCTGCTCTGTCACAGGAGATGGCCTGGCATTTTTTCTCCCCTTTCGCTGCTTCAAAAGCCTGGGTGTGAAATCACGGTAGGGCACTCTTCACGTGTAGGCAGTCCCTTACCTGAGCTATGAAAAAGCGGTCAGTTGTACAGTCCTTATTTATGATATTAGCAGTAAGTCGATATACCATACAATCAATACACAATCAATTTTCATAACTGGAGGCAGACAGAAGGGCAGAATTCAGCAGTCTTCTTCCCAGTCTGCAGTGACAAATGGCTGTATGGCAGTTCTTATAAAACACTCCTGGTGGATCACATACAAGATCAGATCACCTACTTAATGCATGAGAAGAGACACTGATCTTACTACACTGAGCCAATTCTGGGCCAGTCTGCCTTCAGTGTTGTGATGGCAGCTATATTTACTCAAGGAGTAACGCAGCTTCTTATTGAACCTCCTTGCTTTGTTACTGTCCTTTAATACATTTATCTGTTTCCAGTTTCTGCCATCATTCATGGCTACAGCCAGGAAACCCACAGAAAGGGTTTAGACAAGGTATAACCAAATATTGGAAACGCACTCACTTCTCACTTTAATTCTTTGATCAGCAGCTGCAGTCGGTGCTGTAGGAAGAGACTGACAGGAATTGAAAGTTCATCATACCAAATAGCAAAAGACCAAAAACAGAGAGAATCCAAACTCAAATAAAGAAAACCCATCACATTACAAAATACCCTCACCTCTCTATCTCCTAGGGGGTACTCGAGATATTCTCTGGGTTTCATCAAGTGTGCTATTTAAGCCTGATGCATTCATAAAAGTACAGCAAGCATAACTGGAGACACAGCCCCATCTGACTATAAGAATGACAAACAAGCTCGTGAAGGCTTGTGGCCACTTCATAAGCAGAAACAGAGCTGAGAAGCTATTGTGAGAGAAGTTGTTACTATTCTTGTGTCTTTTTTAGGTATCAATGAAAGAGAAAATATGTTTTAGATTGGGTCAGCTGTAATAAATACCTGAGTTGTCAGGTACTGGTGTGAAAAACAGCCTTAAGAAAATTGTGGTCATCCAAGCTGATTCCTTTACAACTAGTGGACATGCACCAATTCTTCTGGCTAGCAGAAGAAATCAAACCAGAACTACCTTTTCCACCGTGGCTAAAAAGTTTGCCTTGCTGCCTCAGAAAGAAGAGGGTTTTTTTCTAAAACATGTTTCTTTTTCTGTCATAGACAATAAAAACATTCTGCTTCTGCTGAGATCCTCTGTGGCTTTCATTTTCTAATAGGTTTGGTTCCATGCTTTAAAATGCTCTGATAAAGGTGATAAATTTGGGTGTCATTTGCCTCTGAACCAGATTGAAAGCAGAAAAGCAAGTTCATCTCCAGCAGAGGCCAGTGCACATTTCAAAATAAAACATCTTGCCAAAGGCTGTTTCAGAGACCTGTATAGGCATGTTTCTAGAAGTGCTCTCAGCACTTGCTCACACCAGGCACAGTACTTAGCAAGTGGCATCACCCCTCGGTGCCTTGTTCATCATTTCATAGTCCTCTCTGCCAATTCCTTTCTTTTTCTACAGTTCTGCTTCACAGTTTCTTTTCTGACACTAAGTTTTGTGTTTGTCAGTGCATAAATAGAACCAGGATTGTAAAAATATTCTGCTTGGCAGCCAGGCTTGGCAGTTCCAATCAATTAGGGCTGAAAGTCATGATGGGATGGAGAAGGCAGCCCAGGCCCAGCATGTATAAATGTTCTCATGGCTCAAAAATTCTCTTGGCAAACCCAGCCCCAAGCAATTCAGTCTGTTTAAATTACTGTGTTTTCCAGTGTGCCTGTGCTGGTCTCAAGGACTGTTTCTGTGGTGCTGACAAAGCATCTACTTACCTTGGGGCCTGAGGGTGAGCAACAGGGAGAAGAGAAGTGGTTGACAGATCTCTGTTGAGCATTCCCTGTGGATCTGTATGGGTGTCCTGAGGCATAAGGTAGGAGAGGAGCTGCAGAAGTGCACGGCTTTCTGGTCAGTCTTCACAAAAATGGAGAAGGCAGCACTTCTAGCTCAGCACCACTTGCAATCTCTTCAGCTTCTACAGGGAAGCATGGTGCAGCCAGAAAAGCCTCATAGGATTTACATTAAAAGAAAGAAACAGTGGTGGTCCAGCCAGCAATTCACTTCTTCCCTCTTGGCTATTCACTGAACAATTCCTTGCATGGATTTTAGTGGCATGTAGTGCAACACATGGTAAACTAATATTAGCAGTTCCTCTGAATGGTGCTGGTATCTACTACTACACAAGTGTCTTACAATCAAGATAATTTAACTATATGTTTACTTACATGCCTCCTACAGATTCAGCCCCGGGGGATAGACGGTGTGTCCAACCTGTCTGTCCACAGCTGGGTGCATGCACTACAACACAGCTCTGTTAGTTCATCTCAGCTGTTGGGCAGAGCAGCACAGAGAAGCCAGGACCAAAACCAACTACACTACCACTGGAGCTGTGGAATTCCTTCGTTTCACTTGGCAGCTGATGCACCTTACCACATACAAGTTCAATTTCTCCCATGGGGGCTGCCTTACCTGATACCAGCTCTTGCTGGGTAAAGCAGAGCGCCGCAGTGATTAAGTCAAGAACAGAAGAACTCAAATTCATCAGTTGGCTCAACAAAGAGTTTAGTTTTGAATTTAACGCAGTCTATGGCCAACAAGAGAAAGAAAGCATTCCTTGTCAAAGCTCTGTCTGTACTGCAGCCAGTGGGTACCTGTTTGCAGCACTGACTGTATGCTGTACACACAGAGATGTGTATGTTAAATACTCGTGGTAACAGATGCTTCTTTCTATCAGATCCTAAAATTTGGAAAGTTTTGGAAAACCATTCTGCTGGAAAAGGTGCTCTGGTTTCAGAAGCAATCTTACTTTGCTGGAATGGTGGTTCAGACACTGTTCTTGTGGGCAGATTAGTCTCAAGTTATGGGAATGGCTAGACACAACTGCATCCTGATCTTCAGCTCCCTTTCTCAATCTGGCAATTTCAGACGGCCTTCTTTGTTCTCAGTACAGTTCCTAGAGTTTCCACCTCCAAACAAGCCCAAGACCAAAATTATAATCACAGGATCCAGGTAACAGATTCAGATAATCTCTCAGAATAACTTCAATGGGAGTTCATCCTCTTGGTTGCTGGTCACTAACTACAGGGTACCTTACGGCCATCTCCTGTTAGAATTCCTAACAGACTTGTTCAGAAGAGTGAAGTATTTTTTTTCCAGTTTAGCTTCTTTCCTTCTTTCCCTCAGAAAACACGTTTGAAGTAATATTTTCCCCCTTTATCTTTTTCTTTTTTAAACTCTGACACTCTTTGTGTTCAACAACAGTGTGTTTTAACACTGACCTTTTTGGCCTACTCTTAACTTCTTTTCTCCTGTATAGGAAGTCTACTTTGTGTCCTTGCACTATGAGTAATCAGGTTCTCTCTTAGGCCCTGCTTAAGCTTTGTTAAACCCTGTATTGCTTACTTGCCCAACAAATACACAGGCCTCATTTACCTTTTACAGTAACCAAAACTGAAATTATTGATTACCTGTTTCCTTCAGGACACGGTGTTAAACTGCTTCACTTCCAAACCAGAGAAACTGCACACAGCAGAAAATCCCCCAGAAAATGTAAAAAGGTCAGTGGTGCATTTGATGACATGAGTGCTTATGAAGCCACATAATTCATCATTTGTTACTACAGAACTTGTTCCTAGGGGGATTAACATTTGCCAATAAATATACCATATGCTGGATTCTGTATGGAGATTTTTTTAAGCTACTTTACTAAGTCATTAAGGATCTCCCATGACAACTATGACTAAAATGGGCCAAACCCATCAGGGTTCCCTAGACCAGTGAAGGATGTAGGTTAAAGGATGAAGTCATGTCTCATTCGTGTACCAATTCTTCAATGAGACGTTTACAATTAAATAGTTTGGTTGTGACTTGTCTTTTGGGCAGAACTATTACTCCTCTGTGAGGATGTGGGCTTAACCCTTCCTTCTCTCCAGAAGAAGAATGGAGAAAGAACACAGACAGAAGTAAAGTACAATTTGAGCAACTATTAGTGTCTGGTGAGGTTTAGATTCCAACAAAAATTGTAGATATTGAAGAAGGGTTATTAGTAGTTTCCTATTACAATTGAATTCTAACTTATTTTCGAAGTCAAAGGACCAAATAAAAGGAATTTGGTGTCTCACAGGAAGCTATTATATGTTCCACTTTCATGCTGTCATGGTCCTTCCTTAGCAAAGCTGCCTGAAGCTGCAGAGAAAGAAAATGGGCTTTCCAGCAACTGCAGCAGGAAGCTCAATGAGACAGACACAGGCATGAGCTCACTCCTGGTCTGTAGCTGCCTGTACCAACCAGCTGAGAAAAATCCTTTTGCAGATGGTGAAAAAGCATCAAATTGCTTCTTTGGATCTCAGCTATCTTCCTGACTCTTGTGCCAAAATAGTTAATATTTCCTCTGCCTCCCGTCAGCCTCTCCCGTGTTACGCTCTGCCAGTAAGTGAAACAATGGCTCTTTAAAGCACACAACCTGCCTTTGTGCATGTGCAGACTCAAGCACTCACACAAAATGTGTTTGCTTTTGATATAAAAACACTATATATACACACCCAGCCCTGCATGTGCTGAACTAAAACCTAAATCACATCACTGGAGGAAAATTCTTTGAAGAACTGGGGGCAGGTCCACAGCATGTGAGAAACTCTGAAGATCTCTGGAGATGAAAGACATTACTTAATTTTAAACACTGGGAAAAATTCCCAGTATAGCTGGAAATTAATGACAATATTCCCAAGGAACTTCATTAGAAGGAATATTTGGCTCATGTGACACAGTACAGATGGCTAAATTTTATCATGATGGATACTGTGTAAATGACTAAATAAAGGAGGAAAAGACATGATGAAATAAAAACAATAGTAGTATATATTTTCTAAAGCAATCTTAAAATGTGTGCTCAAAATAGATATAATTCTAGGCTTTTGTTTTCTTGAAAAAGTGTTTCCCTGCTTTAAGTTTCTGTTTGCACTAACAGAGAGATTTCCCAAAGCAAACCATGCACTAGCAGGGTAAATTCCAACTCAGGCAATACTCATGTGAGTGCATGTACTACCTGTAGAAATATATATGGCTTTTTTTGTCTGGCCACTATATAGAATTCATTCTGCATGTGAGAACCAGCAAAAACTTGATATCTGAGAGGAAATAGAACAAGAGAACTGTATGTATCTGCTTATCCAATTCAGCTTATTTTTAAATGTGAAAAACTTTCAGTAAAGTCAAGTAAAGTCAAACCCAAACAATTAACAACCAGGTAATCCTGTTGGCCTGACTGATTAAGAAATGGCATTATTTCAGTGCTATAAAAGAAATGGTTCATAGAACTGGGATGTGGGACACTTTTTCCACACTAAATTTAAAACAGTTGCAGTAGCCAAAATGAGCCAAGGCCATAGCCATGTATGAAAGTGCTATTTTGAACAGAAAAAAATGAGCTATCTGGTTAAAAAAAATATATTTTTTGCCTTGCTGTGCTTTGGAAGCTTCAGTGTCTTCCCTTCTTCTCCTATATACTTTAAATAACTTTTCATACTACTCGGTTTGAACAGATAAGAGCTTTTTTCCTGGTAACTTAAAATGAGTGCTGTGTAAGCAATTCATTCCTCCTACAATCATGGGTGGTACACAGAAGAAATGATAGATTTTCTGTGTGTGTTTTGTAATACAGAATACTTGAGAGTCCACATTATCCTGACCATTACAGAATGGTTTTGCTCCAACACATGTCAGGGAAATGACACTGAATGGGCTTTCAGGGAAAAACTGTCTGACAGCCCAACTACTTGCAAATCATTAAGTTGCCAGTTTTTCCTTTCCTATCAATAAAGTAAGATAGAAAGCAGAACGAAGTAATTTAGCCACATAGTCAGTTAGCAAATGCAAGTCCTTGAGAGCAGAGGATGTTTATTAGCTATGGGATCTGTGAGAAGCCATCTCATTCAGGTAATTATGGGGCCTATGAGACTTACTGGTCTGTTGCCTGGAGAAGTACCATGATTTTTGGCTGCTAGATTTTTTCCAACAGTCACTACAGCCGCTGTAGACTTCTAAATCATTATTTTGGCTGATGAAACAGTAAAGGCTTGAGTTCATCATCCACAGGATGATCTCACTGCTCTGCAGGTGTCAGGCAGAGATCATCTCTGCTGTCTTTTCAGCCTTCTTGTAACACAGGTTAATTACAAGAATTGTGGCTGTAAAAGAGAATGTACTTCTCAATATTCTTACCACCAAAATTTACATAATATTAAGAAGTTTTGAAATAATTAAATATCATTGTAGACATGTCCTTTTTAACAACAAAAGCTTCCCTCTGGTGTGAAGATGGGATCTCAAACACCCTTTTCATTCTCTCTCAACAAGGCAGCACCCCAAAAAGCACATATGCTTCTGCGCTAATTTCATCAAACCATTTGTGTTTACATATGTATTTCATTAACTCAGAATAAAACACAATGATTACTAAGTCTGCCTATATTCAGAAATATTTTGTCCTGTGCGGGTACAAAGTTACTCATCTGTCTCCTGTCATATGTGCGTCCACCCTAAAGAAAACAGAGCAGAGCAGTGAAGTCTCATCATTACGAGACTCACAAAATCTCATGCTACCTTTACCTTGAGCACTGCTTGCCACTGTCAGCACTATCTTAAAATGTTACACGCTCTGTCTCCCTCTGGTGATCAGCGAGGCCACAGGGCAGCCGGCATCCCCACAATGTGTTTCTGCCACTTGTGGTACACACAGGACACTGTTCACTGGCCACTCAAAACACAAACGATTGCATGCAAACAATATCTGCATTCTTACCCACATACCTTATATTTTAACATCTTAGTCCCTGCAATTTGTCAACAGTTTGCTGAAAAATGTTCCTGTAATACTTTAGTGCCTGAAGCTAGAGAAAATGTTAGACACTTATGCTTTAAAACCTGGAGTATGCTGCACTCAGTGTTGCATAAAAAAGGCATCTGGAATACAGAAAATAATAATCTGAAGATAGTTACTAACTGGATAATCACACTACTGACATATGATTTTGCAGTTACTGAGTTTCAAATAGAATTCCAATACAAATGGTTTGAACTTGTCGTCTAAAAAGTTTGTATGTAAAATCTTTCCAAGCCATGTTGAATCGAGTTCTAAATATATCATTAGGAGAATTGTGGCTCCTAAAGAGACTTTTATGTGAAATATTTCTTAAGCAGCTCCCCATTGCCTTGCACAACATACTTTCAGTACTTTGAAGTTACTGTTATTCTGAATAGGCAGGGCTTGACGGACATGTGTTCTGCTCCATAAATCTAGATCAAGAACATAAAATGCCAGAGAAAATCTGTTAGCTTAACAGTAGCTGCCAAGTTATATTTTGTGTTATACCTGTGTGACATCTTAAATTCTTCTGATGTGTACCTATACATTTACATATAAATATATATACAGAAGAGTGTCTATCTCTCCACATCCAGATCCAGGTAGAAATGAAAAATCAATCTCTGTAGAAATGGATTTCTCCTGTTTCTGGATTTCTGTACTCTCTTTACTTTCAGAACAAATTCATTCTCTTCCCCACTCTGACTTAATAGTCCTAAGGAGGGTGGTTTCCAGCTGCTTCAAAAGGTGCAGTTACAGGAGAAGCATGAGGGGGTCTTTTGACTGCCAAGCACTTATCTAAGAGACAGCAATGGAAAACTCCACGTGGCTTAGATGCTTTGGTTTTAATCAACACCAAACTCTCTTTTCCTTAGTCTCTGCTGGATATGGTCCAGTCTTTGTTTTAAAGGCTGCTCAGAACAGATAACAGACATGTTACACAGACTCTGGTCTAAAAATTTCATATGGAAGTGCAAGTCTCTCCTGTCTTCCACGAGAAAGGCTGAAATAGGCATTGAAACAGCTCCCTATAGATGCCTACTATTTGTCACGTGGCAAATTACTTTGTCCAACAAAACCAGACATTCCAAAGGAGCAAACTCGCTACTTTTCCAGTAGAGGACTTTCACAAACATAACCTCAAATTAAATTGAAATATACATATATATATATATATATATTTGATGTCCAGATGAATATTTTATCTATTTAAAACTGCCTATTAAATGTTTGTTTTAAAAGCACAACAAAAAGCAAACTAGGAGAAGGCCTGGGGTTTTAAATTCCTACAGCATAAAAAGGATTTTCTCCGTATTTCTTTTACTGTGGTCTGTTTCAGCATATGCTTAGCCTGTTCAACAGCAAAGGCTTTCAATGTGCATATTTGCAATAGGATTTCTTTGTAGTAATCTTTGTTCTTAATTTATTTTAATGCTTTGAAGTACGTTTTAAAGCACTTACCTTCAGTATCATAAGGTTTGTGAAGCTATACTGTTATTCTACTAAAAACTGGCAAAAATTATCCTCAGTGCTGACACTGGATGTCACTGGATGGCAATTTTCTACCACAGAATTAGAGTTGCTCATGAATATGTTTCACTGTTTTCTACTCCATACTGTAGAGGGAAAACAGCTTCAGAGACTTAGGAGAGTATGCCCAGAAACATATCAGGCAAACACCTTCAAGACACTGAGACATCTAAGAGACTTTTAGGTGAGATCAGTCAGCACTTTGCCCACAATGCTGTTCGTACTAATTCAAAAGCAGTGCATGTAAAAATATTTCTTGCAAATGCATTTCCCCTGGATCCAGAAATTGTAGGCTATAGATTTTGAGGAAATATCTTTCTTCTGTTAAGATTTTAGGAAATCCAAGGGCAATTGTGATCTGTAACATCTGTAAGGGGTACACAAAGGATTTTCTCATTATCAAGTGTCTCAGAAAGTAGTTCATACAAATGCAGCTGCCTCAGACATGTTTTTGGGATTTAAATCTTCTGGTAAGAGGAAGTTTATTGTCTCCTCTAGGTGAACTGTCAGATGTCATACTCCAGGAAATAAAAGAATTGGCTGATTTATTTATTTTTTTACTTGGTAAATAAAGGACCAAGAATAACACAGATCTAATCAGCATCCTGTTGTGTATTGCCAAGTGAGTTCTTGAGCAACATCAGGGCACCATCCCCTCACACCAGCAGGAAACTGAGCACTGCAGCATGTGAGTGCACTGCAGAATGAGGTACCCATGAGAGCTAGTAGTACCTGTGGCCAATTCACCAGTGGCACATTACAAACAATTCCCTCTTAAAAACAGGAAAAAAACTGCCAACGAGCGCTTTTACAGTGCAGTTTTTTTCTGCACAGGCCTTGCTCCAATTGCCAGTAAATCCTACAGATTGTAGGGACTAGCCCTCCTGCCACTTTGCAGGTGTTAGGGCAGTGCAAATCATAGTGACTATTGCTCCTCAGTGAGAGGCCCGAATACTTTGTGAAGCAGCTAATGCTGATGATGCAACTCTTCTATAGTCTTTTACTCCCAGAACATGCCATTATCAGCAGCAACTCTGGCTTTAAAGAGCAATTCACCAGTGTGCCCTTTTAATGCCAAAGACCACACTCTATCACTGGAATGGCAAGACTTTTTCCTGTGCTGCTAGAAGGACTTTTTTTTTCTTGGTATATCTAAGATGCTTTTTTATACACATGTCCAGCGAAAGAATGACAGAATCCATGTTTGAACAACAGGGAAGGGAACTAAGAATGTCAAGTACAGGACAGGATCAGTGAGTCCCATGATCTCCATTCTGTCATTCCACACTTGCTCTACTAACTCACTTGGGCAGTGGCAACTTCCCTTCAACAAAAAGTGCACCTTTAGTTGCTGTTCAAGATTCTTCCCTTTAATTAAAGCTGGAGTGTTAAATTACACTCCAAAGCTATCACAGAAACAGAGAATGTTTAGGTCTGGAAAGGATTGCTAAAGGTCAGCTAGTCCAAGCTCCTTGCTCAAGCAGAGGTCCTTGGAGCACATTAGTTAGGATTGTGTTCAGACATGTTTTTTAATATCTCCAGAGAGGAGACTCTACAACCTTTCTGAGCAGCCTGTTCCAGGCTCAGTCATCCTCACAGTAAAGCTTTCCACACTGTTCAGGTAGAACTTTCTGTGCTCCAGTTTCTGCCCTGTGTCCCTTGTCCTACTGCTTGGCACCACTGAGCAGAGCCTGGTTCATTCTCTAGATGTACTCCCTTCACATACCCACAGACTGATAAGAGTGTCCTCTTTGGCTAAACAACTCCCTCAGCCTTTCCTCATATGAGAGGGGCTTCAGTTCCCTTCCATAGCCCTCTGCTGGACCCACTCCAGGAGCTCCATGTCTCTCTTGTGCTGAGCCCAGAACTGGACACAGCCTCACCAGGGCCAAAGAGAGGGGCAGCATTGCCCCCTTGACCTACTGCCACTGCTCCTCTGAATGCAGCCCAGGGTTCCATTAGCCTTCTTGGACACATTGGCTCTATTCTCTCCTGTGCCACTACTGCATGTACAGTGAAACCTGAGAACCCTGTAAAACCTTTGCTTATAGCTCCTGATGCCCAGTGAAAACTGGACATTGCACTGAACAAGAGGATTTTATCTTAAAAGACCAGAAGAATATTTCAGAAGTTGTCACATTTGGGTAGACAGTTTCAAGAAAGCTTAAAGTTTAGTCACTTATTTGATTCCTTAGCAAACCTGTACATGAATCAGACCAGTGCTCTCAGAAAATAAATACCGTATCATGGATCACTGGCAAATTGTTGGTTGTCTTGACAGTGCTATAAAAGTCACAAGGTGTGAAGACCTCAGTTTTGCCTTTAAAGTTGATTCTGTTACAGTAGAATCACAGACCCATTAAAGAAAAACTAATTGAAAGGGATCTCAGGAGGTCATCCAAGTCCAGCTGCCTGCCTCATGGCATTTCTGATGGTTCTTGCTGGCATGGAATTTCTGACAGTTTCTTCTCCCACCTGTTCTTAAAATCCTCTAATTATACCTCTCTCCCATCTTACCCCTGCCAATTGTTTCCAGTGCTATCATTACTTGTAGAAAGTTTTGCTGACACATGACCTCCATATCCTTTGCTACAGTTCTATATTTACTGCTTCTTGTTCTGCCCCTAGTAGAAAAACCAAAGAGGGGCATTATTTCCATCCCCCTTTTTTAGCTGTGTACTGGCTGTACACAGTCAGTCTTAACTGACAACTGTTACTGTTGTCTTAACATTTGCATGTATATGCAAACACATAGGTACATGGCCAGGTCACAGCTTTTTGAATTGCAAAGCCCCTGAATTTATCTCTAAGCTGTAGTTTTTTCATACCCTATCAAAACATAAGGTTATGTCAATGTCTGAACAGGAAAGAGGGCAAACTCCTTTGGGGCCTTTTCCCTTCACTTCCAGACCCATATGATTTTCTTTTCTTGCAGCAGTACTGCCTTCTGAAAACAAAGATAAAAAGCCAGCTCTGTGTTCTAACAGCATCAGGATTTCTTATCAGTTTCCCAAATATACCCTGAATAATTATTTTCCTTCTTCCTGTACACTGCTTGCCAGTAAGCACACTGGCAAAACACCTAACTGTTAGAGTGGGAAAGGAAGTGACTCTGCAGCTGTCAAAGAAATGTTCTCCAGGAAACAGATGGTTAGAGCTATTATTTACAGCTGACCATGTATGTTAGACAAAAGCCACCCACACTACAAATCTGGAGTATCTGGAAAAGTGGTGATGCATTACTAAATGTGTGTAAAGAGTATGGGTGCTGTGTACCCTTCTTCACTTGGAAGAGGTTGGGTGGCATATTAAGAATGTATCTGATTTCTCCTGTCTGAAGTCTCTGATACTTGGATATCAGAGTTACATATTAAGTGGCCATTACTATGAAGAAAAGATGGGTACAAACAGTGAGTAGTATGTCTGGTGTATACAAGGTGATAGGGCAGTGATATTTTACGCAGGCAGAGGATGAACTGCAGGTAATCCCCTGCCTGGGCTTTTACACTTGGGCGTACAGTGCTCACCATAGTTCTGTGTCTGAAAGATGTTTTGGTTGCAGGGCATGTGCACAACTGTTTGCTTAGTTCCAACCTTAAAAATGCAGAGAAAAAACGTTATACAAAAGCTAACTAAGTAATAGCCCATACTTGGGCACAGCTGATGTACAGAAAGACATTTCAGAACTTACAATAGGAAATATATTTTGAGAAATAATTCCTACTATGTCACTGAAAAAATAATTTCATGACAGACAATTAAGCCTTGCAGTTTGATGCTACAAACGCAGGAACTACATTTTAAAAAAATCTTTCTGTTGATTTTTCATCAAGTAGGTTTCTAAAAGTCTAAGAAATATTTCAAGTGTATGAGAAAGTGAATCTTAGTCTACATGCAAAGTTGTCTCACCTCGAGATCCATTCCTAGCCCATTAAATCATACCTGGCTTATGATGTGCTGACCATTTTATTTTAGTTTTGACTGCGTTGCATGATCATATTCTGACACTTCTTCTGATGGTAGGTGTTGAAACATGGAACAAATCAACTCTCAGAGAGCATATTTCTGAGACAGTTACCATTTTGTTATAAATAAGTGGATGTTGGAGTATTTTTTTTTACTGTTGTGCTGTCAGTCATATTTTGTTATGTCATTGATCTTATGCCACCTTGATGTTACAAAAAGGTTTCTGAATGACAGCTACTGTGAAATGAATATCAAATCTAAACTGTCTAACTAGTCTCTTCCATCCACTTCCTACAACTGTGCTGACTATAGTTATTTTATTTATCAATACCTTACTAAACCAATGTATTTGACTCCTAACTTGGATACTGAAAGGCAAATAAATGGAATATTACGAAAATGCTGCTCTAATAATGCAGGACAAAGCAAGCCCATCATTCTGATGCTGAAATTAAAGCACTATTCTTGCAGTTTGATGCTGCATGTGTATCATATACTGCTTGTCTCAAATGCCAGAAACAAATAAATCACTCAACCATGAAAAAATCACAAGGCTCTTAGCAAATTATTTTAATTTTTCAAAAAAGGAGTCAGAGATTTCCTGAAATTAGGAATTCATTACTGCTCTCTGGCACCCTGCTTATCACCTTTGGTAAAGAACTGCAGGATAAACACCAAGAGGCTTATTCTTCGGGGTGACAGATCATAAAAAGTTATTCTTTATATCTGTGGTGTCCATAGGTGCAGCTTTATTAGGACACACACTGGTTGATTAGTAAATCACTTACTTCTTTAATCAAAAATTTCTGAGTGGATGGAGTAGGACCTTTTATGCAAGAGCTGTAATCATAGGGGGTTTATGTTCCTGCTAAAAGGTTTTGGTAAATAATATTTTCTGAAGATGTTTGGTGGAAATTCCCTGATCACCTCTCCTGCCTCTGGAAAATACTTACGCTTTGCTGGCAGAAGCCTAATTTACACTCATGCCAGGAGGGATATGCTTGGAGGATTATAAACTAAACAGGAGGAGTAATGGCACCTGGATTTTATAGCTACTAAGGATACAAATATGCAAAGCACACAGGCATCAGCCAACTGAGTATCACAGAATCATCATTTGCCAGCATTTCTCTAACTGAGGTGTATGACATCATAGTGTACCATGCGCAGGCTTTGGGGTCCTGAGTAGGAGACACTACAAATTAGGAACAATAAAATCAACAGTTTATACAACATGAGTTCACCTTAAGCCTTCTAGACACTACTTTTCAAGCTAACATCTCCAGCACTAGCTTGCCTCAAAATAGCTTTCTGTTGCAATGTACTCAGGAGCCATGGATATCTTTAACCACAGACCCCAAACATCTCCTGGCATCACATTATCTCATGTAGTAATTTGCACTGCCCTAGGATACTAGCATAATTTGATTCTCTACACGCAGTATAAGAATACACTTTGGAAATCGCTACATTGCAGAGAGCAGATAACTTTTAAATCCTCAGTCTCTAGAGTAGGCAGTTTCTTACTTCCAGGGTTTGACAATATTTACATCTTGGTCTGCTTCAAATCCTTTCACTGAAATTCAGTTTTCTCCCCTGCTCCAGCTAGGTACTACAGACTATGGCAGACTTTACACATCTCCAGTCAGTCAGGACCACTCAGCAGGATTGCTGCCTCTGCCATTTGCATGAATACAGTCAACTCTCTTCACATTCTCAAAAATGCAAATTGCCAGTTTCTTTTAAGCCACTCTACCAGACACAGAATCTCTCCTGTTTAGCTCTCTTCCTCCATTCTGGCAATTGCAGCATGTCTCTTCTCATTTTGCTTTCAGATTTTTCATATGCGCACAGATGACAGGAGGCCCAGTTAGAGGTACCGCTGTTCCTGGCTCAGATATTTTTGGAGGTTTGGTTGTTTCTTTAAACAGGTCAGCTAGAGTGCTAGGTTTATCATTTCAGCTAAAAAATAAGAGTGCTGCCAAGTTGCAGATAAAAACTGTGGAAGGAATTTCTGAATTTCATTTCTGCAAGTACAGGCTTTTATTTTTTAATGTTGTGTGGGCTTTGGTGTGGGTTTTTTGTGTGTATATGTCTGTTGGTCTTTTGTTTGTTTGGTTTGGTTTTGCTCGTGATTGTTTGTGTGTTTATTTGTTTTTCTGATGTCTCAGTTGGCCCTGTGTTATCCAGCAGTACCCTGTGCTTACCCAAAGCCTACACAGAGAGGGCCTGGAGCAATTAACCATCTTGGTCCATGCAAACTATGTGGCCAAATGTGACATCACTCTGAAGACTGACACAAAGAAAGACATTTGCCACACCTAATTAAAGGCATTCAAATAGTAAGTAACTATTCCAATAGCTTTACTATCTCAGCTCCCCTGTAGTAAGTAGGAAGGGACTAACTGCTTCTCTGGGCAAATAAGACATATCTAATAGGTAGAATGAATCATATTCAGGAAGTTTCTCTCTCCTCACCGACCACAAATGAAGCCAAACAGTTAAGATAAACACAAAAAAAAGGCAAGAGAAACTACACAGAAAGCAACTCCGTTGCACTTAATCAAAATCCTCATGTGCCCACACTTCTTTAGTTACTAGTTCTGCATTTGCAGGAATTTAATTACCACAAGATCATAATTTTTATGCCCCTGCCTACTACTGGGAGGCTGGAACTCAATGATCTCTCCAGCTCAAACCACTTCATGGTTCTATGAATGTCTTTGCGACAAATAAAAAATTTCCTTGGCAAACTTTGACTTCCCTGTGTTCTATTAGAACAGTCAGCAAAATAAAACCTCATGAATTTGGATCTTTCTCAGCAAACTGTAGCAGTCTTCAAATGGAAATAAATCAACATAATCAAAGCAAATATATACGCACATATTTGCTATAAATAAATGTGACAAGTAAAGATTGTCTAGTAGCCTGCTTTTGGATGTTATGCTGTAGGACACATTTGAAGAATGTACTCATAGTTTACCACAGAAACAAAGTGAATTAATTAATTTTCTCTGAAAAGTTAAAAAACATTCAATAAAGGGATCTTGACAGCTTTGAGAGACTCTGGATTAGAGTTTCAGCAGATTTTGCAGTAACTTCAACAAAGCTGAACACGCTGCCAGTGCTTGGCAAGTGGCAGTAACTGGTGACTTAAAACTGCATGTACACTTTTTATTTCTACACATTTTAGAGCTGATAAAGGACTAGTAAACATTAAACCAACCCTTGACACAACTAATTGACTGAAATCCAGAAACTGGATGCTTTTTATATAAAAAGAACAATAAAAAACTTAAAGCTCCAAAGAGGAAATGAATTATAGGAAGTGTCTGCACTCAGTCTGTCCTATTAACATCATCTTTATTTCCTTTTTACAAAAAATAGAAATAACAACAGACAAAACATACTAAAAAAAAAAAGAAAATCAATGCTTTTGCCTTGATCTCACTGAGGAACTGAGCAGGCAGAGTCCTGGATGAAAATTTTATAGTATATGCTGCTGACAAAGGGAAATAAAGATACATGACAATATATCCATGCAAGACACAAAGTACAAAACGTGTTCTGTGGCCTAACAAACATTTTGGAGGTTGCAAGTGTCATAAAAATTTTCAAATTGTTACTTCTGCTCACCCATGCCTTTACACAGCACAGCTTACAAACAAGTTACATATACACATATATCATAAAAAAGATTTGTATATGGTCTAATTGATACAAATTAAGGCATCCTAAGAGCTGTTGTTTTGCTGGTGAGGGGTATGTCTCATATTAAGTGTTTCAAAAGGCTATATTTCAGGTATTTCAAACTAAGTGAGACATCATGACATGGTTTAGAGGAAGAATTCCTGCAGCTCTGGCTCTTCAGTACTCTTCTGACTGTCAGATTTCTGGATTTTCCAGTTGATGTCATCATGCCTGGAGAAAAAAAGGAGAAAATTACTCCATGGTAATAATAAAAATATAAAGGGGTTGGCAATGTGTTCATTTACCCTGTTTTGTTCCATTTGTATGTACTAAAATCTGAATCTTTCTCTCTGCACTTATTTTTCTAGACATGTGCTACCCTAAATACTTTCTAATACTGTGGATTTTTACTGAGTTATAACTTCCATTCTGAAATCAAAACCGACGGGATGATGAGGAGCTTTTTAAGTCACAGCATTAATTAGTGTGCTGCTGTCATTTTCTGGTAATAATGCACAGAATATAAAAAAATTCCTCGTATTTTAGAGGAAAGTATCACAGTGACAGAAAGATCCATTACAATCAGCATTAGACAAAACCTATTGGTTTCTGACTCTGCCTGTAATAGAATTATCTTATCCCCATTAATAATCATCAGAGAGAAATGAACCTATCTATCTATTGTGTAGGAGATCTGAATGACAGCTTCCCAATTAGAGTATAAAAATTAAGCACAACATATTTGTAGCACTCCTTTTCTTCATTTCCTTTCACATGTTCTTGTTCTGAATTCCCAGTATGTTCCCATTCTCTTCAATTAACCTTGCAACTGATTGTTGACTAGACATCCAGTCCATGGCAATTTTCAAACCCCCTCACTTCTAGTTATTACTACTGAAGAGTAAAACTCCTACAATACAATCATGACTAGCTGCTTTGCTGCTGCAAAGGACAGACACTAGAGTGAGAGCAAGAGCGAGTACAAAGAAGTTTGCCTTGAACTCACTGAGTATTGCTGAGCTTGACTCCTGTAAATCAGTCTACAACCATCACAAGGAAACAAATATTCCCAAGAAATTTATACTTAGGATGGTGAGATAACCTGGTGATTACTTCAGGGTTTAACACAAGCTGACCTCATGGACCATAGTTTTGGGTCCTAATAAGTGCATGAGTGATCATTCTATTTTAACCCCCCTTCATTCATCTAAATTACAGTTGTCACATACCCAAAGCAAGAGCAAAAGGCACAGAATTGAGCCAGGCAAGATAGACTTTGCAGCACTGAGTCTGAGGAGGTAAAAGAGGAGCTTAAAACTCTTTGCCATAGCTACATGTTGGCATTTTACATGCATTGCTGTTATCACAGCCTTAACCATGTAACCAACTAAAGGATGCCCTCTAAGGCTAACATTTACCTGCTGCATTGGCTTAGGCTTGCAATGTTGAAAAAACCTGTGGGTGAGTTCCCCATGTAGAAACTCACTAGGCACACCAAAGAACCCCTTTGGCAGCTTTACAGTTGCAATATGACCTCAAAGAGGAAAATTTTCAGCTAACACAGATGTCTCTAGGTGATGATACTAAACAGACATGCCTTTTACAACTGTGCCCCCAGACCTGGAGGAAATGTATTACCAATATTTCTAATTAGTAACCAAATTTCCAATTAAATTTCTAACATCTTCTAGTGCCTGCATCACCACTAATACATCCTCATGCAACAAGCAGTGATGCATGATCACAAGAGTTCACAGGAGAACAAATGTAAATCTGCGACAAAGGTACTTCCACATTCATGTTATACTATACTGGTATGCATGGTTATTATTTTGTTAGACATATAGATAAGCATTCTTTTTCAGGAGGATATATTTGAAGTTGTAATTTATCCAGTATTAGGCCTAGCAGTGGGATATGTATTAGGTTAAATTCACTTGCTGTTTTAGAAACATGGCTATTTTACTACCTGACAGACTTCTCATGATGGAGTGCCCCCAGGTAGGAAGCAATTTTTGCTGTTGATAGCTGCACCTAATACAGGGTTTTATATTGATATAGTGATTTACTGCTTATTTTAACGTAATGCAGATCTCAGACGACTTAAAGTGTGAGAAAGAACTGTTCCCTGGCATACATCTAAGATGGAAAAAATACTACAAGTATTTGCCTGGAGTTGTAATATGCAAAACCTGGCTAATTCTTCCAAAAGAGGAAAAAATATCCCAAACCATCTTGCACATCCAAAAATTCCCCCAAGTCTTTAAGAAAAACAGGGTGCACCAATTTTAAAAAGGTCACCAAAAAGTTAGCACAGTCCTCTACTGTTAAGCTGTGACCAAGTTGAAAAAGCAAACTACAAAGCCTTAATGCACTTCAAGTAATTTTGTATGAAAACAAAAAAACAAATTAAAAGAACAGAAGCCGAAGAAAAAGGTGCTGGAAACTAGTTGACAGGAATGTCATCTCACTGAAAGCAGATTTTGTATAATGACTTCAGATTTCAGAAAATGCTAATGAAATCCCTTGTTATAAGGGTGTAGTGTCAAAATGGGCTTGGCACAGTGTTCAGAAATATAACTGCCCACTATAAAAATCTGTAAAGGTTTTAACTACCAAAGACTATCCTGTTTTCCAAATTAATTTTGTTTTTTTTTTCCAAATTGTTCTGAAATGGCAATTATGTAGTCTCCCCAGACTACCCATGGAAAATTCAAACAGTGTCCAGGAGCCTGTAGTGCACAGAATGGTGGTATTCTTTTAAGATTTAAATGTCACAGCTACTGGGCATTATGTAGTTGACAAATGACAGACATCCATTTGGCTATTCAAAATCACAACATATGCTAAAGCTCATTACAAAGACTAGCTTAGAAGCTCTGAGAATCTTCAGGTCTGTGTCTTCATATCTGAAAAGCAAAATACAGCTTCCATTCTTATGCGATATTTGGAAATCGTGTGCCAGAGACTTTGGCACGTAGTTTGCCCGCTTCCTAATTTGTGGGTACTGTAACAGCCTCCTCAAGCTGTGCCGTTTGTGCACTCTGCTCCTTGTTTCCTGTTCTCTGGTTCTCCATGTGTCCATGGTAATGGGGGCAGATTTAGGACATGGTGCCTGGACCAGCAGTGCCTGGTGGGAGAGCCAGGAATTCATGCCCAACCATCACCCTCTCAGCAAGTGACTCCACAACCCTGAAGCAGCAGCCAGACTTCCCCTGTCTCTCACTTCTGGGAAAATGCCATATTGCCAAGGATTTCTCATACAAGAGCAGTTAGACAAGGCAAGTGACAAATTACAACTGCCTGCATCTGGGAGACGGCTCTAACATAAGGATAAGATCAATCATTTTGCATTACCCGATGATCTGGACAGGCAGCTGGATGTTTTGACTGGAAGCTGCACACTGATGCTCCCTCAAACTGCTGTTATCCGGTTTTCTGCACAGAAGTTTCCCTCTTTGTTTTCAGGAGAGAATGAAAACCTCTTGGAAATCCTACAGTTTCTGGTTTCACATACACTGTGCCAATGGCTTTTGAACAAGAGTCACATTTCCATTACAGAGATCAAGTTTTTAAGTATGGGAAGGTCCTGGCAATAGAAAACTGGTGAATGGACCCTCCGCTTCCTCCATGTATTAGATACTTAGCAAACACTAACTTGAAAGTGACTTAGGGTCTTGAACTGCAGAATAACTAATATCAAACTGACTTTAAATCTCAGTTAACAGATAAAGAAAAAAGGAATTTGTGAGTGTTAAGAGTTAAGTGAAAATGACAGGTCGTTTTTAGAGAGCATTTGCTTATAAAATAAACATTTTATCAAGTGTTGTTCTGTCAACATTTTGTCAACATATCTTTATGGAAATGAAGGACTGGTCTCTATCTGCCTGAATAGCCCTGATGGAACAGGATTAAATTAAGGATTTTGACTACATTCAGAATTAATCAGACTTTTAAAAATGTATTTAACTTCAAAGTCTAAGGGAGAGTAAGAAAAATGTGTGAAAATAGAAGAGAACTGACACTTAAAGTACAGAATTCTGCTTCATGTTCTCTGTTCTCTCCATTTAGAGATGAACTGTGGTCTTTTTGCTTTTCTCATGAGAGGAAATCTAATTTCCACACTCATCTGGTACTTGAATTTTATTCAACAGAGGCAGAATACTCAGCCAAAGTCTGCTATACACCCTGGTCGATTTATGAGCATGAATACTTTCTGTACTTGCTTGGAACTGAAATCGTGTAGCCAGTTCAATGGTGACATCAGCATAAATCCATCATAAATTTCTGCTTTTCTAGGAATTTAGATCTTCAGCCACTTCCCTTCTTGTGAATCGATTCCACTGCTTCAGTTATAATGTTAACAAACACATACAATTTGAGAAAAGAAGGCAACAGAGATGCTAAACATTGTCATGCATAAGCACATACCAAGCACAGTTACACAGTTCTTCATTCAACGTGCTAGAAGAAAGACTGGTGTAGCTGAAGTAAGGATCCTAAGAAAGTACAACATCATATCAATTAAGAGCATGCACAGAGCTTCCCACATGCATAACATGAAAATCTAATAAAACATGCAGTCAGATAGCCACAGTAACATTTTAACAGATTTCTTTTTGTGCCTGAATCTGTCACCTCTTTGAGATACATGCTATGGTCCTTTGGGTTGGTATGAAAACTTATTCTTTCCACAGTTGTGATGCTGGCAGCAGTGACATATAAACATGGCCTTTTCACAGAACATGCATTTCACACTGCAAGCATCAACACTGTAAGAATTACCTCATACAATCCTTCAAAATTTCTTAGGGAGCTACAAAAACTGCTCATGGCCTTGCAACCTATCAGATCATCTTTGAAGACAGACTGTCTTCTTCCCTGTCACTATGAAATCTGAACCACCCATAAAAAAAACCAAAAACATTGTACTATAAAAACATTTCTTTCTTAAATTGTCTGTTAAACTAGATGGTGCATGTCTTTAAAAAACTCAAATCAATAGTTCATATTGTGATTCTGAGTAATCTTTAAGAAATGCAGTCCCACTTCAATTTAGGCCTTTAGGTCTCCTTTGAATTTTTCATTCAGTTTCATTTAATTTCAGTCTGCTATAGCACTACAAGTCTAATCTAATCTGGACTTCCCACTATTTCCCAGTTCTCTCTTTCCACTCTTTCTTTTGCCACCTCTTTGCCTAAGATTTTCCTGTATTTTTCTCCCATTATCTTGTCATACTTTTTACAGTATATAATTCACTACTGCTACTCCTCCTCCTATTGGCCTACTTTTTTTTTCTTCTTGAAATTATTCTTTCACCTCACGTCTTTCCATCTACAGTTCCCTCCCTCCCTGTCTTCCATAGAGGATTAAATCAACTACCATTCCCTCTCACCTCTATTGTATCTCCAGATGCTCACACTTCTCTCCACTCCACAGACATACTGCACCCACAGTATTCCCTACAACTGTCTCTTCTATTCAGTACAAAATCACAGAATCACAGAATCAACTAGGTTGGAAAAGACCTTTGAGATCAACAAGTCCAACCTGTGACCTAAAATCGTGGAAGATGCATTTGTTCCAAGTATTTTCTCCTTTCCTTTAAACAAGAAGACCAGCCTTTTAACTGCACACACCCCTCTTTCCCTTGAGTTCCCAGAAAAGGCACTCTGTTCAGTGTGGAGTGGGGAAGATCTGAATCCAGTATGTTTTGTGACAGGCCTACCATGTGCTCTAACACAAGAAGATTCTGTGATACGAGAAGGAGGTCAAGGAAGACTTGCTGCTGACACCTTCAACGCCTAGGGCTGGCAGTAACTCCCACAGAAACAGGAAGAACCATTTCTGCAACTTTTCCTTGTTATTTTTCTTATTCTGTTGGCCTCATCAGTCTTTCTAGGACAGGACAGGGCTAGACCTTCAGTTATTTAGTCCTCAGAACACACATGGTTTCAAGACTGGCATTCTCATTGTGTATTTTGTCACTCACTGCAACACCAAACATTATTTCCATTTGAATCACATCTGTGGAAAGATTTCAACACAGAACATGTGAATCATATACCCTAAGAGACTCTATACATAAGGAACACCTCCCACTCCTTGGAAAATTCTTCCAAAACGAAATAAGTGGATGGGCTTTCTCTAGGTCAAATAAAATAAAATATTTGCGTGCATCATTTTGTAATAGAAAGGCAGAAGGAAGAAGCTGTCAAACTTATGCACTACTTAATGAGACAAGAAAAAAAAGGCCCCTTGTTCTTTCAGTGTACTCACTGGCTTGTTTCTTCCTTTTGAGACAACTGCTGGATTTCCCTTGCTTTCTGTTGTCTTCCTTCCTAGTGAGGTAAAAGGCAGCGTTGAGGAGGATTTGATGAGGTTTGCTGTTTGACAGTTGTTGTTGTTATTTTGGTTGCCACTCAGTGTCTCCATTATGGACCGAAAGGCTCCGAAAGGCCTTTTCAGCTGATCCCCTGCATGCTCCCCGGAGCTGGCTGGAGCCCGTACGAGTCCTTTGCTCCGCTCTTTATCCTTCTCCTCATTTAGTTCTGACTCTGCTAGTTCCACCTGCACCACAGGCTCCTCGAAAGTTACTCGAAG
This sequence comes from Cossypha heuglini, assembly GCA_027576195.1. Lineage (NCBI taxonomy): Eukaryota > Metazoa > Chordata > Aves > Passeriformes > Muscicapidae > Cossypha > Cossypha heuglini. Next base: position 565,225 of record JAODKT010002242.1, read on the forward strand.
TTTCAAATTTTGAGATGTTCTGCGCTTTGAAGATGGAGACTTGAGAGCACTCTTAGGGCTGGTGGCAACCTTCTGGGCAGTGGCACTGTCTGTGCTGGATGGAGAGTTGTCTCCACAAAACTGGCTCTGAGGTACTGTACCAGACTGATACGGGCCTTCATTATCCGGATCGCTGCTCTCCGAAGTAGGGGAAGGACTGTGGCCGTCCACAGACTTGGACACCCTGATACCAAAGGGGAAGCGCCGCCCTGCTGTGGAAGTGTGCTTCTTAAGCATCATGTTCAAACTCTCTGTGCTCTCAACACTCTCCACTATAGGCTGAGGTCTTGGTTTGTCAGTTCTTTTCACAGGGGTGTTCTTGTGGTCCTCAGAATTAGCTGAATCTGTATCAGACTCACTGAGAGACCGCTGCATCAGTTGCCTCAGACGGGCTAACTTCAGCTCCCTTTTCTCTGGCAAAATCTTCTTCACGTTCTTGGAGGATGCATGAGCATCCTGAAATTCCAAAGTCAGCTTTTCCTGCATACAGACATTTTCAGAGATTTCCTTCCCCAACAACTGGCGCAAGATTTTATCTGAATCCTCATCTTTTATCTTAGCTCGAGCACGACTAGATGTACTCGTTCCCAAGCTGCCAAGAATCTGAATCCCATCTTGGGTGTTCAATTTACTTTTTGGTGGAGACAATTCATCTGCTTCAGATGGCTTCCACTGGGGCTTGCCAGAAGTAGGAGATGATGGCAGGCTTGAAGAGAAAAAGAGGAAATGTCACAGCAGAATTAAGGCATATCTAAAATGTGAAACTGGCATTTCCAATGTATGTGTCTGTCTCACTTTATTGTTACTTATCCTTTTCATCACTACCCACATGGAATTCATTACTGTGATGCCACAACAAAGATTACATAGAGAAAGATGTAATACTGTTTCCAATCCTATGTAGAGTTTGAGTATCTTCACTTTCACTCACAAAAGAAAGACCCTCCTTAAAATCAAAACTTAGAATGGCTATTCAAACGCTAAATATGACTTTATGAGGAAAACTCTAGAGAAACTACTCCTATTTGTGTGAGTTGACATGCAAAAAAAACTCACAAGGCCAAATGCCTACTAGCCAAGTCATATCATAATACAAAAGTAGCTTATTCTAAGTCCTGTGAATGTATCACCTCTCTGCATAGCAATGATTTCATAAATCTAAACTGCATCTGGTATTAATAATAACAACCATATAAGACCTCATAAAAAGTCAGTGCAATTTGCACTCAAAACCTTTTCAGACATGAAATACTGAAAAGCAAGAGAAAGGTGACATGAATGTATTTCAATACTAATAGAATAATAAATTAAATTCAGAACTCCAAGTGTTCTACAGAAGGAAACAGCAATTTCAACAATGCCTGATTTGTGAAGAATGTAAATTGCAGAGACCTTTTCTTTTCCTGTGACATATGCTAGAGCTCATAACACTTCACATTCTTACTTCAAACCACTTTTCCTCTAAGCAAGGACAAGGTGATAAAATTTAGGTTCTTGTAAGGCTGGCAAGCACCCTCTGCTCTGATGAGTCCATAGTTTTCACAGTGTAAAAAATTCACATACCTTTACTAACTAATTTTCAGTTAATTTTATGCTTTTTTTTCCTGTGGCAAACCTAAACATTGAAGAGCATGCATTTGTCTAAAGCACACATTCCTAACAAAAGCGGTATGTTCTCTTAGATCTGCTACTGCCTCCTTGGATGATGAAAACATCTACAAGTGAGTTCCAACTAGAAGGAAAAGTAGCAGCCAACTATGAAATAAAATAAATAGAGTGTAATTTTCAGACTTGCTCACTTAACTAGAATGATGTTGAAGCCTAACCTTTCACAGGAATAATGAATGATGAGGGATCTGCTTTCACCTGATACTGAAAGTAAAACAGTCCTGGTCCACACCAGAACTCAGATGAGAGACCACTTGGAAAGATCAGTCAGCAAAAATCACAGAAACCAAATGAGATGAAATACAGCTCATTGTCCCTGTTGAGCTGGCACACAGGGAAGACAAAGATTCCTAAAAAAGGCAAAAACCCCTTTTTCTAGTGTAGTTTTCTACTTTGGCAGGAGTTTGGAGTTTGCAGCCCTTTCCTAGATGAAATCTGTTTACAAAAATGTATCTCCAATCTTAATGGCTTCATTATCTACAACTGCAACTGTTTGCACTTGTCTGAAACACCAATACAAGAAATTCAGGGCCATAGAGCACTTGTACAGAAAAATGCTCAGTATTCTGTGAGAATTGACAACAAGCAGTCACTGACCCTACAAGCTCATACTCGATGACCCAAAGCTCTGATTGTCAAAGGCTGCAGCTTGTACGCTGGCTTTACAGTTTCACATATATGTAGCTCCCTAACAACTCTGAAACAGGGAGAAGCACTGTATATGGCTTCCAGAGAGGAAAACAGATTAAAAATTAGGATAAACTGAGCTCTATCTGCATGTGCGTTACTTTACTTCTTTCAAAATCATCATCAGCTTGCTGTCAGAGTGAAGTCATGCTTGCTTCATCTGCTTCCATGCAGATCTCTCAGTGTCAGATAGATCCAGTCCTCCGTCTTCCTCTTTAATGTCTGAAACTTGTATTTCTTTCTGTGACTTCTGACAGAATATGTAAACAATACATAAAGTTTCCAGAGTTTTCACTTTTTATACAAGCTACAGCAGGCAAAAGATTTAATGAGTGTAAGGAGCCTTATTTGTATGAAAGCAGTTTTTTATGGTAACTTTTTATAACTTACTGCTAAAAGTAATGTATGATAGACCAACAAACCATCAAACTTTACATCTTTCCTAGGGTTTCTAGGATCTTCTGCTATTTGTCTAATTCAAAATACACTACATTCCCCTGTAAAATTGGCTTTTACTCTATTGGGAAGCAGGGACTATTTAGTTTATACTCAAAAATTTCCAATATTTGTCAGCACTACTCACTGTCAAATTCTAGAAGCTCAGCTTTGAGTCCACAAGGCATCCCCACATTTTCTTTACAGAACACATCTACTATTTAGCCAGATCCCAGCTTCTCCTGATAATTGATACATTATGAAAATGTGCAAATACAGCCTGCAGTACAGTTCCAGTCACCTTACCTTGGGGACGTGGGCAGTGACTTGCCCTCTGACCGCTGTGCTTCTAAAAGCTGCTGGAGCTGGTTCTGTAATGTCACACGTTCCACAGTCTGCCTGCAGGCAAATGGAAGACTGTTTACCTCAAATTGTAAAACTGACTGCACACGTAAGTTACAAGAAAATTGATGCTACCCTTTCAATTTTGTATTAAAGAAAGAAGTCCTCTTCACCTGTACTTCATATACAGAATAGAGAACTTATAAATGAGAACATAGAGAGCTTGTACTTCTGTCTGAATCTGTGCTGACATTTTGTGATCTCTGCACAAGAACAACTGAGAAAAACTTACTTGTCAGATTATTTATTATACTTCATGTAAGGACAAGTGTGTGATCATAAGCAACAGTGAATTGAAAATGAGTGACTCACAGACACAAAAATATGGTAAACTTAGGGTCATTTGTTTCTTACTTGTTTATGGAAAAGAATGGAAAACACACATATTAAGCAGTCACTTCCTATGGTCAGTGGACGGCCCGCATGATCTGAGCAACAGCTCAGGCAACTGCTTCCTCCCTTGCTATTTAGAAATTAACTCAGAGAAAAGTTTCTGCCCACTGGAAAGGATTGGTCCAAACTACAGCTGCAGGATGGAGTTAGGTATTTGATGTCTGTACCACATTTGCTTCTGGCACAACCTTTCCAAAGGTCCTACCTGGGCTCTGTATCCACTTTATCCCTGTGTAATACCCACCCAAGTTTATCACTTCCAGTGTGGTGGTGTGATCTAGACTGCTTTTCAAATAAATTTAGAAAATAGCACTTTAAAAATTGCAACAGTACATAAAATTGTTAGTAATATGTGAGTGATATTCACAGCACAAACTCCATTTTCAATTTTTCACCTCTAATCAGATCTGTTGTCCTGCAGCATACCTATGAGAAGTACGAACCAGGAAGGTCTCAGCTGAGCATTATAACCTGCAAATCCTCAAGTAGTTTTACAAAAATGGTAGATCAAGACAAAAAGGTCCTGTTTTCCATGCTTCCATACAATCCAGACATTCCATTCTTATATCAAAACACTCCTTTTTGCTGACCACCACAGAAAACATCTGTTAAGTGATCTGTAATTTCCAGTGCATCTAAACACTGCACAGACAGAATTATTAGAAAAATTCTAGAAACTTAGAGATTTAGAGGTTTTTATTCCCTGATCCTGACCAAACGACCATGGGGAAATTACTTTTTAACTGCTTCCCCCAGGCTCTGCTTCTGTTGCTGTCTAAGCAATACGTTTTTAGTACTTTTATCCTTGTTGGATATGCAGAACTAAGGCAGATCTCTACCAATGAGCTGGACACCTTCCTAGCTCACATGCCATCAGCAAAAGATTTAGCTGTGTTCCAAATGACGTCCTTACAACTGGCAATGTCAAAGCCAGAAAGAATCCAGATCACTTTTCAGACTACAGGTTGTATTTGCAGGGCTAGCAGAAAACAAATGTTTTACTTTTAATATATCAAAGTGAGTTTGAGAAGTGAAATAGAAATAAAGGTGTGATCTCGACATACTGCCTTGCATTTTACAACACAGCCATGCCTTATGTAGATCCTTTCTTCCTTTTATTTTCCATCTTCCTTCCTCTGGCCTACACACTTCCTTAGAGTATTTTAAAATTACTCCTACCATCTGTCAACATTAGCTTATATTGCAGCTCCCCAGATACTCTCCTATAAGAGCCAGTGAAATTCTCTTCAGGTTGTGATGCAATTCATCTGTTTTCTTTTCCTTTTTTCATTCCTTCAATTTTTTTTTTCTAAATAATGCAGCTAAGAGTTTTTTACATCTTTAGCTTCAGTGGAGATCTTTGGCATGTCTTGTTGAGGTAATGTTCTCATTCCACTTAAACAATTTATTGTGCTAAAAGATTCCAAGTTTACTCCATTTTCACAGTTTAACTAGTTAGTGCATAAGTCACAGACACACACACATCTTGCCAGCACTAAAGATAAATAAATGCACATATGTATTCCAAGGTAACACTGGAAACAGCAAATCACAACTTCTTGGAATAGCAATACTGCAAAGTATTAAAGCCAGACTGATTCAGGAGACAAGATCACTTTAGCTTCAGGGGTAAGAGGGTATACTTGTTTTATTATAATTGATGGCCAAATCCTGGGGATCTTAGCTTAGCCAATGTGAGTAACATGTAAGGACCCTTTGGTGTCTAGTTAGACATCTGGAGACCCCAAATACCTCCTTATGAAATCAGGGGGCTCAGTAACTGAGGAGAGAATCGGCTGAGGCACTGGGCTCTGCAGGAGTATCTCTCATAGCATGTTTTCTTATTTCTCCGTCTTTTTTTTTTTAATAATATGAGAGTGACTACGCTACAAAGTAGATCATAAAATGGCTTAACTAAGTAAAAAAGAGACGAATATTGCAAAGTTTATATTGGGTTTCTCACTATATGTCTATACAACATGCTCTACTCCCAAAAAACCCCACCCAACCAAAAACCCCAGCAAGTTGCGCATACCGCTAGAGAGATATTTTATCAGTTGTATTTACAGCTAATCCTAAGATATTCCACGAAAATCATGAATTTCTTTCACACAACACAAAAAACACCTATGAGAGAGAATACTAGATTGTTTTCTCAACTTCATCGTTTGACTCATGATTTGTTTTGATCCTTGCCTTGACAGAGATTTTGGCTTGATAGCATATAAAAAGAATTAGTAGGTGTCTCACTTGTTAATTGATTTGCCATCCAGGTTCATAAATGTAGGACATTACAGTCTGGAACAGCAGGTCCATTGTCAGGCAGCATTGCAAAAGAAGTCTACGGAAGCACTCTATGTCATTAATTCTGGGATGGTTTCTTCAGACTAGGAAAGCCCAAATAATATAAATACAGTTATACTGCATGTAGGAATTTTCTACACTGGCAACTATGGATTTTTTTGGGCAGGTGAAAGCAGTGAGAGAATAACTAAGATTGCTAAGACCTGTGAAGACCTCAAGAAGTAATATGAAAGCAAATTATTTTGTATAGTCTCTATGGGAAAATTTTGTGACTGCCCTAAGTATTTTGTTTAGCTCAGAAAGTCATACCGGATTGAAAAAACTTCTGTAATTGGCAAGAGATTTAAAGCAAAGCTTGCATTTTGAAGCCAGTAACAGCAGGTCTTTGTAGGCCACTTTCTACCTATGGAAAGAATTCCTCATTTTTTTCCCTTTTGAGGGAAACCCTCAGTTAATCTTCTTGTGAAGACTTGATGGAACATTTGTCATTTTCACTAACTTCCATTGTTCAAATATAAAGGCTTTTGCCCCTGAATGGAGACTTAGCTCTGCATATTTTTCTATACTCCTCTGTATAAGTCAACGGAGCTGTTTTGGTTCAAAGAGCTAAAAGATGTGAAAATTGGGAAAATGTGATGTTATAGTTTTAATTTTGTGCCTTCTGTTAGGGAATGGCTCCAAACAGTATGATGGCTTGGAATAACTTCTTCTCTATGTTGCTTGATGACTGGAAGAACTCATGAAAAGAGAATGGAAGATAATACATCCTTCATTGGGCTAAAATCTTTGAAGATAAACGTCTTGATAAGTGCTTGTCTATGAGAGTTTCTGCATTGCTTTTCTTCTTGCAGAATATCAACCATTCCAGGCTTCCTGTGGTTGAGGGAATAGTTCTACTGGGTGAAGCTCCTTTGTTTCATCAATAAGGCGCTCAAAATAAAGAGGACTCGTGATCAGCTCATGCTTATGGAAGCTGAGGGAAAGCTAGGAAACACATAAGAGCCCTCAGTGTTGATACTGACTGTTCATGTAATCCACCAGGATACAATCATACCTCTTCTGTCTCTAGAACAGCGCTCATTAACCCTGGGAGAAGTAGTTGGTGAAAATCCAGGAAAGCCCAACTGCCCAGGTTGCAGTTATTCCTGCATAATAGCTATGTTATGTACATTTGAAAGAATCAGACAGCAAACTTGACTTCCATCTGTTGCCATCTAATGTCTTCAGGATCTTCAGAACTGCTTTCAGGATTTTCAGAGGTGCTGCAGTCAGTGAATTCTCCTGCTGTAATAAAGGTCCCCTTGACAACCTGCTCCACGGAGGTACTTTGCAGCATCCTTGGATTTTTCAGAAGGATGAGGACTGCAAAACAGGGCAAGAGTCTTCTTCCATCAACCCTTCCGGCTCCTGAGCCTGTGAACATGGTCCATTGCATTTATGAAAACCACTTGTGGCCTGAGGCCTTCAGCCCAAATAGCCATGCAGAAGCTGCTCCTTCAAGCAGAAAATAGATTACTTCACTGTCTCAGTAAACTGCAACAGGGTTGCACAAGAGACATATCTTTGTAGGAGAGGGAGAAAAGGCTGCTGCTGCTCTTACTGAAACTAATCTGAAGCCTGAAAAATAGGCTGCTGAAGAGAAGCAGATTTAACTCCAGCTGAAACAAGCAAAGAAACTCATCAGGAGCCAGGTAAGAATAATTTCAATGACTTCCTGTGGATGCAGTCTGTGAGACAACGGGGATACTTGGAAAAATGTTAAAAATGCTTTTGTCACGGAAGTCACAACTAGACTATTTCTGCAGGAGTAAGCAGCCTGCTGACTCACATAATAACTAATGTTTTTCTGTATGAGAGGTAAAACTTTTATCAAGTACTGGATGAGAACAAAAAAGAACTGAAACATGAGTATTCTGCAGCTGCCACCTCTACTTCCTGGCGTGTGTGAATTTCTGCTGAATTATGGGGAAAATATATTTCATTATATATTGATATGAGTCAGATGCTAATGCTGTCTTCTAGGGAAATGCCCTATATTTATTTTTTCCCTTTGTGTCAGATGATTGTATTTTTCAGCAAATGGACCAAGGCAACCAGGTACATTGACATAACCAGGGAACATTGTCAGGCTGTAAAATTATGAAAATGGTAAATATTCTAATGATCCTCAGTTCAGTGTAGATATTTTTGACAGAACAAATGTAAAAGCATGAAGATATGGCAAAGACAAAAAGTAAAGGTAAAGACAGGGAGATCACTTCCCAGTATCTGTCATGGACAAAAGAGATTCAACATGGGGAACTTGATTCATCATAAATTAGCATAAATATTTCATTACTGGTTCAGGTACTGGAAAACAAAGAAGGACAGACATTTAAAACATTTATTCTCCCCTTTTCCAAGCTCAGTTTCTCACCCAGATTCATTGGCACACCTAGCTCCTCTTCACCATTCCCAGGCTTCATTCCAGACACCTCTCTTGCCCTCTTGTCATTGCTGCAGGTTACCTCCAGCCTTCTCAGTAAGCCAACATGCAGCACAGGTCAGGGCTCATGTGTGGCAGTTCCTCTCTGCTGCTCCTTTTTTCCCCATCCTTTTCTGCTCCCAAGTGTGGGTCTTTGACAGGCTGCATTCCAATCACGAAATCACTGTCTCTGGGCTTGTCCATGGGCTGCAGCCCATTCAAGGTACCTGTTCTACCATGGGTAAACATGGACCATCTGGGGGTGTGTCTTCTCCACCCTGGTGCACCTCCAGCTTCTCCGGCCTTGCTGTTCCCCCTGATTGCCACTCTTCTGTTTTCTTTGCCTCTTTGGCACTTCCTGCTCTTTTTCAGATATGTTTTCACAGAGGTGCTACAAGAATGACCCAGTGCCCTGCAGTGGGGCTATTGCAGAGAGTTTCATCTAGCAAAGGTAAACCCTCACTTGCTCTCACTGAGGCCACTCTGCAGCTCCCCTGCCAGCAGAGTATTTTAATTTATACCAATACCAATATAACCAGTACACCAATATTTATACCAATACAACTAGCTACACGTTTATCACCATAAAATGATATGGTCTCCTAGAAACATGAGGTTATCAGAAGTTACTTGCATGGACTGTGATAGCTGACATCTTGATCACATATCTATGCTGGAACAATGTCAGGGCAGTGCTGATGGTTTCTAAGAGTCTTACGAGGATACTGACATGCTAAACCACAGTAACTGCATCTACAGTTAAAGCAAGCAATTAGGATAATTTGTTTCAGAATAATGAGCTCTTTACCGAATGTTTAATAAAACCATACCAAAATATTAAAACCAGTTCATATGAAGAAATATAGAATAGAAGATATTTCTGAGTAGCCACTGTAGGTTTCGGTGACTTTCCAAGACCAAAAAAAAAAAAAAATAAAATCCTTCCAACTATTATTTCTATTATTCCTCCCAAAATCAACACCCAGCACTGTAAACTGTATATAAAAGCATGCTTAAATGAACAGAAATTATGATATGTAATGATGTGATTGCAAGATATGCAAAGGGAAAAGGGACTGGATTTCTTCATACATACCCTTTTCATCTGCTACTCCCTCCATGTATGCTCACAGCAAACTGCCACAAAAATAACAGCTGAAAAACTGAGCTGCTAAAGGTGAAGGGACAAATACTTGGCAGCAGGAAAGAGTGGAGAAATAAGGTAGAAATATGATTTTAAAATGTCATATACAAGAAGAAGAAGAAAATAAAAACTGCTAATAAACTGAAGATGAACTAGAATCTCTTGCTAACAAAGAAACACTTACTCCTTCAGCTGCTTAGTCAGCTTGACAACCTGAGAGGCCAGTGACATACATGTCTCCACAACTACTAAGTAGCGGGAACACATGGTGTGCCCATGTCGCTCAGCACTTTGTGAGGGTTTCTCTCCCACGTGGTTTTGCATGGTGACATTTGCTCCATATTCAACCAATGTCTGTAAAAACATAAAAGGAAGCAGTGACATATGTAAGTTCAAATCTCTGCTGTGACTTCTGATTAGCATGGTTGGACAAAAAGCATGCCTGAATAAAATGCTTGAAAAATGTTAGTCTAAGCCAGTAATTTTTAAAATTCAGTCTCTGAAAAATCTGCTTGCATTTTGAATTCAAACAAAATACCGACAAAATCTACGACTCAGGTGCAGCAGTAACATAGAAGAGAAGAGAAGCTGCAGTTCAGAAGAGTTATAAAGAGACTAGATTTTATATATTATTCTTTCCTCTCCCCTTGAAGTTCTACTAAATTAATTTGTTTTTTGTTCATTCATTTGTATAGCATAGCATCTCTTGTAGAATTCATACAGCGAGTGGGACTACCAAATGCAGACAGAGGATTTCGTTTGGCCACCTATTGATTCTTCCCTGCACCACAGTAATAAATAAACTTTTGCAGAAGCACCTATCTATACATTACAGAACATTGTGGCAACTTTACACATGGCAAACTTATAAAAGAAGACATAGGACATCTGTTCTAGATTACATCTGGGTCCAGAGCAGCATAAACACATTGCTAGCCAGTTTATAGCAGGTGGTGATGAGCTGTAATGGCTTACCAGGTCTGCTCTTGGGATCTCCACACTGCAAGATATTGCAACACCCTTAGAACCTCATTTTAGTAATGTCTTTGCTACAGTATTTGCTGATTCCTTTTGTTGTTTAGCTCTCCATTTTCTACCACAGCAGAATCCTCATGCTTAAAACACTCAATAGGGAAGTCTCAGTGTCCCAACTCCTTAACTAAGTAAGGCTTCGATATGAAAGATAGGGCAGATACTTTAGGTCAGATAGGCACAAATTTCTTATTGCAGATAAAGAACTGTACAATGACTTTATCAATCTAGTCGGAATTTTGGTGGCGGGGGAGGTTAGGTCACTGTGGCTTTCTAATGCTGAGAGAAGTCTCATTGCTTTGTACTTGTTTGGTTAGTCACTATTTTCTTTTGAAGACATACTGAAATACCTGTCAGCTTTTAGTCTTCAAGAAAAATAGTATCTTATACTCTTATGTATATCCCTCTGTTACTCACAGTGTCAGCAGAGAACCTCAGCTTGGTCCTGGAGAACCATCCAGGCTGTAAGCATGACATTTGAGTTATTCCGAGACTAGAATAAAGAGCATTCTATGTGCAAAAGTTCTGTCCAGCTAATCTCAAGAAATCCAATAACTGAAGCAAGATTTGAGACCAAGCTTTCCCTCTTTATGATCTGTGATAATCAGAATTAGGAGCTATTTGAATTACTGGAGTAGGTAAAACAGGACCTAAATATTCTGAGCAATGGTTTGATACACATTGATACCAACCCCTAGGAAAACTTGTGATCCTGTACAACCAGAAACTACAGTGTCATTAACTTTATGCATACATATGCAGAAGAGGAATTGCATGGCTGAGCTCTTGGTTGACTTATCCAAGCAGAGCTGGTAAACCATTGAGGGTTGGAGTGACTTGGCTGACCACAAACAGCAGACACAGAGACCTTTACATCTGCTGACAGAGAAGTGGAATGGGTGGTCTGTCTGATCTGCTAAAACCATACAGAAAGGAAAGTTATGAACTCCTGCACTGCATCACATATCAATAGATTTGGCTTAATTTGTCAAGAAAGAAAACAAAGGACAGTTATGACCTTGCAGAAAGTAATCACATAGTTTGAAACATGATAGGAGCATCATACGTTCATAAACACAGTGAGTAAGCAGATGAGGGAATCACTGACAGCCTGTGATTCTTCATTTTTCATACTGCTGCCCATAGTTTCCCTGCTTCCTTTATCACTTCTTTCTTCTTACTGGATTATTCTCTGTACAGTATTTTAAATTAGACTGTAAGCTTATTGAGCACAGAGCTTATTTTGTTTCATATCACAAAATATCAACTACACTTAAGACTGCGAGGTGTTAGCGAAGTGATATTACTGACATTGTGTATTTTTATCACCACTAGATATTTTCATGACTTATTTCTCATGGCCTCACTTCAACAAAAAGCACTTGTTGAATTGCATGTTTACTAAAATAAAATAATGTTCAGAATTTTAAGCCATTTATTAAGGTTTGTTCTTCACAGGGAAAGCAGGGCTAGTCTCTTCTTTGTTTAGTTTTATCCATGAAAACAGCCTGCAGATGTCACCACTCTGTTCAAAATAATCTACACCCATTTCTTCTCCAAATGCATTGCACATCTTGATGAGGCACTGTTGAGATAGCAACCCTAAACACACACTCCATAGCAACCCTAAGCACGCCCTCTACCACAACAGTGCCCCCCCACTAACATAATCACAAACATTTCTTCTATCCATTTTTTTCCAACTGATCAGAGCAATACAACACAATACTAAACCCATTAGATTCAGCATGGACGTGAGGGTTTGTTTCTTTTATTTTCGTATGAGTTTCCACAGGACCCATTCCTCACATCTTTAAGAAAAAAAGACATGCCCCCTCAGTAAGAAAATGCAGAGATGGTCATGTTCTCATAGGCTGTCTTCTTTTCAAGACTATTCATACACCTCAACCTGTTTTTCTTTTTTAATTAAGCGATACTCTCAAACTGGCTTTTACAGAGTTATGTCTTCTTGGTGACCAAATATATAAAAAGACTGCAATAATAATAATAATAATGATGATGATAATGATAATAATAATAATAATAATGAAAATAATAACTCTGCAGATGTAGATCCAACATAACAGTGTGCACAAACACACTTAGCTCTCGGAAGAGGTTAGCTAGTGAAAATTCACTCTGTATTTCTTTTAGGGTTGGACTAATACAACTGTTCTGTATTTGCAGCGGTCTGAGGGGTGATATGGATTGGTTCATGTATGGTAACAGGAACAACATGTTTACTGATACATATCTGAGTCCTCTGAGAATTACTGCTCCTTCTTAGACATGTTTTCCTCCTTAACTTGACTTAATCACTTTAATTTTTATTTCTTGCCTTTCTGCCAAGAGGTAATTTTTTCCTTTATCTGTTCTTCTCCAGTGACTAGTTTGTTTATCAAATACCTCTCTGCAATTTCCTGGAATAATTTCATTATTATTTCTTCTCCAAACAGCTTTTGCTCAAAGTGCCGACAACACAAACACTGTAATGTACGCCTGTGACTAACGGTTCTAGCAAATTTCATGGATAGAGGGTACATCTGCAATTAACACAAAGTTGCTTCACCTTCAATAATTTACCAGAAGCACTGATCAACCAGGCAGGTACCAGTTACTGGAAGTTGCCAAACTTGGCACCCATGTATGACGAGGGTTTGAAGAAGGATCCAGGGAAGAACAGGGCCTGTCAGCCTGATCTCAGTGCCAGGCAAGTTCACAGAGCAGATCATCTTGACCATCCTCTAAGTGCAACAACTATACTTGTACTTGCAACAAGTACAGGACAATCGGGGGATCTCACCCACACCACGGGTTTATGAAAGGCAGGTTCTCCTCGAACAACCTGACCTCATTCTAGGACAAAGTGACCTGCCCAGTGGATGAGGAAAAGGCTATGGATGTGTTTACCTAAATTACAGTAAAGCCTTTGATATGGTTTCCCACAGTATTCTTCCGGAGAATCTGGCTGCCTATGGTGCGGATTTACTGCTCACTGAGTGAAAATCTGGCTGGATTGCAGAGCTCTGAGAGCAGTGGTGAGTGTCTTTACACCCAGATCGTGGCTGGGCAATAGTGGTGTTCCCCAGGGCTCAAGGGCTGGGGCCAGTTCTGTTTAGTGTAATCAACAACACGGACAGGGGGATCAAGTTCATCAAGTCAATTCACAGATATGCCAAGTTGGGCAGGAGTGTTGATCTGCTGGAGGGCAGGAAAGCTCTGCAGAGGGATCTGCACAGGCTGGATCAAAGGCCAACTAGACAACATTCAGCTGCACTTGGACCACCCCAAGCAGCACAACAGGCTTAGGGCAGAGTGGCTGTAAAGCTGCAGGGCAGAAAAGGCCCTAGAGGTGCTGGTTGACAGCAGTCAAACATGAGCCAGCTGTACAGGTGGCCAAGAAGGCCAAGGGCATCCTGGCCTGTGTCCACAATAGTGTGGCCAGCAGGACACGGCAGTGACCATACCCTTTGCTTGGCACTGGTGAGGGCACACAAGTCCTGTGTTCAGTTCTGGGCCCCTCACAACAAGAAAGACATTGAGGGGCTGGAGCAAATCCAGAGAAGGGCAGCAGAGGTGGGGAAGGGTCTGGAGCAAAAGCCCTGGGAGGTTGGGGGAGCCGGGGCTGTTTAGCCTAGAGAAAAGGACACTGAGGGGGGACATTGTTCTCTACAATTGCCTGGTGAGAGGTTGTAGCCAGGTAGGGATTGGCCTCTTCTCCCAGGTAACAAGTTAACAGGATGAGAGGAAGTGGCCTTAAGTTGTGCCAGGTGAGATTCAGATGAGCTATTACGAAAAAGAAAATTCACAGAGAGGGTTGTTAAGCACTGGAACAGACTGACCATTGAAGTGTGGAGTCATCTGTCCATTTGGAAGTGGACAAAAAAACCAGTGTGTAAGTGGCATTTGAAGACATGCTTTAATGGTTAACATGGTGGTGGTGCTGGTTTGGCCAGAAGTAATGATCTTTGAGGTCTTTTCCAACCTTAATGGTTTTATGGCTCTATGGCCAGCCATCCAGTTCAACTCCATTACTTTTTTGGTATGTCTGCATTGAACACAGGTACCAGACAGAGGTATCCAAACTGGTTTATTCTGGCTCACATAAGTACTGTAGATGTGTACGCCTTCTCAGCTGGACAAATTACTGTTTTTAGCACCTTTATAAACAGAACTATATTGTCTTCAGTGGCCAAGGTGACTCACTGAAAATTAGTTAGAAATCAGCATCACTCCAAAAAGGGTAGTTTACTCAAGTTGCAAATTGTTCAACAAAGCTATCTTTTGTACTTCCCCTAAACCGGAGAGCCACAACTACTGAAAAAGAAACAGAAGGAAAATATCAGAGTAATAAGAAAAGTATGCATATCTGCACTGGCTGCCCTTTTGTAACACAAAAACATATACACTAGCTGCTTATATATAAAACATATAATCATGCTTTCATCTTGCCATACAAGCTAGTTTAGGCTTACAACAGCATACTCGAGTATATGATCAGAAACCCAGCGCTTTTCAATATTTCTTTCTGACTCCCACTGGTTTAAAGTTCTTCCTTCAGATATATTTTAATGTATCAATAACTATTCCCACAATAATTTTTTTGTCATTCAAGTTTGATGTTTAGAGGTTTCTGCTATAGCTATCACTCTACCTGTATGCATCCTAGATAGCCATGTTGAGCAGCTATGTGAACAGCAGTATTTCCATCCTGGTCAACTTCATCCAGTGAAATCCCTTGTTCTTGCATAAACTGAAGAAGCCACAGAAGGATTTTCTCCTAAAGGCAAAAAAATATTACAAAATAAAAAAATCATGAAAAACTAAATATACTAGAGGAATATTGGTGCTGTCATCTATAACTAATTCTGTCCAATAATTCCTAAGTTTCAGTCTTAGCTTTGTAGGCTTAGTGCATCATGGGACTCTGTTTTGTCTTTTTGGTGGTTTTGGAAAAAAAGCTGAAATATTTTATTTCATAAAAAGACATAACAGGAAAAATATGAGTACTGTAACACATTCTGAGAAATTGTACAGAAAGACTGCGGATGCCTCTGTGTTAGTGATGAAACCTGAGGGAGAATAACCCATATATCAATCTGAAAATCAGGCTGCAAAATTTGGACAGACTTCACAAGCCCCTCTGGAAAACTGAAACAGGATTATGCTCCGATCACAGAGCTGAGCAGATTAGATTCTTCAAATCTATAATCATTCCTCATCTCTGTGTGGTTATGCTAAAGAAAAAGCAATACAACTAAAACCAGAAAAAAAAGCTACCCTAAGAACTCAATTTATTGACTCATGGACCATTTGTATGTCCTGCATGTTGGGCACAATGGGGAGACTTGGACTGCAAACACTTGTCACTAAAAGTCTGGAAGCCAAAATTAAGGTAAAAACTTTTTGTGCGTGTGTGTGTCTGTGTGTCTGTGTGTGTCTGTGTGCGTCGGTGCGTGTGTGTGTGTGTGTGTGTGTGTGTGTATTGTGCTGGTTGTGCATGAAAAGTCACCTGAGAGGAGGAGCACAATGCTGAGAGAGGCTGTTTCCTCTACAACAACTTCCTCTGTGAGCTGCAGGGACCAATCAGAAACCTGACTTAATAATTGACAGCCTGGGTAACCAATTAAAAAAGTTATCTCGCTTTCATGAATCACATTGGTAAAGTTAATCTGGTTCTTTTCACTTCAGTCAGGAAAGCAGGTAACAACTGGTCCGGCTCTGGCCCGGCCCCCTCTCCCCATGTGGCCTGGCTGGGCAGGGCTGGGGGAGCCAGTGAAGCCTCCCCTGTCTTTCAGCTAAGGGCCTTGATGGCCAGGGGAAAGGGAAATACTTGCTAAGATCTTAGTTTCCCCAGCGTGGCCACAGCTCAGCCGAGGCTTCTGCCGCCGTTTTGGAAGCAGCCAGGGGGAGGAGAAGCCCCTCAGTTGCCCCGGCAGCATGGGGAAGTGCAGCTGGAACAGAGCCCAGCCGAGTCTCCGCTGCGCAGCCTGAGTGACTGAAAAATCCTGGCACAGCTCCCTGCACCTTCTGGGTGCAATTTTAACCCTTCTGGTGCTCGGATAATACTGCAGATCTCTTGAGCTCCCCTGAATCAGAGGAATAAAGCAGGGAGTATACTGAAGTCAGTGAAGTGGGGGCTAAGTTTCCAGGTGGGAAGAGATTGAAGAGATGCCATGGATAAGTTGGCTGAAAAACCTTTTTTTGTGGGCTATGGGGGGACTGGACTACACTGAAATTCCTTTAAATTGTGGAAAACTCCATTGGGGGGTTGAAGTGCTTGAGGAAAACATCTTTTGCCCCAAGGGAACGGGGCTCTCTGTTCTGGAAACTGGAAAGATGGACAGAGACATTTGATGGAAAAAGAGATGAAGAGAATTTCTGTCTTTGAACAACTTGCCTTTAAAAGTAATACCCCATGTGTGTGGCATTACCCATAACACAGCCCTAGAAACACTGTGAAGATAGGAGGAAGTTCCACGATTTGCATATTTTCCCCGGGCGGATGCAAATTGTAAAAGTGAAGACATCCCCCATGCCTAAACCAAAAAAAGGAACTTTTCTCTCTAGAGTGAATTGAAATTATTATTTAAGTGGAAAACTGACTGAAGTGTTCTCTGTATGTTGTGGTTGAGAAATATGGAAGTTGGAGGGTGGGGGCGGAGGAGGGAATGATCTGGAAATCTTATTCCAAATTTCTTATTTTTTCTGTGTTATTAATAAATTTCCTCTATATATCCTTTTAAGTTTTAGGCCTGCCTTGTCTTTGCTCCTAAATCCTATCACTAAAAGAAATTGAATATATTAGGATTGGTAAACCCCAATCAAACCAAGACATGTATGTAGATGAAATACACATTTATTTGGGTATTTTTTTCTAACACTGGAGAGTTATATATGTGCACTAAGCTTTTTCTATTTCTTATTTTCTCCAGGGAGTTTATTTGGAAAAAAATTCTCTCCAGGAACTTTCCATGCCACTCCAGATTAAATTTAATTTTGCCATAATGAATACGATACTGAAAATCTAGAATAAATCTACAGATTACATAGAAAATTGCAGTCCATTAAAGCTGACATCAGCTGCTTTCCCAGTTTTTCTATGTGAAAAGGTAAAAAGATTAAATTGCTTCCTAGCATAAAACTTTTTTATTTGAACATGTATCTTTTAGTATCCTGCATTGATATCTATCATGTTATACTGACTCAGAGCTCCAGCTCAAAGGAGCTTTGTAGATTATAGTGTTGCTGAGGCAAATGCTGATCCACAGACTTAACCTGCAGCACCTCAGTAGCTTCTGTGACACATAAGTACAAAATCACCCAAAATTATAAATGTGGAAAACTAAAGGAGACCTAAATAAAACAGGACTGAAAGCACATACAGTACTCTGAGCAGTAATTAAGTAGAAAAGAGAAGAATAAAAACGAAGAAAGAAAATTCTAAAAAGGCTGGAAACCTGCATTTTTTGTGTAAAAGTACCACAGAAATTTTGATCTCAATGAAAAGGAGAGGAATTGTCAGACCCTTCTAGAGCTATTCCAGGATGATTCTGCCCATTCAAGCATCTGAGTCTCTGCTTACTACTTCAGAGGGCTACTCTCTCTGATACTTATCTTCTTCCTATCTTCACTTCAGCAGCAATTTTGTTTTTATTACAGGGTGAAGGCATAGGTATTTTGACTTCTCCTTGGCTGAATGCCCAACACAGCTGACAGCCGAGATGTCTACAGATCACATATCCCTTTAAAAATACTTTAGAGCAATTTCTCAATATGCCAGTGGTGTTGGCCAGCAAGGAAGAAGGATTATACTGCTTCCTTTGAATTGCCCTTATGTTTTAATAAGGAAAAGGAAAATATTTTAGCAAAACTTACCTGCAGAATTGGAAGACAACTATAGCTTTGAAATGATATTTTTCTTTGGAACATTTTATGGACCAGAATGTTAAGATGTTCTGCAGTTTTATGATCACAATAGGCATGGAGCAAATGACGCTTTCTAGTCATTTATCTTATCAACAAGGAAATCAAGTGGCTGGGTGGCTCTATTCAATCATCTTAGGACTACCTGTGCACTAAGTGACCATGGGCACAAGGTCATAGTTCTACTCAAGCAGTTTGTGTTCCAACAAATTTATCCTTGACCAAAAAACCCCAAGAAAACAAATGTGTTTTTCACTTAAAACTAGGGAAAACAAAACCATCATATACCAAAACATGCCACATTTCACATTATTAACACTCATTTTATGTATTTGCAAGAAAAATGTTTTTGGGAATAGATTTATAGTCTTCAATTCATTCAGACAAAATGAAAGATAGTGAAAAAATTCATCAGATGAAGACAATGAAAAACAACCACTTTTTTGTTAAGTAATAGGAACTGATAAATACTGATAAATTATTCAGTATATCTATTACTTATAAGGCCCACAATCTTTTCGCTTTAGCAGTTATTAATACCCCTCTGGCATATTCTAGACCTACAATAATTCAAATCTCTCTACAGAAAGATTTCAGGAAAACTTGGGACAGGCTGCTGACTTTGATTCCATCAGATGACTTTTGGAAAAGAAAGTACAATTAACATGGACCATTTAAATCATTACATGGCCTACAAAAGGAAGGGTTAGCATGCTGAGGAGTACTGACTCTACAGCCAATCCTAGTCCCATCACTTGATATTAATTAAATCAGCTGGTCTTCCCAGTATCCCTTCACAGCAGAGGAGCAGGAGTGAGTGAAAACAACACACTGCCTTTGTAAAAATGGCAATAGACAGGAAAGCAAATATCCTGAGGTGTAAAAAAAAGATGTTTTGTTTGGTGTCTGCATATCTGAATGTCATACACTCCTTCCCACTGTGGTCTCCCTAACTGTATCACCATCAAGGCTTGCACAGGATCCCTTCTCGATCCTGAGCCATGCTTTAGTCTGGTTGCCCAAATTCTCCCTAGACTTTCTGGAATTCAAAAACCACAAACCCTTGGCATTCCCCATTCTCTGCCTCTTACCTGTGCAGTCCATACTACCACAACATCCCTGATGGAAGGACTTTCCAGCCCCATGAAGCTCTAAGTCAGGCCTAGGACAATGAGCACCTCCGACTGCACCACCACATTCCTGTGACATGGTGACTGGGCCAGGCACAGCTGGGCATGCCCTCATGACTTATACCCAACCACCATGGTTTCTCTTGCATAACCTCATGCTTAAAGGAACCCTTGCTAGGAGCTAGGATGACCAGGCTACAGGTTGACTTTGTGCTTTTCTTCTCTTCATCAGATTAATTTATGCGGTCCCCTCTCCTATTGGAAAAATAAAATGTTGCTGACATGTCCTTGGAGGCAGGCCATGACCGTAGTTTGAGGACCTTTAACATAGGAACTTTGGTATGAACTCCCTTCTGTTGCCCATTCTAAATTGTAATTCTTGAAGAAAAATATGGCATGCATGTCTAATGCCTGGGGAAACAACGGATGGACTGACTGTCTTAGAAAAGGATTTAATAACAGGTCTTCCTTGTAAAAATATTACTCTTGTAGTTCTGCCAAGACCAGTGTTTACATGGATTATCTCTCGTGTAAGTAATGGTAAAATAAATTAAAGCTTCCAGGACAGTGCCAAGTAAGCATTTAAACTTCTCAAAGTTTCTTTTTTTCTTAACACAGTTGGGTAAGATAGTCTGGCACCCATTCAGCCTCAATATTCCCTCATGTTTGAAGGTTGTTTATGGATTATTAAAAAAAAAGATAATTGGTATTACATATGAACTTTCTTTGGCATTCAGATAGCTAAGAAAATTTGGCAGCAATTTATATATCACCTTTTCAAATTTCATGGGTGGCTGATTGTAGCTGGTGTTTCTTAAGTGGTAGAGCTTCCGTTCTGCTTTGAAAAGAATCTAGATAAAGTGTGCCAGATATGTTTCTGGCAGTAGATAGCATAGCTCACTGAAAAAAATTCCAAAACTTCAATGGCTTTAGTTTGTATAAATATCTTTAGAGATGAGGACAAAATTAGGCTAATCAAGTGAAGATATGAATTCAAGTTCACGTGCAACTTTCTCTTCCAAACTTTTTCTTCCCAGTAGCAAGCACTCTTTTCTCTAATCCAGTTCTGATCTGGCTCACATATTCTGTATCCTCAGTGCTGGGTTTACAGCAAACTTGCTAACACCAGCAATCTGTAGATCCAGCAGGGTCCTACCTCACGCCAGTAATGTCCGCATAAAAAAAGAAAGTGTAGAAAAAGGAGGTGTGTGCACAGCATGAAAACAAGGGTATCTGCATGCATATGGAAACAGCAGGAGAAAAGGGAAACTCCCAGCTCCATAGCCTTCCAAACCTGCCTCCTCTCCTTCCCTATCCCTACAGGATATTCATGCTTGGACAGAAGCAGTCAGCAGCAGAAATATGCCACAATAATTGTATGGCATTTAACAAGACAACCACACCAGCAAAAAGTTATTTTCTTAGTGGTTATATTTTGTTTGTTCTCTCTTAAGAAGAGTAAAAAGCATTAGCACAAAATCAGTGAGGTCTGGTGTCCCTGCCAATGTCTGGGGGGTTGGAACTAGATGATCTTTAAGGTCCTTTCCAACCCAAACCAGTCTATGATTCTGTGATTCCATGATTTATCTTTGTCTCTCGAAGAAACTGTGGGATAAAATGGTCCATCTGCCAAAGAGATTAGAGAAGAATAACTGATCACTATTCCTTTCACAGTAGATCCTGGAGAAGGTCCCTTGAAGAGGGATCTGCAAGGTCTACTTAGGAAAAAACAGACATTGTGAGAAGAGAATGTAGTGTAATGAAGTGGCATATTTGTTCCTCCAGATATTAGCAAAGCACTAGAATGCAGTACTTCAGTGGTGTCTCATTGTTATATCAATAGACAAGTTAGGTGTGAAACAGGATTGATTTACAATTAGCTAGAGCATGACAGTAATAACACCAAGCTTATGGGATCAAACCCCATATGGGCCATTTAATTAAGAGTTGGACTATATGATCCTTGAGGGTCCTTTCCAAACCAGAATATTCTGTGAATCTACAACTTATTTTCGTATGTAGTTTTCAATGAAAGTGGCTAAAGCTAGACAGATGATGTTCAAGTTCCACCATACTTCACTGCCAATACAATGAATTCCTAAATTGCAAAATTTTGTTGCTCTTGTGATGTGTCCTGTGAGTTGTCTAGGTAACAGCTGATCTCTGTAGACATTCTTGGGATTTACTGGTTGGCCTAATGGTAATATGGTTAATATGGCCTAATCTTCGTCTTGCCATTATTCAAACCTTATAAAACAAAACCCAACCAACCAAAAAACAAACAAACAAACAGACAACTTTAGAGCGAAAATGCGGAAAAAATTATACAGATTAAGTTAGGAAAGATTTTGCTATACTTCAACTAATTCAGAACACCTGTAATTAAAAGCCACAAAATTATGCACACACATTAATTTAAATTCTTTTATAAGCATCCAAGAAAGCAGTTTGAAAAAGTAAGAGAAAGTCATACCTGGCCATAGCAACCTGCATAATGAATAAGGCTTGGGTGGTCTTTTGAGCAACTGAGTTCTGCAATAGCTTCTGTTTCGCTCACCATCCACCGAACACACTCCAGCTGACCATTCTAAATAAGCAAAAAAACCCAACTAAATTCCAGCTGTTTCCATTCTAAACACATCTACTAGAGAGCAAGAAGCTTATCAGAGTTATTAAAAATTTCCAGTTTGATAAAGAATTTAAAGAATAAGCCAATAGCACCTTTTGTCTTTTTCTGCAGAAAGGCTGGCTTATTTAACAGTTAGCTCCTCTACCTCCAATAATACATAAGTATACTTTGTCATTCACAGAAGGGCATGTAAATGTGCTGGAGTTCTTCCTGCAAGTGAGGGCGCCCCAGCACAAATATTTTTAATGATGACCTACATGACTGGACTTGTCCTGAGTCATTGCAAACTTCTGCAAGAGCCTTTAAGTGATCTGGCTTAACTAAATCTTGTGGCTCTTGATCCTTACTTCCAGAATGGTTTTCACCACTGACACAATGACATTTATTTTTCTTGTTCTTCCTCTGTATCACTGTAACTCCCACAACATTGTTTTACAGGGTGCACCCATAGTATAATATGTGTGGGATGTGCACCTATTTTCCAGAAAAGGGGTAAGTATCAGAATTTATTGGCTTACAAACACATTATATACCTACCCTGAAAAAACAAGAAAGAAAAATTGCTAAAATTTTGTAAGACTTTAAACTGGCAGACTGTAACTATACAGTTTGACATGGCCCAATAATTTGGAGCATTTCATTAGTACACCTAGGTATCAGTTTAATTTTCTAATCATACGCCTTGACCCAGAAAAATAAAAGAACCCAACCCTGACACCTGCACTAGGGCCCTAGGTCATTGACATGATGCTTCAAATATGGAAAACTGCAGGTTGGAATCTACAAGTCTCAGTTTCCAAACTTTACCCAGGAAGCAAGTAACAATAAACCACCCCAAAACAAACAGAAACTCTTGTACTATGTTTCACCTCTTTCCTTCTTTGTCCTTAAGGTATTTGGAGGATAACAGGAGTGACATTTACCCTCACTAAAGAACCAGAATAACTATGGCTAAATCATCAGCCTTCCTGCCCTATCTTTTATTTTAGTGTAGCAACATCCTGAATTTCCATATTTTCCTACATAATAAGCTTTCCTGTAAACTTGGACATTAATTTTTTTCAGATTTTCACAAGTTGTTCTGCAACATGTACATTTTAACTTTCATGAACTGCTTTAGACAATTGGGAATTTTCACCTCAAGGTGCTTTTATGCTTTGTAAACTTGTTATCACACTTATCTTAGAAGATTATACAAGGTATTTGTAAAAATAAGAAATTGTTATGCTTCCCAAAGAAACAAGTGAATCCAAGTTAAGTGAAAGCTGCTTGAAATGTAACAAACTGTCTTTAGATTCAGTAGACTGATTTAAAAATTAATGCATATGCATTGACAACAATGTAAAAATTGTCATTGTTATACAGGGATATTACATCTTGTGTAGTGTCCATTTTACTTTGTTTATGTAGTACCAGCCAACGGGTTTTTTTCCCTCACTTTCGAAGCTAGAAAAATAACATCCTGCTGGATGCATTTCTTACTGCCATCACAGGAGGAAACTAAATGACCTTTATGTCAGGTTACAGTAGGGAAAAGGCCTGTTACCTTTATTGCTAATCCAGCTGGAGTTAGCTGCTCAATGTTTCGTTCATTCAAACAGTCTTCACCCATCAAAGAAGTGAGATGCTGCAGGCATTCTGCATGTCCCTTTGATGCTGCTACATGCAACAGATTGTTGTCACATTCATCGTGGATCTTATCCAGATTATCTGCTGCTAAATGTGGCTGTTAAAAAATGCCGTATGTTAGCTACAACTCAGGATAAAAAGATCCATTTATCCTCACAGCCCTAGACACAAGCCAAACACAAGGAGGTTTCCCAACAGGCATGTTCTTTTACAAGTCAAAATCCAGAGCTTTTAACTTCACTGTATAGAATCTGGGTATTATTAGCATAAGGACAGAAGTGTGATGTTCACTGGCTTGATTAATTGTCAAGTTTCTCTCCTTCTCATGCAATTGTCATGCAACAGTGCAAGATCTTAAGTGCCTTTCAGTCTTTGCACTAGTCTGATAACAAGGTAGCTGCAAAAATACCCACATTTTAATAATTTTTGTCTGTTTTGAGTTTTCTCTCCCTTTTTTCCCCCCTTTGGCATTATATTGATGAGTAATTGAAGAGAAAACATTCATGACTTCTGAAAGACATTGCAGATTAATTTTGCTCATCACAAAAGTGGTAGCTTACATAAAGCACCGTTTAAAATGCAGTTTAAACAGTTTAAAATGACAGAAGACTTTTATGTGATAGCTTGTTTACATGAAAAAAACTGTTGGGATATTTACTCAAAGTTCTACGCCAGCATGATGTAATACATTATTTCTGCCCAATCTTAACTTAAAGACAAAACAACTGGATTGAGAAACT
>JAODKT010002242.1:599944-638505 GCA_027576195.1 Cossypha heuglini
TATCTATATCTATATCTATATCTATATCTATATCTATATCTATGTCTATGTCTATGTCTATGTCTATATCTATATCTATATCTATATCACTATTTTCTCAAGTATAAAGTTGAATCTTACTTTCTTCATAATTTTGTCTTAACTGTCTTAGTGAACTAAGTATTTTCCTGAGACAAAGATGACAGACAACTGCTTTTTAGACTATGACATGTCTTATCTATTGTCAACATTTGCTTAACTTTTAGTTCTAAAAAATAATTCTTGGATAGTTCAACTTTCACAGTCCACTCAGTTTTAAAGGAGAAATGCAACTTCTAACTAAGCAGAAGGCAGTATGAGGTAGAAAGCTGGATCAGCTCTTGGTAAATTCTCTGAGTTTTTTTATTTGTAACTACTTGAATTAACAGTGGAATGCAAAAATAAAATAGTATGAATTCTTTATGCTATGGTATGAAAGATTTATAATCTATTTTCATAAAAAACAGCACACATCATCAATACTTCAACAACATTATTTTAATGATCTAATTATTTTAATGATGTGTTTGTACAGTGAAGGCAAAAGACATTGTCAAAAGCAACTATGAAAAGTTACCAAATAGGGCCTTACACAATGTTGACGAATCCAGCTCTGTTGATATTTCAAGACTGGAGATACTGAAGTCTGTACAGACATGTAAAGTGATACACTCCTGTTCAACACTATATTATTACTCAGAGATTAAACAGAGTAAAAATAAAAATATTTCAGTACTATCTCCTATTCACCAAAATAAGTGGTAAGTAGCAAGAAAACGCAGCTCTTAGGGCTGTTTCCACTTTGCCAATACTACTATCAGTGTAAAGAGCTCCTTTTTACTCAAGACTTTTAACCAATCTGCAATTGACTTCCACTGGCACACTCCCCAGAGCTACTACTGTCTTCCAGCAATCCCTGTATTTGCTTCTGTCAACCCCTTTTCAAGGGAATAGATGAGTACTGATGTAATTAAAATCATAATCAAAAAATGTCTGTCTGCAGAGGCAACCATGGAACAAGAGATATACACAGTAATTTGTCAGCATCCTACAATACAAAGGAAGAGCTCATAACCAGTATTTCATCCTTACTATTTTAAATGGAGAAAGAAGAATGGGAGGAGGAATGTGGGAGAGAATGGTGGAAACGTGGGGAGCAACGAGGGATTAAATGCTATGGAGAATGGCAGGGAAGAAGGAGGAGCAGAAGGAGGAGGAAGTGGGTGAAAAAGAGGAAAGGAGGAGAGAAGGAGGCAGGAGGAATGAGAGAAGACTGGGAGAAGAACAGTGTGGAATGGTGCAACAACAGGAAAACAGGGAGAGAGCAGGGAGAGTGGGAGTAAGAATGGGAAAGAAGGGAAGGTAACAGGAAGAAAGAGGGAAGGAAATGGAATGAAGGGGGAAGATGGCAAGATGCAAGGGATGAAGAAGGGGGGAAGAACCAGCAAGAAGGAAGGGAGAGAAGAAAAGGGATAGGGATGAGGCAGGGGAAGGATAGAAGGGTGTAATAGGGGAGGATAGGAAGGAAGAGGGGAATATGGAGGGGAGGATGGGGGGACACTAGGGTAGAAGGAGATAGGGCAGTTTGAGGGGGGTAGATCAGGAGTCTTCACCCTTTACACTTCTTCCCTGCTCTTGCTTTTAACAAGTAACACTGTGTGTGCAATCACTGCTGTGCCCTGTGTGGGCAGTAATCTGAAAGCACTATAAGGAGAGCTTTGCTTCTCTTTATTGCCAAAGACAGTGGCATGTGGGGACCTGGCCTTTAATAAATCCGTTAGAAGAAATAGCAATCAGAAAATTTCCACTTAAGTTAAACACAATAGAAATTTTAAAAAGTTTGCAAGGAAATACAGAAATAAAAGCTGCTGAAGTATAGCATGGTTCTTGTCCTTGTATCATCCCATGAATTCCAGATCTCCCATTTCTGTTATAAAATTACTTGATGAAACAACATTAACAAAAGTTCAATTAAGGGATCAAAAAGCACAATAAACTTTTCATAGCTCAACAAAAATGCTTCTCTTACCAATTCATTTCTTCTCCATCAGGAAGAGAAAAATAAAAGAGGATTAATCTGATTTACAGACTGAAAAACAACGCTGAATGCACTTTTTGTCAGGGGGCAGGGGAAAGGTCTCCAGCTGGTTCTCATCTATATGCCATGATTCTTCATTTAGTTTACACTATTAAACTAAAAAACTCAGCTTTAATCTTAACTATTACAGCATGCCTTAGAGTAGATTCTATCATGTAGCATCCTTGATACAGTTTCAGACTCTGGCAAAACATCATCCCTCAGACTGGTCGTGGCCATATGGGTAGTAAATGTATCCAACATTTTTTCATTGGCGCCTACATTATTACTTCTTGTCACCAATGGTTTCTCGGGTTTTCAAGTAAATTGTTGCGCATACTGTGGTTTGGAGCTGCTGAGATGAAGCCCTGCATTTATCTGTATATAGCCAAATCCTTTTTTGGAACTTTCTTTCCTTCTAATGAACTAACATCTGTTGAAAAAAAGAAACTCATGTTTCCAGAACACTGTACATAAATGAGAAAAAACAAAACAACAGGACACTGCCAAGAAGCTATTATTGCCAAATTGTACATGATTTTAAAAAAAGCCTAGAATATAATGGGTGGACAGAAATGGGCATCATACCTGATCTGTCTTCATTTTGTGAATCACACCTTCTACATAATTCTGGGATGGTCTTGAGAGAAGTTACAGAATACTGCAAAAAAGGAGAAAAAATGTATAGAGGTAATAATTAAAAAAGATAAAAAGCAAGATTTTCAAGGAGTTCAAGTGTCATGGACACGATGAAAATCTACAAACCAAGGCTGCTTCTGGCAGCCTGACGGACTTCTTATGTTCCATGAGAAAAGCAGACGGCACTGCTTTATTTTTCCCACCTTGGGACAAACGAAATAGACTTTCAAAGCTAGAGTAAAGCACCTCCTAACCTCAGATTTCTCCTTCCTCTCCTTTACTATTATTAAAGGCACAAATACAATGCAACACAATGAGAGACGTATCAGAGGTCAGACCACATTCAGGCTTCATCATAAACTTCAAGGGTCCCACTTTTCCCACCTCTTATGATGGGCAACACCCATTATGGTGTTGCACTTCAACAATTACCATGTTTAAAAATCAGAATTCAAGTTGTCACAAACCAATATGTAAAAGGGATGCAGAATATCTGCGCTGTAGAGGTCTGATTTCAGAGAGGGGTGTGTGTACCCACACATATCAGACGTCAGGCTCATTTCTCTAACCTGGTCTTCATTAAAGCAAACCTTAATTATTATTTTGATGTGACAAAACTCATCTGATATGAATCAGAATGTTATTCACTGCATTAACCATTCCAATATGGGAAAAAAAACCCCAGAGGTACCATAGGCATTTTACTAAATCAAATTTTTTAGTTTATATACCTGTGGAATACCTTTGGAAAGACACGGGATCCAGTGTTATAAAACCATACATTCTGATATGCAGTTGCTTTATAGCAAGTCTTCTGTAATTAAATGTTTAAATGTTACAGGAATCTCCACTTAAACAAATGAAAATCATTATGTCTATGAAAGAAATATCAACTACATTGGCTTATACAAAAAAGACCCTATTAAAAACAGTATTTTGGAAACTTAAATAGAAAAAAAGCATTTAGGATTAGCACAACTGAAATTTTTCTAAGAATACATAAACACCATATGTTTTCAAAGAAAGAGGTATTTTTAGTTGGTGTGCTGTTGACCAGTGAAGCAAAGCAACTACATATAAAACCATATGAACTTTCCACACGAAAAAGAAATGGTGATACATTGTTTTGGGTTTTGCTGACAGTTTGTCATTCAGTGTTTGACATGTTTCTAAAGCACAGCTGGCAATCTCCTTCAAAATAATCTGAATTCAAGCTCATATGACCAATTGCAGAGTAATGTACTTTTCTGGTGCAAGTTTAAGACTTTTACTCAAGTGATTGTAGTTTCTTCATTAAAAAGCCTCCCAGGCCCTCCTTTTTCCCTCGCTGACTGAATTCAGAGATGTATTGAGAAACCTCAACCGCAGGAAGAAACCCTCGTAAGTATTCCCAGGATCAACACTGAACTTATTAATTAAAATGTGTAGCAGCACTCCAGAAGTATCCAGTGATTCCAATCCCCATTAAACAAGGAGTTGTCTATAAGGCTGTGACTGCTTCACGATATGACAGCCTAAAGCAAGAAAGAACAGAGCCAAGACAGGGAGAAGGATGCTACTAAAGTCAAATTAATACAACTTAAACACAGACATGGACAAACCCCATGTGCTGGGCCTCACTTTAGTTATTGTTTAATAAAGCCTGAGCTGTTAAGCTATACATCTTGCTATTTCAGCACAAAGACTTAGAATGCAATCTTGAACTGGTCTAGTAAGGATCTTAAAAGAATCCAAGGGGCATGTCTCCAAGGAATATGGTAGCTTCATAGGACCAGCTGTTGCAGTTTAAACTATTACACAGTTTGTAATTCAATTAGAAAGAGGCCTTTTGCATTCTATTGCTATGTGTTTTGTCAAGCAACTTCAAAAACAGAAAGCCGTCTTTCTTTTTGTCTTTTTTCTGTTCTTGGAACAACAGATTTTTTTCTGTTTCAACATTGCTCTAAAACGTATTCAGTTAGTCATCCCACCACCAAAAATCTACTGAACGTTTATAAATTTGTTATTCATTTTAATAATATTGGTTTGAGTTCACTAACAGATTTCCTTCCTCCCACTTACCTCTGTCCTCAAGGACTTCTGCAAATTTACATTTCTGCCTTCTGTATTTTGTGGTTAAAATGTAAAGAACCAACTTTTGGTCCAGGAAGCAACTAAAATTACTTTTTCAAGTGGACCTTTCCCAACCATAAAAACAATCCATTCCTAGCTCTTCCCACTAGAACTGATTTCTCACATATCTAGCTCCAGTTCTAATCACCAGTAATGTTTTCCAGCTTTTCTTCAACCATAATTTCAAGGTTACACAGGACATCAAAAGAAGTTGAGATTGCAACTCTTCCTTGGAACAGAACTTAAAACTTAATGCTTATTCAACAGCACTTAAAATTAATTACTTCCAACTCTTCATTCAATAATTCCAAATTTTTTTTGAATACAAAATTAAACGCCACTTCTCACATTTCACCATTGGAGTAACCACGTCAGCCAGAGCGGAGGGCCATGTCCAAGGGCATAACTGACAATGAAAGAGCTCAGCACATCCTGTTACTTTGTTCATGCTTACTGTGATCTTGGGTATTTAATTAAAGTCTGTTGTGGTTGATGGTGACATTCAGTAACAAATGAAGAGCTTGTTCCTAAGACATCACATGCAATGGAATTTTTGATTACTGTTTGATGTCTGGGTTCCTTTTCTGCATTTAAGGCCTGCCTATGTCCAGCCTGAAATAGTGAATTCTAGTAAGTCCCTAAAGAACTTTGTAAGATGGAAGAGCAGTATCAACAGCAAATGAGTGAAGAGGCAGTAGCAAGTATTCCACGCAAATGCAAGATATTCCCAGCTTCTTCCAACAGACATTGCTAATTAAGGGAAAAATGGGATTTCCCTTATAATACAATACATTTGTTCATTATGTAACACTGCGCTACAGAATCTGAATTAATGCCAATGTTAACCTTTTAAATTCCACACGGTTTCCAAATTTTAATGCAATGAATTTTAAATGAAACACATGAGGAAAAATGTCTTTAATAGGGCTGTTCTGCTCTGTGCCACTGGTCCATCACGTGCATATGCACTTGGGTTCTCAAAGTATCAGGAAGAAGAAACAACTGATCATGTGTAGTAGGAGAAATATTATACAAAATAGTAAAAAATCCAAGTAAATTAAGAAACAAGAATTACTTTACAACATTCTTAGGAATTAAGGATACATTCTGTTGTATCCTAAACGCAGTCAAAATGCAAAGCTGTATGCATAGTGAGACTCTCAGAACATGTTGTCATGACCATGACACTCCTAAAAGCATGAAGGACCATGCCCAACTGCTTGCAGATTAGAACTCAAATCATTTACCACCACCAATGATCTTGACTGGATAAAGACACCAATGACTCTGTCCTGATCCTAAATGTACAGCTCTTTGTTTTCATTTTGATACTGAAAACAAGCACGTTCCTCCATATTACAGCTAATTTTTTCCAAGTGTTTCCAAGTAAACAGTCTCATTTCCGTTTATTTGTGATAGTGGAAAGCATAACACTCCATTGATATTAAAAGCCTATTAAATTAACTTCACAATGCATTTTCTTAATAACTTATTAACTGTGCAATGTCACCACATTTCTGAGACATTTACTTGGGAATAGCAAGTTATACTGAGAAAAAGTAAGGGAACAATACTTGGCCTGATGTGGCAGGAAGATTTTTCTCAATAGTAGTGTCAATTTAAGCAGCTTCAAAACAAAAAAACAGAGAAAGAAAGAGATTAGACTGGTATGGTGCATGTGGGAAATATCACCTCCCCAGACTAAATGTCCTTCTTACAGCTGTGATGAGCATCTTTGGAGCACTGGTTAGGTTACTTGTGCTATGTGTTGTGCATCTTATATAGACACTTGATCTGTTATTCTTCCCTTTAGCCTCAAAGGGGACCTACACAGACACCATTAACACTGTTAGGGGTACAAAATGTTTGTCTGAAACTAACAATTCCACGAACAACTTAGTGGACATCTGCATTTTGCTTCATTCTGAAATGGGAGACAGGAAGAAAAGAGAGAGATGTAAGAGCGAGCTTCAGCTGGATGGTAAATACATCAATCTGCTGCTGCTAATGATTGTGCCTGCATGGCGATGTAGGACCCTGCATGCTGAGCCCAGCAGGACTGGTGGCTGGGTAGGCAGAGTCTGGCTGTGTGTAAGCCTGAGGGGTGACCCAGCTCTTCCTGTGGCCAAGGAAGGGTGCAGCAGGCTCAGAAGAGGCCCTGCATTGAGTAAAAGGGAGGCAAGCAGCTTGGGCATACTCCTGACCATGCATAGTCTACGTTTTCCCTGCCAGGCGAGCATGCACAAGACATTTTTAAAGCTGTACCAAAATACCTAGTAACTGAGCAGCTGTTTACTTAGACCTGAACTCAATTACTGCACTTGCATTGCACAAACCTTTAAATTAGGCACAGTCTCACACTGGCACCACCGAGCCTGGCTTTCATTCATACAGAGCTAAGAGAATGATCGGGGCAATTATCTATACAGTCAATCTGTAAGAATTTACAAGTATCTCAGCTTGAAGAACTCTGGTTATGATGAGGTTATCTTGTATTATTTTTGTAGACTGAAAATTGTTTCAATTTTCTCAATTTGCCAGTGCAATGTAAATCCTGCATTTCAATCAAAGGGGTAGGAAACCTTCAGGTAACCATAACAACAGCATAAAACTTCAGAGCAGGAATAAATTCATAGTCAAAATCAAGAGAAATAGGAAAGAAGTGAAAGCATAGAACATACATTTGATAATGTATCTATCATTTAATGCAACCTGAAGGTTTTTTCTCCCTTTCCTTTCTGTGAGCAGTTAATTAAAAAATAAATTAAAATATTCAGCTGGGTTGCTTAATGTCACTGCAGACAGAATATTACTTTTGTTTAACGTGAACAAAAACCTATTCTGCTGTCTGAACTGCAGTCAGATATACTATACCATTTAGATCAGGAACGGAGCCATCTTAGTTGATAAAATAAGCACCGTATTTGCATTCCAGAACCCTGATGGAGTTGGTAGATGCAGCTGCTAAGCCACTCTCAATAATATTTTAACAGTGATAGCAGTCAGTCTCAAATGACTGGATAAAAGTGAGTATCACATTCTCCTTTAGCAAAGATGAAAAGAAGGGCCCCAGGAACTCCTAGTAGGTCAGCCATGCCTCAGCACCCAGTAAGAGCATGGGAGAGATCCTCCTGGAAATTATGATGATTCATATGGATGGCAGAGAGGTGATTAGAGATAGCCAGCATGGCTTCACAAAGGGAAAATTGTGCTTGACTAAGATAGTGGCCTCCTAAAATCAAGTGAGAGAGCTACAGACGTCCTCTGCCTCAGCTTCTGTAACATCGTTAGCACATTGTATCCAAGTACAACCTCCTTGCCTCTAATTTGGAGAGACTGGGTTTGATGGATAGATGGACAAGGAACTGTCCATGTCCAATGAGTTACAATCAACAGCTCAATCTCCAAGTGAAACTCAACGAGAGGTATTCCTCAAGGATGCACACTGCAACAAACAGTATTTAATATCATTGTCAAGGACATAGATGATGGGATCAGGAGCACTCTAAGCAAGTTTTCACATGACACCAAGCTGAGTGATTGATTTGCTGCAGGGATGGAATGCCATCCAGAGGGAGCTTGGGATGGGTTGTGGTGTGCGCCCATGTGAACATCAGTAAGTTCAAGAAGTTAAGATCCTGTGTCCATGTGTCCAAGTATCCATTTATCAGAGCAATGCCCAGTTATCCATACAGACTCTGATAGTGAGAGAAACCCTGCAGAGAAGGACTTGGCATACTGGAGGATGAACAATTTGACATGAACTATCAATGCTCGCTTGCAGACCAGAAAGTCAGTCATATCCTGGGCTGCATGAAAAGTCTGGCCAGCAGAGTAAGGGAGGTGATCCTTCTGCAGGCTTCATTCTTAGGAGAATCCACCTGGAGTACTGCCTCCAGCTCAGGGGTTGTTGGGAAAAAAGACATGGACTTGTTTAGTACGTCCAGAAGAAGATCATAAAAATAGCCAGGGAGCTGGACCACCTCTTCTGTGAAGTAAGGCTGAGAGAGTCTGGATTCTTCATCCTGGAGAACAGGAGGTTGCAGGGAGACTTTCTCATGACATTCCAATATATAAAGGAGGCTTATATAAAAAATACAGAAAGACTGTTTTCCAGGGCCTGTAGTGACAGGACAACTGGCAAAGGAAAGAACATAAATTTAGATTGAATACAAGGATATTTTTTACAATGAGGGTAGTCAGACACTGCAACACGCTGCACAGAGAAATTATGGATGCCCACCACACAATTGTATTTATGTGGCAAACTAAGAGTGGAGGCTGGACCAGCCGCTGGCAAAGGCTGAGCCCATCAGAGATGTTGGTAGCCTCTGGGATAACATATTTAAGAAAGGGTAAAAACCACTGCGTAAGAGCAGCTGGGAGAGAGGAGCAGTAAAATGTGACACCAAGGTCAGAGAAGAAGTAGGGGAAAGCAGTGTTCCAGGTGCTGCAGCAGAGATTTCCCTGCAGTCACAGGAGAATACCATGGTAGAGCAGGTATCCAGCCTTAGCCCATAGAAGAGCTCACAATGTAGTGTGTGGATGTGCCCTGAAGAAACCTGCAGCCTGTGGAAAGACAGTGCTGGAGCAGGCTCCTGGCAGGAGCTAATTCCTGTGGAGAGGAGATCACATAGGAGCAGGTTTTCTAGCAGGAACTGTGACCCTGTGTGAGACCATTGCTGGAGTAGTCTGTTCCCAAAGGATTGTATCTCATAGAAAGGACGCACTGCTGGTGCAGTCCATGAAGAACTGTCATATTTGGGAAGCATTCACACTGGAGAAGTTCAGAGGACTGCCTTCAGTGGGTGGGACCCCATGCTGGTGCAGATATGAAGAGGATGAGGAGTGAACAGAAGAGACAATGTGATAATCTGTCTTAGGTTACAATGTAAGATGGACCCAAAAGTATGTATTCTATCACCATCTTCATAAGCTGCTAAAACCAGGTAGGACAGTGTTCCTTATCTCCTTCATCACTCATCCCTGATAACTCTAGGGAGATATCTTCTGTCATTGAGTTCCTCTGCATGACTGAAAAAATCACATCATCCCATTGTGAGATGTTCCACCCAGGAGGAGGAGACAAACATTCCTACCTGGATATAATTTGAGGTTTGGAATACAACCAGCAGCCTTATCCACTGAATTCACAGAGGACAAGAGCTCCATAACCACCACTGGATCCTCAGAGAAAGATCAAGTCCTTCTACAGCTTCAACAGATCCACATCTCTCACTCCAGAAGGACTGCAGCCACCATTTAATTAGACTGCTACCCTGACTGATGAGGTGTCAGGTTGTATTCTGACTCTGTCACTGTTTCTGTATTATTGCATTTATTTTAATTTTCCATGACTTAAATTTCCTGACTTGGGATCTCCCACTGGTTTGCTTTCAAACTAGTACTTAACCTGAATACAAACCCTATCCTCACCCATCCCCCTGTGCTTATCGAGGCAGCAAGGCAAACCACTCAGGAGTGAAGTTGGGACTGCAAAGAGGGAAGGGTGGGGAAGAGGTCCTTCTAGATTTGTCCTTGTTTGTCATCATCCTGTGCTGTTTGATTGGCAATAAATAAATATTGCCAAGAGGAGTTTTTTTTTCCCATGACACTAATTGGTGAGTGGTGTCCCTCTCCTTAAAGCACAAGCTTCTTGATGGAGTAGGAGTGATAGAGTGGCTTGGTGGGCATCTGGTGACCAGTCAACATCAACCCATCACAAGGAGCCTTGGAGCAACCTGATCTAGTGGAAGGTATCCCTGCCTATCACAGAGAGATTGGAACTGAACGGTCTTTGAAGGTCCCTTCTGACCAAAACCATTTTAGGATTGATACTGGAGAAATGTAGTTTCCTTTTCTTGTGTACATGTAGCATAAAAAAAAAAAAACAAACAACCAAAAAAAGCCCAAAGGAAAATAAAATAAAAACCCTAACTCACACCACCTTTCCCTTACTTACATATATATTTGCCTTTTAGAACAAGTTCCTGCCTTTCTGTTTATATTTTTGATTATTACATTTTGGTCAGTTTTGCTGAAATGGATGACAAGGGTCTGGACTATACACAGTGGCTTTCTAAATGAGGTACCTTTGTAAGTGCATTATTGCCAGCCTTCTTGCCACCATTATTATTGGTCACTTTTCTTCACTGGATTAGAACCAGAGGGCTAACATTAATAATATAATTTACTAATACAGACGCTAAGCAGCTGCTTTTACCAGAGCAGGCTAATGATAAAATGTGAAGGTCAGGTATTTTTAAACTGTGTATGATGAGATATGAGTAGAGCACTAGAGTAACCATGAATTCTCTTGTTGATCTGCATTCTGGCAACAAATCTTTTGTCCTCTTACCTGCTAAAGCAGGGAGTAAAACTGCTACTTCAATCATTTGTGATGATTTTTTTATTTAATGTTCAGCATCCACTGAAAGAACAGCCTATTAATGCAGGCAGCCTGAGCTGTTCAGCAGAAAAGTACGTAACCTAACTCACCAGTATGCAGCAACAGCCACAATGGGAGGGACATGGAAAGGTTACATCTATTATGTTTTACAGTTTTACAAAACTGAGTATAGAAACAGATACCAGGCCATAATCTGGCATGTAAGAGTAATATAAAGAAAGTTGCCCATAATAAGGTATTCACTCAAGATTGTCGTGTAATATTTTGGGCATTTGCCATATTCTGCTGTAATAAAAATTCAACAGTACAATAGGTACAAAAAAAATCTCTTCAAAAAGAATTTGTCAGTGAATAAAGCATCTGGAATGTTTTAAAATGAATCAAGAGTCCCCAGTGCTAACGGGAAAACCAGGCCCTTTGTAAAAAAAAAAACAAAAAACCCCCAAACTATGAAACTATGAAACTATGAAACATGTGGAAGGAGATAGTGGCACACTTTAATCTGAAAACTGAATTAACAAATTCTCTTATACGAGATTTAATTTATGTATTCAAGTTTACTTTTTATCAAACACTGAACATATCAACAACTCTATTGCAAAAAAAGCAGAAACACTGGTAGTAGAAGCAGTATTATGAGTAACAGAAAAACACACAGTCCCAGTGCCTCCTATAAAAACATTAAAAATGTAGAAAGTAACACAGTAACACAGTATTTTTGCTTGCAATTAGGGCTGTTTTATTTGTGACACTAAGGGTAACTGCTGCCTATGCACGTCTTGAAGTCTATCTCTTTCTGTACACTACCACATCACACCTATTGATAAAATCGAGTTGTACTAGGAAATGGCTACTGGTGAAAAAGGCAAAGGTGAGAGAAGTGTTTTTTACAACTGAAATACATAAGATTAAAAAAACTAAGCTTAAAATTTTTGTGTCTAAGGCTAGCACTACAGCACAAATAGCTCACTCAGAATAATACAGGAGAAACCCAGAAATGAAGCTAATTTATTTTACAAGTAATTTTTACTACCTGAAGGAATCAAGTTTTCATTTCAAGTTTTTTTAGAGAGATTTTCTTTACAAAACATCTGATTTTTATTCTAGATTCAACCTATCTAAACATTCTTTTATCTGAAGTAAAAAGAAGTGTGTCTTCTAACAACAGTGTTGCTTTTTACATCAGGACTTAGATATCTAAGGGTGTCTCCACTTGAACAATTTATTTTACAAATAAAAAGAGTTGTACTTACCGATATATCATCACTAAAATCTATTTCATCCAAATCAAGGTATTCAGGGGCTTCCATTATTCTCTTATGGACATTTTGGGTGAGTCAGCACATTAATAAAAACCTAATTAAGAAAAGAGAAATGTGTTGTCTTTAGAGAGCCAAAATCACACAAAAGAGTTTTCATATAGCTACTACATTACTGAAACATCTAACTTGAACATTAAAGTGTTTCATAACTTAATCTTAGATGATAAATACAATTTGCCACCTCTACTCTGCATATTGTGAAGCAGACATTTCAATTTTTTGGGAGAGCAGCTAAGTGCTACTTGAAGTAGAGGTAGAAAATGCTTGGTTCAGCATCACTCAGACCCTCAGGAAGTTCAACACAGGTATAAAGACCTGATCTGCTGAACACCCTTGTGACCTTGCAACGATAGCTGTGTTGATGATGTGCCCTCTCATGAGACATTTACTCACAGCAACTCCTGTCACCACAGATTTCCTCTGCCCAATATGGCAGAAAAGAATGGAGAATCCTGCTGTGCACAGACAATCACACCTTATCTCTGCTTACAAGCAGACTAACACACAATGCAGCCAGTGCTTTACAGATTAATGGTACACCACCCCTCAGGCTCTGAGGGCATATTCCCCAGAACATCAACAAATTCAATACCAGACTTATATCACATGTACTAATTATCAGGGGCATTAACCATTTTCTTACATCAAGAGGAAAAAAAGAGCAAATTCTCTTGCAAAGCAAGAAATATGGTTGGCAAAGTCAATATTAGATCTGAATAAATTTAAGCTTCAACAATCAGAAGATCAAAGACAATAAACCCCTCATTGTCAATCCTAACTACAATGAAGGTGTGTGTCATCACTAGAAATACA
Source organism: Cossypha heuglini (assembly GCA_027576195.1). Lineage (NCBI taxonomy): Eukaryota > Metazoa > Chordata > Aves > Passeriformes > Muscicapidae > Cossypha > Cossypha heuglini. The sequence continues at coordinate 613,335 of JAODKT010002242.1, forward strand.
ACAGAAGTAAAATTAGAAAGGGAAGGTATTTTAAAAGAAGCTGAAAAACAAAAGCACAATGCATTTTTAAATAATGTGAGTCACTAGATAATGATTAGGTGTTATGATAGAAGAAAATTAAATCCTCCAGTACTTTTACATAACAAAGGAAACACCTTAAGGAAAAAAATGACACAAACTCAATTTATTAATATAAAAACTACGAAGAAATATGTTTATGAATAATGAAATCAGCTGTGTAGGCCTAAATAAACTCACTGCTTGAAACTTTCACATGCATTTATAAATGTCGTAGGATATGGGGTCAGAAAATAATGCTTTTCTGTAAGTGCCAGACAAAGCAAAACCTCAGTAATTATTCTCCCTAATAATACACTATCCAAGGACAAAGTTGACCTTAATACACCTGTTCTTGAGAAGCTATTAGAGAGAACATTCATTAGAGCTATTAAAGAGAACCAGTAGGCAAAACTCCAGCATTATGCTGAAATAGAACAGAAAAGCGTATTATTTGTTTCTCATCAAGCTACTGAAACACTATCAGCATCATTTTCTCATTGAATGAATGTTCCAGGTTTGGCTGGGGTGGAGTTAATTTTCTTTACAGTAGATAGTACGGGGCTGGGATTGGGTTTTGTGCTGGAACAGAGTTGATAATTCAGGGATGCTTTCATTACTGCTGAGCAGGGCTTACACAGAGACAAAGACTTTTCTGCTCCTTATCCTCCCCATCTGTGAGCAGGCTGGGGGTGCAAAAGGAGTTGGGACAGCCAGGACAGATCCCAACTAACTCAATGAGATACTCCACAGCAGATGACATCACGATCTGCACAGAAAGCTGGAGGAAAGGAAAAGGAGAGTGTTTGGAGTGATGGAGTTTGTGTCTTCCCAGGTCAGTGTTACACTGATAGAGCCCTGCTCTCCTGGACATGGCCAAACACTTGCCTGCTCATGTGAAATGGTGAATTAATTCCTTGTTTTGCTCTGCTTGAATGCACAGCTTTTGTCTCCCCTACTAAACTGTCCAGATCTCAGCCTAAGGGTTTTCTCACTTCTACTTTCCAAGCAATTGTGCGGGAACACTGTGGAGGACAGCAGCATGTAAGAACAACCTCAGCTACCTACAATTTTCTCTCACTGTTACTGTTAGACCTGAGTGAAGCAGTGGGAAGAGAGAAGGCTACAGAAAGGTAAAACCAGAAGTGTCTCTATTGCGAAACTCATCAGAAGCTTTTTATTTCGCACATGCCCAGACGGTAAGTTTATTCTCGGCAGGACCCACTAAAATCAGACAAAAGCCCGACAGTGAAAGGAAATAGCTGTTGTGAAAAGGCATGACACGTTCAAGGCTAGGAATTTCTGCACTGCAGATTTTCCTTAACAGAAACATAAAATGTCAGTATATTTTTTAAAGATTTATGTATTTGGTAGACCTTACAGCTTAATTGTGGTAAAGTGCACTGGTCATGGGTTCAAGTGATTGGCAAGGCAAGGTTTTGGTAGCGGGAGAGTTACAGGGTTGGGTTCTGAGAGAAGATGCTAGAAATTTCTGCTGTGCCTGATGGAGCCAGATCCAGAGAGAGCACTCTGATCAGAGCTGAGCCCCTCAATGATGGTGGTGACACCTCTGGGATAACAAATTTAGGAAAGGTAAAATGTTAGTGTGCAAGAGCAGCCAGGAGAGAAGAGTGAGAACATGAGAGCAACAGCCGTGCAGACACGAAGGTCAGTGAAAGAGTAGGACAGGGTGGTCCAGGTGTCTGAGCTGGAAGTTCCCTGCAGCCCACGGTGCCGTTGTTGGGCAGCTGTGCCCCTGCAGCCCTTGGAGGAGCCTGTGGAGGACCCCAAGTCAGGAAGCTGGAAGCCCAGAGGAGGCTGTGATGCCACTGAAAGTCCATGCTGTCCAAAGAGCGGGGTCTTTGCAGGACCTGCGACCATGTGGAGAATGGAGACCATGCACAAGCAGTTTTGCAGGCAGGACTTGTGACCTCCCTCCAGAGAAGTAGAACCTAGCTGTTAGCTTATCACTGTGACTGCTGAGACCAACTCAAACCAAATTATTATCAGTTTCTGAAGTACAACAAAGGCTGAATGTCTATGCCAAATGCATTTGACAAATTCTGACTGTATATGTCAGCTGCCAGAGGGTGGTTGGGCACTGGCACAGGTTTCCCAGGGAAATGGTCACAGCACCAAGACTCATAGAGATCAAGCTTTATTTGAAAAATGCCCTCAGATACATGGTGTGACTCTTGGGGCTTGCTGTGTAGAAAGCTGTATTCTATGATATTTGTGGTCCCCTTCCAATTCAGAATATCTTTGTATGATTGTATGATTCTGTATGTACTGTCCTACACAAATTAAAGGACTATGCTACCACGTGAGATGATAAATGGATGAAGTAGGAATGAGTATTAAAATGTAAGTTTAAAGATTAACAATATATATGGACCACATAACATAGAAATAGTCTGAAAACAAACCAAAGCTTCAATGAGTTTCAGTTTTTCACTGGAATGAAATGGATTAAAAGCTGCCCACCCACTATTTTTAAAAGTCAACAGAAGAGATAAATAAAGCTGTTTTAAACATGTCCTGTAAAGAAGAATCAAGAAGTGACATAGAGATTTTATTTTCAACTAAAAACTGAATTTATTCAGTTAAAATTAAATTACAATTTTTTAAAATAAAATTTTGAAATAATTTTTAAAAGTAAAGTTAGTCACTTAAGAAATGATTCCATTAATAAAAACTCCAGTAAAAAAAACCTCCACAACTTTAGTAAAATTATTATTGTTCCTGGTTACCACATATCTCAAGATTTAGAACAGAAAGATCTCAACTGTTCAAACTTACTTTTTCACTCCAAATTGGAAGAAGCCATTGAAGCAAAAGAAATTTGCTGTACCCATGTACAGCTGACAAAAGGACTTCATTCCACCTAGTGATGTACAAAGCCCATGAAGTCAGTCCACAGTCCTGCATCATTACTTCCCCAAAATGTTATCTTCTGTCTTTTCAAAACTTAAAGACTATGAAACACGCAAAGACTGAAGAGGAAGTCAATAACCAAAACAAAGACATTTTTTCTACGGAAAGCATTCTGAAAATAGTGTTCAGTTATATGAAAAGGGCAAAAGATTAATGTATTCACTTAGCTACAAGATTTTAATTTTTTTCTTAACAAAGTAAAATTTAACATCTCAATTCAATTATTATGACCAAGTAAGATTTCTCATTACTATACTTGGAGTTTTATGCAAAAGGTGTATTTTTTGGGTACAATTTAACACGGTAGAACTCCACCATGCATAATCCAAACCATATGGTAAAGCTGGTACTCAGAGCTGTGTCTATTTTGAGCGCTTTGTGAGGGCTGAATCCAGCACACCACCAGAAGCAGAAACAATCTGAATAGGATGAACAGGAGGATCATAAGCACAACTGGCCAAATTCAAGGTAGAAATAATTGCAACCAAAATTGCAACTTTCAGCAGCGGCTGACATGAGATGAATAATGTGTTTCCAGAACCAACATCAAAGCAATACAGATGACTGTCTCTAGCTTGTCAGCAGAAATGTCTGACATTTAACCTATAAATGTTCCTAACTGTATTTTGGAAGCTAGTAATTTAATATTCCACAAAATTTTAACCCCAAAAAGAGCATTTCCTGTCCAGCAATTTGACTTGCAGAGAGACATAGGCACACACATATATGTTTCATACAGGTTAAATAAATCTGGTCAGCTCTCAGAATTCACAACTAAAAGAAGAAAACCACATAAACATCACGCATATGTACTCAGGAAAAAAAGTGGCTTTTTACAATTTTGTGAACCAGGAGAAATCAAGCTAAAAACTACTACACAGAAATGGGGAAATATTAGGATTATCGGAATAATAACATATTGTGATATTGCATTGCAATGGATAGTAGTATTTACAACCAAACTCATCCTTCTCCTTTTCAAACACACAGTCATTGTTTTTTCAAAACAGATTTCCTCTGTTTTCCATCTCAGCTAAAACTAGACACCTGAGCTCAAATCCTCTTGCTAACATTCAATACATACAATCAGATGAGTTAGGGAAAAAAGGGCCAAAAAGAGTAATTTCCCAAATAATACCAGTATTTCCAATAATAGTAGCAATGAAGTATTAGATACAGAGAAAAAAATCCATCAACTTCTGCAAACACTAAAAACCCACTCTGGATTGATGGCACATATTACCAACAGATGTAATGTTTATAGCTGTTCACAGATTTACTTTCTAAGGTAGATCAAGCCTTGGATTTTTCTTTCCACACAGTCTCAAACAGTCACACCATCAGCAATCCCTAGGGTCTGGTGTGCCTTTTGAGGATGAAGTACACTAGATGCAAGAATGCTTTAAAAGTCGTATCAGCTCTATCACATAACCCCTACTAGCACTCATAGGCAAGAACAAGGCCCTACAGGTGAGCATTTGCTGTCAGGCAATTAACTGAGTGAATAAGGAGACTGATATAGGAGGAAGGATGTGTGCAAACACCAGGTTCAGGCTCTTGCTCTGACTGCTCAATGCAAAACTGTGGAACAACAAAGTATAACTGATTTTTAACAATGCCTTTGCCACAAGGCTGTAGTGAATTCAGTAGCTTCAAAAGCAAACTGATCCAGTATCTCAGACAAAAACGGTCTCAGTGTAGCACGTGAAAGGCTAAATCCAAGAGGCAGCACAGGGAAAATGTCCTTTACTGAGCCAAAATAAAACAAGTAATTGAAAATGCAAAATTTAATTATTTATGGATACATAAAAACCAAGAACAAATAACAATAAAAGATCTGCTGTCAATTAAATCTTTATTTCAGCTGTAACTCTAAGAAATCCTGCTAAATGCCACATGGGATTTTATTTTCTACATGTCAGAACTACTTTAACAAAATATTTGGGGATTTACTTAAACTTTCAATCAAATATAAAGTGAATCAGATGTAAAATTCTTCTAAGTTTCCTTTAGCATAGTTAATATTAAAGATCTAGGCTTAAAATGCCAGAATGCCATGACAGTTGCTTTTTAATTAGGGGATAAGGTTACATTTTTCAATTATAGGTCTAAGATAACAAAATAAACATATGGTCCTTTCCTAAGCATCAGGAGCTATAGTAGGCTCAAGATGAACAAGATCTGTGGGCAGAAATGAAAGACTTTATATCTTTAATTTAAACACACAGTATGTGTTTTAACTAATGCTTGAAATCTGGTAAGCATCTGACTTTTATTCCCTACCATTAAGAAATACCAGGATCATAACCCCAAATTTCTTCACTTTCAAACAAATAGAACAGTGTAACATTACATTATGTTAAATCTATTCCGCATGCAATGAAAAGCCCACCACACAATTAAAATCTACTGTTGAGGAAGGGACGTCAGCACTAGGAAATGCCTAAAAGTGAATTCAGTTCTTCCATTCTTATATTCTACTGTAACACCTAAGTTCTACCAAAAATTCATTTGGCCTTCCACCTCTATTTCATACACAATGTGCGGAAAGCAGTTGTCCATGAGCACTGCCAACCGGGGGATGTGAGAACTGGACTGCTGAATGAAGGCAAGAAATCTTAGCTGCTGGGTCCTAGCAGAGATACTCTGGGCTAAAACTACCACCTCTCCAGCTATTCCATCACTTCTTATGCTCCCTGGTACCTGGTTGTGTGTTGTTTCCTATAAAAGATAACATGCTCTTTGCGACAGTTTGATTGCACGGTCACTCCACAGCTGTTTAACTTCTCCTATAGCTGGCGTCCTTGTCTATTAACACAGCTTTGTGGTGCAAGAGTAATCCAATAAAATATAAACATAATGCAAATACACTAGAGTGGGCCCTGGAAGAGGACACATCGTAAGCTTTGTAGAAGATCCCAAGATAACATCTTTATTTACTAAATAAAGATGGTGCCCTTGCAGGTGATAAAAGTCAAGGAGAAAGCATCAAAGACATGGGAAGCATACAGTTTCATTAGAATAGAAGAGAATAGTTGAGTTGGAAGGGACCATCTAGGTATGAGTAACTGTTTAAATTTAAAACCATACATAAATGCACTCTTAGAAGACCCCAGCTTCTAACTCATATTTATATTATCTTCATCATCTCTAAAGGGAAATTACTTGGATATAATCAATAAATTTTTAAGCAACATGATTTCAGGAATATAAAGAGCGACAATGAAACTCAAATGGAGGCTGATTTCCTTCTCAAGCATACTACTTTAACTTTGTGCACTCAAGTAAGATAGCAACATGATAAATGGTTAGACTATGTTGGTATCTTGAAGTCAATATAAGGGTTTGTGATAATATAATGTGCACTAAACTGCACTGTGCAACCGATTTTTGTTACCCTCTAGATCACCCAAAGTAATTTTTCTAATCATGCAATGTAACATTTTTTCTACAACTTGTCATTGAAATTACCTATCAAGTCAGATCTTAAACATAAAAAAATTAAGGGAAGGCTGAATAGGAGTGGTAGGAGATATTAAAGAGTTAAGATGAATTTTAAATAACAATTGGAGAAAAAAAAAAAGAAGTTACAGTGAAGCTGAAAAATTATGTGATTTACTTCAGTGAAGCAATGTATTCCGCAACCAGGATTACCTAATCTCTTATCGCATTTATTCAGGAATACTCCTGAGTTTAAAAGTTCACAACAGCAATTCATAATAGTATGATACTTCTAAGGCAAGTAAAAATAAAAGCACTGCTTTTAATCACTACTCAAGTACTATCAGTGCACAAGCTACACTGATAGGACAGGAAGACAGAACTCAGCAAGGAACAATTTTCCAAGACCAAAAGATGCTGTTTGTACAATTTGACTCCAGAAAAACTCTGCATTCCAGACATACAGAAACAATCCACCTACAGCTCTGAATAGTCCCAAATACCGAGCCCAGTCCCGCTCCTGATGAAGCCAATGTAGATAGAAGACTGGTTTAAGGTAAGAACAAATGTCTTTATTCCTGGCCAAACATAGCTGAACTTCTCCTGGTTATACACCCAGACCCTGAGAACATGTGTTCATCCATACTGGGTGCATATAAAGGGAGGCACTGTCCCACTCTGCTCTGCACTGGGGCGACCTCACCTTGAAACCAGCATACTGCTTTGGGCACCAGAGCGTAAGAAGGATCTAAAACTATTAGAAAGTGTCCAAAGGAGAAGTATGAAGATGGTGAAGGGCCTTGAAAGGAAGCCATAGGAGGTGCGGGGCTGAGGTTGCTTGGTCTGTTCAGCCTGGAGGAGACTGAGGAGAGACCTCACTGCAGTTCTGCAGTTTTGCCATGAGTGGAAGCAGAGAGGCAGGCACTGATCTCCCCTCTGTGGTGACCAGTGACAGGATGCAGGAGAATGGCCTGAAACTCTATCAGGGGAGGTTCAGGTTGGGTATCAGGGAAATGTTCATCAACCAGAGGATGGCTGGGCACTGGCTCCCCTGGGAAGTGGTCACAGCACCAAGCCTGAAAGAGTTCAAGAGGTGTTTGGACAATGCCTTCAGACACTTGTTGTGATTCTTGAGGCTGTCCTGTGCAGGCCTGGAGCTGGACTTTGATGATTCTTGTGCTTATTACTGACTTGGGATTTTTTACACTTCTATGATTCTATTATTCAATCCCATGGAGTCTTAAGAGAGATGCACAAGGTGCACAATTTCTGCAGCCCAGAAAGCCAAACCAAAAGCAGCATGACCACCAGATCAAGGGAAAGTATTCTGCCCCTCTACTGCTCTCATGAGATTTCAGCTCAAGTAGTGTGATGAGTTCTGAGTCCTCAGCACAGGAAAGGACCTGTTGGAGTGGGTCTACAGGAGGGCCACAAGAATAACTAGAGGGAGGGAACCACTTTCTTATAAGGAAAGGACGAGAGAGTCAGGGATGTTCCATCTGAAGAAGAAAAGGGTCCAAGGAGACCTTACTGCAGCTTTTCAATACTTCAGAGGACACTTACAAGAAAGATGGGGATGGGAAAGTTTTTAGTAGGGACTGTAGTGATAGAACAAATTGTGATAGATAGCTAGTTTAAACTGAACATAAAAAAATAATTTTTTTTGCAATGAGGGTGGTGAAACACTGGAACAAGTTGACAACTTGTCATCTGCCAACTATACCTGCAACATTCCAGGTCAGGTTAGACTGGGCTCTCAGCAACTTGATCTGGTTGAAGATTTCCCTGCTCATTACAAGGGATTTAGACTAGAGGACCTTTCAAAATCCCCATGATCCAATGATTTTGAAAAAGTCAAAAGTAGGAAGTAGGTAATAGTATATGGTTCACCTACTCTTCTACTTCCATGAAATGAATGGAAAATTCATCACAACCTCAGGCATTTTAACACCAATATATTTAACTTCTACGAAGACTGACACTTCGTAATCTGTAAGATGTGCGTCAGCATTCACAGACTTAGGGTAAAGCACGCTTATTAAGACATAGTTCCTCACTTTGTTGGGGTTTTTTTAGCCTGCTGAGTAACACTTCAGATAACTTCCTGCAAGTGTTACCCTAAGGATGACAACTGAGCTGCAGTAATATACAAGCAAGTTTTGCCACTGATATCTGTATGACTAAGATGCTACTCACCTTAGCACAAAGAGTGTCTATTTGGCTGTTGGAAGCATCTCCTTCTTGCTTTTTAAAATTCTGGTCCATTTAGCTATCTCATGAACAACCATTACACCTCATATTAAAAAGAGTGATTCTACTCCTTCATTTCCACAATACACAGCAACCTAACAAGAGAAAACTAATATTCAGGCTACTGGGTGATGTGACTAACTGAAGAGTTGTTTTTACTGTAACACAACTGGTAAGGTATCTGCTCACTGCAAACCACCTCTGATTTCTTATTAAAAAAACCTCCATTCTTTCCACCCAATAGTTTTATATTCCTTCAATATTCAAGCATAAAGAAACATAAACTCCAAGCATTCAGCCAGAAATACGCACTTGAGTATTTTGGACTGAGGCCTAGAAAAAGAAAGTTGTTTGTTTCAATTAGCCTTGAAAGAGAAACCTTAGGAGTCGGAAATTAATAGCCGTTATTTCAAAACTGCCACAGCGTATGATTCAAGCACTGTAAAAAAGCTAATACACTGTCTGCTTAACTTTGATGACAGGATCAAAACAAGTAAGAGGTCAACTGATCTGTTCAAGAATATTTAATTGGCTGTATTTGATTAATTTATGGTTTTATTCCCTTTGAAGTGCTACATGGTTATTTGTTCTTAATACGAAATATCCCACAGTCATGCAAAATTAATACACTTATCTCATAGCAATCTTGCTTACACAGCAACTGTTTCAGTTATTTCAGACCAGCTAACTCTTTCCTATATGCTTTAGGACTTTTTGACATGTAGACCAAAATCAGATCAAACAACCTCCCTTTGTAAATAATGTATGTAAGACTAGGCAAAAATTTCACTAGAAGATAGAGCAAGAATAAACACTACTCCATTATCACAACTTGTTTCGACAGTATCACTATTGGTAGTGATCTGCTGACAAGAGGCCAGAGTGGGTTGGTGGCCGCACTGGACACTATGTTTGGAGTGAAACACACAGCTGCTGTCCCGCATGTAGTCCCAGATAAACTGTAAGAAAAGCAGGTGGTGGGATTTACCTTAACTTCTAACGTTTTAATTTTTGCACTAGAAGTGGAATCAGGTCTTTCTTTGCCACCTACCATGCCAGTAAGAAAAGCACCGCCTTATCCAGGTACCACACATAGACGTACACTTCTGCTGAGTGCGCTGTAACACCATCCTCTCCTCTTCACTGTGACATGTTTTTATATTTGCACAGGGGGACCACAGAGTAACTTCAACCATTGTCTGTAAGCTCATTCCTTATTTAGTTATTTTCCATATTAAAAAAACAAGGCTCTACCTGCGAGGGGAGATTAAATGAAACAACTTACTATTCATTCTTAGCAATTTTTTTGTTAATGGCCATTAAACTAGACAAGCATGGAAAATAGCTTGTAGTTCTACTTATTTCTACTGCTGCTTTCATGACACTTACCTAAGCTGTGGAGTACTACTTCCTGCCAGCCACTGACCCTACTTGAGCATGAAGGCTGCTCCCCTGACTTGTTTAAAAATGGTCTTTAAATGGTAATGAACTTCTGCTCCTTCCTTTATACTGCTCTGTGAATATGTATTTGTTGTCATGTTATCTTCAGTTACTATTTGTTCTCAGGATGGATGTTCAGTCTTCCCATTAAACATTGCTGTGACAGCATGACTCTAAAAAAACAAAGTGTTTCTGCTTAGTGCAGAGAATAATAATTCTCAAATCTCTATTACAAGAGAAATAATAATGTCCATTTGAAATTACCTACACATAAACTTTAATACCTGTCACCTAGAGGCATAAGAAATAGTCGCAAATAAATTGCACTTAAAGCGTGAAATTCTTGTCATTCATGTATGAAATGGCCACTTCCCACAAAAAAGACCAGCATCATCTCCACGAATTATAATTTATTTTCTCAAATGAAATGTTCCTACAGTTTCAGAAAGGACACTTGAGGTAAACACTGCATTTATATGAAGAAACTGAAACAGCAAAAGCTCAATTAAACTTTATTTTCCATCAACAAAAATCAATTTTAAGGAAAGAGAAAATTCATTTTCTCAAATAAAAAAATCTAAAAGTGAGAAAATATATTTTTAATCACTTTATACATCCTCAAAAATAACTAGCAGATAGATCAACACTATCATCCAAAATAGAAGCATGGAGTGGGTGAAGTTAAAGCACAAAATGTTGTAGGCTGAAAGAGTTCGCCTGAGTTAATTTAGGTCAACCCCTCTGCTCACACAAGGTCAGGTGGAGCAGTTTAAATCCAGGACTGCACCCAGCTGGTTTCTGATTATCTCCAAGAACGGACACTCCAAAATGTCCCTGGGCACCTGGGCCAGTGTTTGATCAGCCTCACAGCAGAAAAAGCATTTCCTTGTGTTAGATGGAATTTCATGTGTTTCTCTTTGTGCCAATGGCCTCTTGTTCTGTCAGCATGCACTGGAGAAATCTTCATGGAGAAGAGCCTCACTCTATCTCAGCCTGGAAAAGAAAGGGCTTAGGGATTACTTTACTGTGGCCTTCTAGCTCCTCAAGGGAGCCTACAAGAACGATGGAGAGGAACTATTAATAAGTTAGGGACAAGAGAAGAGCAATGATTATAAACTGAAAGAGGGGAGGCTTAAATTGGACATTAAGCCTTCAGTGTGAACCTGATGAGGCACTAGAACAGGCTGTGAAAAGAACTGGTGGATGCCCCATCCCTGGAATGTTCAAGGCCTAGCTGGATGTGAGGAACCTGAGGTAGCGAAAGTTGTCCCTCCCTACTGGGGGCATAGAACCACGAAGGTGGGAAGAAACCTTTAATATCATTAAGTACAATCATCAACCTAGCACTGCCACTGTAATTTCTGAACCACATGATCCAGTGCCTGATCCAGATCCCCCTTAAATACCTCCAGGAATGGTGAGTCCACCACCTCCCTACCTCCCTGGGCAATCTATCCCAATGCCTGGCCATGCTAACAGGGAAACATATTTCTAATATCTAAGCTAAATCTCCTGTCAGTTTAAGGCCATTTCCTCTAATCCTCTCACTGCAGGCATGGCAGAAGAGACCAGCCCCACCTCACCAAAATCTCCTACCTGACCCATGAGGTTCTCCTCTCTTCTCCTCTTCTTGAGGCCAAACAAACCCCTCTCCCTCAGGAGTTGCTCGTAAGTCATGTTTTCTAGACCTTCCAAGATCCTTGTTACCCATCACTGGACGTGCTCCAGCACATCCACGTCCTCTTTAAAGTGAGGGGCCCAGAACTGAGTTCCAGGTGTGGCCCCGCCATTGCTGAGTACAGGGGACAAGCATACACGGGCTCGTATTGAACCAGCTTCAACCAGCACCCAAGGTCCCTTTCTGATGAGCAGCTTTTAAGCCTCTTCTGCCCCAGCCAGTGGTTCTGCAGGGTTGCTGCAATCCCAGGGCAGCATCTGGTATTGGGATTGCAGCTGAACATCCTGCAGTATCCTCACCCCACTGACCAAGTCTGTTCAGGTCTCTCTACAAAGCCTCCAGCAGACCAACACACCCACACAACTTGGTGCCATCTGCAAATTCACTGAGGCTACTCTCACTCTCCATGTCCAGATCATCAAAAAAGATGTTGAACAGGACTGACCCCAAAACTGAGCCTTGGGGAACACTTCTAGGGACCAACAGACAACTGGGTTTGCTCCATTCACCACCAGCTCCCTGGGCCCAGCTATCCAGCCTGTTTTTTACCCAGTGAAGAATAAACCCATCCGAGCCACGAGCAGCCAGTTATTCTGGGAGGATACTGTGGAATAGGGTTACAAACACTTTCATGAAGTCTAAATAGATAACATCCACAGCTTTCCCACCACCTACGAAGCGGTCACTTTGTCATAGAAGGTGAATCAGGCTGGCCCAGCAGGAGTTTTGTTTCCCTTGTTGTCCTGTATGTGCAATGCAATGGCACTCAGGATGATCTCTTCCATAACCTTCCCCAGGACCAAGGTTAGGATGCTTAGCAGGATGCTCTGCCCTGGAATGTGGTTCAGCCACTGGAAAATATCCTATTTGCAAGGCTATCAGTAGTGGATTGAGAGCGGGAGTCACGTACTGCTTTTGGTGTTATGCTAAAGCCTGAATTAATATCCTGATTACTGAGGCAACTGGAGACATGTGACTGGCAATCAATCACTTTATACTATAAAAGTCCAGTCCACTCTCGTGTGATTAGGTTCTTTTAACATATTCCTTCTTGCAGTGTGTATGAAGTTTCCTCCCCTAAAGTGGGAATGCCCCTTCAAAGATACTCCTCGAGGTTGAGAGAAAGAGGTCTGTCCACAAGCACTGGTATGGTGAGTTACAGCAATCTCTACTTAATAATTGTTTCTTTTTGCTAGCTTTAATATAATTCTTTTCATATCGTGCACCATCTTATCTTATACTATACGCTACTAGTAGTTTTAGTTTTTATACTGCATAGTAAGTGATTCTGATTAAGACATTTTGTCTGATCATTGGTCATCATAAATAATACACTTTATATATATATATACATATATATATATATATACGCATCTATGTGCCACCTTTAATTCTGTGCGACGAAGTTATTTAAACTGTTGACGAAAGTCTGGGTCTAAGACTGGATTCAGCTGCACCCAAGCTCCTCTTACAAGGGGTTTAGAAAGCAAGGAGGTCCTTTCTGCACCTCATGACTCAACAGGACAGCTTCTCTAATAAACTTTGTCTGATGCTCCCACTCCCACTCGTGACAGGCTGACAGGCCTGTAGTTCCCTGGATTATCCTTCCAACCCTTCTTGTAAATGGGCACTATATTTGCTAATTTCCAGTCAGCTGGAACTTCTCCACTATAACAGGACTGCTGTTAAATGACTGAGAGTGGTTTGGCAAGTTCTTTTGCCAGTTCCCTCATTATTCTGGGGTGTATCCCACCACAGCCCGTGATCCTTAAGGTCCCTCCCAAGCCAGCCCTTTCTACAATTCTACGATCAACAAGTGCCTTCCAACTCTTCTTTCCAGGGCTCTACTCACGGGATTCTTTCAAGCAGGTCTCTGAAGATATGCATGGACCAGTATTGGTGTCTTTTACACTAACAATGACTTCTTCCTCTAAGCATTTATTTTTCAATTATTTTGCTAGTTTGTAAATGTGTGTGAAACTCAGTAATAGGAAATTTATATTTCAAACACAGGATATCATAATGCTAGTAATCTAGGATATCCAACACTGAGAACTAAATCCAAGGCAGAGATGAGGACTAATTTTGCATTTTTCCAGATTGGCAGGGTTTCAATGCTTTTTCATTCTAGTGTCCTTTTTATATATTGGAGTGTTTAGCAGAGATAAGAACAAAAAGGAGCAAATGCTGTTTAAAGGCTTTTTAGCATATGGAGAAACAGAAATACCTATCAAAATAATTGTTTGCATAATCATGGCATAAACAAGCTGCAATTAGATTGTATTTATCATTTCATTATGCTGTTCATTATGACCAAGATATCCTGTTTGTTCTGCCTGTTCAAATAGAAAAAAAGCAACCCTTCATGAAAGCAATTCTTTAATAGTGTTTAAGAAGGAAGCTGTAGCTGGTAAACACATGTTCTTATGGGAAATTGCCATAATCCTGACTATATCGCAGCAGGCTCTGAAAATATTTCTCACAGAGTCTCTTACATAAAATCTACAACATATGTACAGCAGACTGTGCTTCACATCCTTTTAAGGAACTTGCAAGATTAATGAAGAGGACATTACTCTTGCTTTTCCTTCCAAATCTCTGCCCCTTGCAACAGGTATTCTGTAATATTTGTTTTCTCTCCTATTTTCATAGTTTCTGCACTACCATGAATCTGTAAAAGATTACAGCTAGACCCCCTATTACAGGGTCTTACTGCAGGCTTTTAATGCAGCCCATCCAACACACAGTCTATTGATAAATGCATTTCATTATGTTTGTACCACTAAGCTCCCACCATTCTTCCAGGGCAATTATCAGAGAAATCAATACAGTTGTTATTTTGTATGTGGTTGCTAAGAGGTTTTGAAAATCAATACAGTAGTTATTTTTTATATGGTTGCTAAGAGGTTTTGAAATTGATCTCACTTTCTTCTTTTTTCTTTTTTTTTTATTACTATTGACTGATACGTCAAAAAGAACACAAACAGATCAACACAGCTCCCTTACTAATTGTCATTCAGCTAAATATCTATAAGCCATTAGGGACATATAAAAGTCACAAATTTCTGGATGGGAAACACTAACATTGATGAAAATTTTACAGAACTTCACCATTTGAAAAACGTAGCCCACTCTTCACAACCTAAAATAGACAGAATGGTTTTCTCAACTATTTTTTCTTCAGTACTTCTTAACAGAGTTCTTGCCCTCTTGCATCAAACAGGGCAATTCAGTTAAAGAAAATTATACCACATTATAGACATGGAAAAATTCTCAATGCAACCAGAGAAAAATTCTAGAAGTATCTTGAGCTTTTTTTTTTTTAAATATAGTTTCTTTGATATTCCAAATGAGAAACCTAGCAATTAGTCTTTCTGAAAAGCTCTGTGATCCAGTATCACCTACCGCAATTATCTATTTTTATCAAAACCAGAATCAGTAGCAATGAGAAGTCTGTCAGGACTACAGTGCATGTTGTCTCATACCTCATCTTCTTTTTGAACTGTTGTTTTCTCCAGAATTGTTTACCAGACAGATGAACAGCCTCATTGTCTTCTACTTACTGGAACAAAACTGACCTTTACAATTTGTGCAACTTGAAATTGCATTTAAAAGACAGCATGGATAAGAAAGGGGGTGGTACACTTCTGACCTATGTAATTTACTAAATTGGTAAAAAGTGGATTTAGAACTCCTCTGTTCTGATTTACCAGCATTATGCTCACATTTAGGCTACATTTGTAAAAATAGCTGCAGAAAATGCAGGAGGGAAAGAAAAAAGTCAGCCCTTTAATGAACATACAGAAACTTATAACCAATGTCCTCCATGCTGAAATATCACAGATGGTAAGATTAATTTTTAAACGACTGTGCATTCCTTTGCTACATGCAAAAATATTGCAGTAGTATTTTTAACTTTCTGGATGTCAGTTGGCCACTATGACTTGCTACTACCCATGGAAACCAGACCACGAATGTTCTACCACTAACATTTAAATCTATCTCTTGGTTTTGACTCCACACTATAAATTACTAAAATAAACAGGAAAACTTTTCGTTTGTGCTTCTGCTACTTTCCATCCAGGACTCTACTCTCCAGAAACTATTGAGACCTTCCTTCTCTGTGCTACATGTTACTCTTTTAAAGCCCAAATTTTTAAGCGCTCTGCCTAAACGACTCTAGCTACTTCTGTGGGTGTCACTGTTAATCAAGGACACATGGAAAGGAAATGAAGGAGCCAAAAAGCAGCCTTGTTGTCTGGAAAAACCTCAGAATACACGGACATGGGTGACAACGGTAGGAAAAATCAGAGCTGGATAACAGGAAATGTTTGCAGCTTACTGAAACAGTTTAATTAGAGCCTCCTTTTAAAGCATATGAAACTGAATGAACAAAATTCAGCCTCAAAATAAAAGAAAACGGGCAATGACCTCAAAGATCCAAATATACACAAAACCGCTCTAGACATTATAAGGATGAGCCTATAACAACTGTTAAAGCAAATTTTACTTTTGCAAATTAGAACATCTTTATTTTCTTTTATATGTCCTACTCAAACTTCACTAAACCTGCAGTAATTTACAAACCTACCAAACTACGCAGTCATCTAGACAGAGTGAATTAGGATGTTTAATAGCTAAGATCAGATAGGCCCTGGCAGTAAACCAGTAGAGAACAATAAAGGTACATTTACTTATTGACTGATTTGAAATTAAGCTTTTTACTCTGTGGTACCCTCATTTTTTGCTCCACACCAAATCCATTTCTGCTCACAGCAACAAAAAAAGCATGCCAAAAGCATGCCAAAAACAGATGATTCCAATTTCTGGTTACTAATAACTAATACCTAACCAATACCCCATGCTGGTTTCTAGCTACTAGCCTTCACAAGAGAAACAATACATACATGTATCTTAGGATGACCTCCGAGAAGGACTGCAATTTAAAATATATAAGTTGTATGCCCAAACTGCTTATCATAAAAAGAGAAGAACTGATCTTTCACTACTGAGCTATCATTTTCATTTCCAGACCCCCTCAACTCCTCCACCTCCACTGGGATGGCCTGAACTACACTCACAAACTCTTTTCTATCGATGACTCTTGGGCCCACCAAGAATAGCTGCTACATTTAGCACAATCTATTGACAGGGATTTGAAAGAATGTATGGCCAAATACCACACTCTCTTGTTTTTTCACTCAAAAATTACGCCAACCAACATTTCTACTCCTAGTTCTAGGAGGATGCAAAAGAATAAAATTAAAAACTGGGAATAGAGGAAAAGAACCCCAAACTGACAATATTCGGCAAACAGCAGCTTAGCACTACAAGTAAGCATTTAGTTATCCCAACTGAGAAGTAAGCAGAAACACTAATTGGCTAGACTTGGTTCAAAAATCTACGCAAGCAACTTAGAATCAATGTTAGAATGTTTAGTCTTCCAGTAAACAATAGTGTCATACGAAAACTTGAGCTCATGGATAGTAGCACGATAATTTGTAGTTTTATTAACATAATTTTCATCATCTATAAAACAAATCATCGGTCTTGGCATGTGACCAAGGTACAAGTGTAGTTGCTTCACTGGGAATAAATGCAATTGGCTAGGCAGTATTGTAAGAGTGTTATTCCATTTTTTCCAACAAAGGAGTACTTCTACTGTCTCTTTTTCACACACATGTACACTGAAACAAGCCACCAGCAGGATCTCTCCAAGCTTCAGGAAGAGAAGACAGCTTTAATACCACTTAGAGCAAATCAGCGCCAGTTGCAACTGTTTAAAAGATTATTCCTTTTAAACAAGCTCCAATCTTTTCCATTCACTTGTTGCAAGGTAAAGGGGCATTACATCTGGTGAGAAAAAGGAACAAGGATTTCCTGCTTTGTGTATCCTACTACACAGA
This sequence comes from Cossypha heuglini, assembly GCA_027576195.1. Taxonomy (NCBI): domain Eukaryota; kingdom Metazoa; phylum Chordata; class Aves; order Passeriformes; family Muscicapidae; genus Cossypha; species Cossypha heuglini. The sequence goes on from JAODKT010002242.1 coordinate 631,041, forward strand.
AGTGTTGCCAATCCCAGAAATTGAATTTTGGAATATTGACAAAGTCATGAACCTTATGTGGTCCAGGATGTTCATACGGTGTTTCAGTTACACAGATGATTCACTGATATTTATCATAGTCTACAGTCTGAAAAGGAACTTTGGATTGCTATGTCAGTTAAGCAGTTAGCTGCTACTGATGAATATGATCTTAGGTTGCCTGTTATCTAGCAAACCTGTCTTTGAAAAAATATAGTCTTGCTATTCAAAAGTTAGTTGTTACTCTAACAGATGCTCTTAGGAGATAAGAGCCAATGTCTTACAATTCCAGCAAAACCATGCTGGACAAAGAAAAGAGTGTATTGTCTGCAGCTGTCAAAGTCCAATCTGTCTGAAACCCCGGATAAACTATTTCCAGCCCTCAAAGCCAAGTTCTCAAAGTTCTGACCATTAATGAGGAATTTCACCCTCTTTGGCTGTTCAAACAGTCACAGATCCAGCACCATCACAAGTGCAGACCAGCAAAACTTGGGTTTTGTAGCGGTACTATTCTTTGAGGATTTGCAGAAAAGTATGCAGAGCCCTAAAGTGCAGGATAGCCACACAAAGAAACTACTAAGCGGCTTACAAAAGAGCTTCCTCAAGAGATTGGCACATCTGTAGAACTGTAAGTGATAAAGACACTAATCTCTATCTTAACTGATAAATCCAAAGAGCCCATCACCAAAATACTTAGGAAGCTACATTCTTCCCCGAAAGATCACAGCAACGTTCCTTTTGCCTGTAAGCTAGTTAATGCTTGTACAAATGCTTTAAAGCCCTAGCAGGACCTTTTAAGCATGGAATGCATAATCCTTTGAGGCTGAGGAGTGCGTCTCTTTCCTTAACCAGGGCTAAGTAGCATCTTTTAGAATCAGCAGTCTCACTAGGACAGAAAATACGCTGTTGTATACTTGTCAACATATAGAAACCAGGACGGAATACAGTAAGTAATTCTATAAAATACCACTCTACCTAATCTACCACCTAGAACCTAAAATTCAGATTTACATTGAAGAAGACAAGATTTGCCCTTAATGTAAAAGATTCACCTACCCACCTGAAATCCAGAGTTGCTACATCACCAGTCTCCAAAAATGAACTTAAGTGAAGTTGTAACATATCTACTTTTCAATTCAGATATTTGAAAAGCTCCCTTTGAATCTAGAAAACAGCAAGCACTGATTACCTTTCCACTTTCACTAGTGAATGATGTAGAAGTTCTAGAAGCAGCTGTGCTGACTCCAAACCACCCCCACTTCCATTACCCAGGACACGGCACCTTAAAGTACACCACAGGGTTTGACTGAGGGATGCAAAACTATTATTACTATCTCTTTTTTAATGTACACTGAATTTAGTTTACAAAGCAAGGAAGAGAATGACTTTGTGCACTCTGCAGAATTACAGTGATATAAACATCAGCACTGGAGATTTTTTCACTTTCTGACTTTTATGGAAGCTATCTCCCTCAAAGCAGTTTATTTATTATGTTGCCATTCTGCAGGTCAATGTCTAGAAAAATTGTGATCTGTAAATATTTTAAAAATATTCCTTGGTCCTGGTGAAATTTGTATTTTCCATGTTGCAGTGGGAGATCTAAAATACACTTAGGCAACATTATACTACCCTATACCTGTAATTAAAATATGGGTTTTGCTTTCTTCCCCATCACAGCCATGAGCCTTAAAATGTTTTAAAGTATTAATAAAGTAAGAAAAAATGCCTCCTTTAAAAAAAATAAAATTGGATTTCAAACTGTTTCAAGAGCCAAAATTACAGCAATGAATTGACAGTGCAATATTTTCTTATGGAGGCTCTAGTAAGATTGAATTTATGACTTATCACACTGTACTACCCCATAACCAACACAACCTCTGAAACTGCAAGATCTCAGCAACATGTAAAAGGCAGTTCTCTCAGGGTCTATGAAAGGGCTTTTTTCTTTGCTTTTGAATGGTGAAAAACCATAAAGGATATTATACCAGTGAGTGGACTGAACCAAAAGAAAAGCAACTGAACCAGAGGAAAAAAAAAATTATGAATCCTATCAAGTCATGAATAACATTAAATTAGACCAAAAGCAGAATCTGGAACAACCAGTAATAAAACAGAACATGCACAACAGGGGGAAACCTGCCATTGATATATTTTGTAGCACCGAATGCACAAAGGCTCAAGTTTAAACCGTGCAGCTAGTAACTAGTTCATTGTACTTCCTCTGAGCTTTAAAAATATTTTCTTAAGCAGAACTAGCCAAAGAGTCTTCAAATGCATTTGTTTTGAATACTGGTAATTCAATGCTAACACCAAACCCAGGTTAAAATAATACATTCACATATAGACCTGGAGATTGTGTATGACATAATTTTCCATGGAAAATTATGATTGAGCAGAACATCAGAAATTTAACAAATCTGTTCTTCAGTCATTTTAGAAGTGTGAAATCTAACCAGAAAAACTTTCTTTACAAACTAATCTTAAAAGACACTTAACTCTTTTCTCTACTTCCTGCAAAATTTCAGGAAAAAATCCCACTGCTATTCCACAGTGTGACTCCCTAGAGAAAATATACATACAATGTTTGCAATTACTACGAAAAGTCCACTGCAAATTGAATTTATTACTTTACTAGTGGAAATTCAGCTGCTGAACTAACAATATCAGGTTGAGTGTTGATTCTTTTTAATAACTGCCTCTTATATCAGCGAATTCTATGGCAAAAATAAATTTTATTTCATATTACCTATCTGTTCTACCAATGCCAATGCAGGAAGTTCATAAATGTGAATCCTCAGGAGGCTTACACGCATCATTGAGAACAGTAAAGTGAATGGTTACACATCTGCAGCCTGAACTTTGAGATGAATACAAGCAAATTGTGAATGCGCATTTTTCAAATGATTGCGCTCATTATGTTCCACTGACTCATGACTGCTGGCAGAAATGAATAATACATTTTAATATGTAGAGGTTCAACAATCACAAGTACAGAGAGTATCAATGTGTATATATCCATCTTCTCTGCATATATAATACTAAAGCTATAGGTTTTCATCTGTTTTTTATACTTAAACATCAAATAATTCATAATGCAGAACTGTAAAATATATATAGAACACTGCATCAATCATGTAAAAGTACAAGTGCTGTTCAGCATTTCTGTAAATCCTCCATTAAACCTAGATTTGAGACCAAACCAAACACATGGATCAAGTCATGGTCACTTGGAACACTGAGAGACATAAAATGCTATGTTATTTCACATCAAGATTATTTGCAGCTTTCTTCATTATTTCAAAGAATATTAGTGACAAATACAGTCCATTCCACAATAAAGCCAGTGCTTATGTCCTTAAATTCAGGACGGAACTGCTAAACAAGGACTGGGAAATCAGCTGACCCAAGTCCTGAGGTATTTTGCATAACCAGCACACTGCTAACGTACACGTAGAAAACACAGATGTGTAACGAACTTTCAGTAACATCAACATTGTCAAATAAGAAGCAATTAACTACTTGAATAATGATAATGTCTTGTTTTGCATGTCTACATTCCCTATCAGGATTTTTAATACATACCATAAACCACTTCTCAAGACATCAACCACTACATGTTCTGTATGGAAATACACAGAAAAAATGAAAATTTCACCACTATATCCTAAATGGCGGCTGAAAGTGTAAAGCCCATGTATCACCTAGAACCACCTCAAAACAGCACAAAACTTTACTGAAGTAAAGAAACAGCACAGAAGAAAATGTGTGTGTACACTGCCACCATATTTACTTGAGAAAGACTTTGGAAATGTGCATTTTAGGAGAAATAAGCAGAACATTCAAGAAATTAATGGCTTGATATGGTTCCTAATAAACTTGAGAAGGAACATAAAAATATGCATGATATTATGATTTACCAACTTTTTTACTGCAGGTACAATTTCAAAAGTACTATGCTGTCAAAGCACTCACAACTTCCAGTCTTTTGGCAAAGGTAATGAGTAATGAACATCTGCAGGGCTGTTGTGAGTTCATGAACTACAGAAATAAAAAATAGGCCTTCTTTTGGTAGCCTCATTCTTATGTAAAAATCCAAAAATAATACACCCTAGTAACCACATCCACAAGGAACCAGATACTTGGCCCCAAAGTAAGACAGAGCAACACAGGGCTTATGGCAACTACCACTGCTAATGTAGGCTCCAGCACTTACGTTAGGATGAAATCAAGCATAGCAGAGCTCAGCCTTTCCAAATCATGCATTGGTTTGGGGGGAGGTGGAGGATTCTGTGTCAACGTCTCTAATAAAGCAGATGTGACTCATTGCACTCTCGTTTCAAATCATAAACTGAGGTTTCTCTTCTTTCTCTGAATTAGTGGCAGCAGCACTGGGGGCAGTAGCACTGGGGTAGCAATCCTTCAAAAGTTTTTGCTCAGTACAACAATTTAAATTAAATTATTTGATGCTGCAGTTTTGTTACATATATCCCAACTTTAGTTTCTCTCCTTAATACCTTGCGTCCTTATTCACCTTATCTTCTGTAGGTACTGATCATAGAAAAATATAGAAACAATTTGATCAGTATATCATCCCTATAAATCCTCCTAAGCTCCACTTTCTTTTCACTGAAGAACACATTTCATTTTTAAGTGCTGTTTCAATAAAACCAAGTAATCTAAAATATCTTTGCTTAACATACTTTTAACATTGAAAGCATCTGTTAGGTCATGTTAGGGTTTGAGTGCTTTTTTAATTATTATTATTTTTACATGGATGAGTAAAAGCAACTTTTCAAACACTTCCTTGCATCTTTCCTTTTCCCATTTAAATTATTCAACCTAAATTCAGTAACAGTCCAGTAGAATTTCAGCACCTTGTAGCCCCGTAGTGGCCTGCTCAATTATTTCTAGAAATATCCTGGAAAAGAATTAATGCCAAACAGTGCTCTTAAGTTTGCAACATTCAAATGCTGTATTTGAAGTCAGAAATTTAGAATTTGCCTTATTTCCATTTTCCTGCCAAAGTCCTGCATTCAGTCCCATGATGATTTTTCGCTTCCTGTGAGCTTTAATTATAAATTCAAGGAAAAACACCAACGTAAGTAGATTCTCTGCTTCAAGGGTCACAATATGCTAAGTGTATCCATCATCTGTGTGAAGTCTATGCACTGTCCTGCTCTCTTGTGGGAGGCCTGCAACAAGGTTCAAACCACTTTCCTATTATGTCTTCCAACTACACCCTTTTTTATTCTCTCCTTTTAAATTTTTGGGCTGCCAATTCCACTGTACCATCCTTTGTGCCCTGAAACTGATTAGAATATCCAAGAGCTACCCTCTAGCAAATTCTTATACTCCAAATTTCAAAGCCAAATTTCCCATCGACACAAGGTGAATTCCACTAACAGTCAGGATCAGGGGGAAGCAGTGGGTAACCAGAACTACTCTTCAATTTGGGATGTGAGCCAGCCTCACAAGGGGCACATCACACAGAGCATGTATCTGTGCACACGATGCCCATGGACCAAAAGAACCAAACCTCAAACTCAAAAAACTGAACCTTGAACTCAAAAAATGAGCTTTGAATTCAAAAATCTCACTCCAGAACTCACACTCCTTGTCACTTAGACAAAGCCACTTTCCTTTGAGACTACTTGATAAATAAAATAAATTTGACAAATACGATATACATATATTACAAATATTTACTTTTAAAGCAAAAAAATTGAAAATACTAAAAAAAATTCAACATTTCTACTGCAAATATTAGCTTTTCTCTGACTTAGCAATGACACTTGACCACTAACATCTATGCAAATAGTTTCATTTTTGATAAAATTAAAACAAAGACAGTAGAGAAATTCCACTATTTTTCATACCTCATTCTGTAGACATAGACTACGATGTTTGCAAAAGTTAAACAGTGTAAACTACTGTAAATTTAACCACTGTCAAAAAAGAACTTTTTATTTCAGTTGCACTTTGATGGAAACTGGAATATTCAGTGAAAAACAGCTAAATTATTCCTGAGAGACATGCTGTCTTCTGAAACTGTCATTATTTTCTCATTTGAGAAACAGACTGCAACTGCACCTCTGCTGCTATCCTATATAGAGCACTGCTATCCAACATTATTTATTCAAAATGTTATGGGCAGCAGATACAATCAGCATTAGTGTTCAGCTGTGCAGCTATAAGTGCTGTAATAAAGTGTGGGATGATGTGGCAGAAATACCCATTACAGAAGCAGTACTATTATTTTAAGCTGAAATTTGGTAGAATATTCAGAGATTCCTGAAATCCTCTACCAAAAAAAATTTGAAACTATGCTAAAGAAATGAACCTCACTACCTCACTACATCAGAAACCATGATACTGGAAAATTTTCATGTGAGCACATTTCTTTGAAGGTACTGATTTTGGTGCAGGGATTAACTGAAGGATGCCACTTCAATGCTTTGCAAAAGGTGATCTGTCTTACAGACAGCACACCCAAACTACTCATTAATATCAAGCGTGCATTCTAATTTCTTGTGTTTCTCCATGCAGCATTTAACTAGCCTAAATTTATTTAAAATTTTAGACTGCCAAAGCCCTATAGCAAGTGGAAGATATCCTTGCAGCTTTTCTCATGGATGCTCATCAGTAATGTCCAAGTGTTTCACAAACATTCCTCAATTCATTCACAGCCTTACAGGCTTACAGGATGAGAAAGAATTATTATCCCCATCCAGAAGCTGGAAACAAAGGGGCTTACAGGAAGCCACAGAAAACCACAGCAGAAGGGCCAGAATGAGAAGCATGGGAGCACACAGGCGTTTCTGTGTATCTGTCCGCATCTCCAGACTGCATTGATCACTGCCAGAAGTGGGAGGTGGCTCTCACTGCAGTTCACTTACCACATATACCCAACACCAAAAGGCTCCATGAAGACAACCTAAATATGAAAGCACACATATTTCATGGCTACAGCCATGCCATGTTTCGGGCTGCACTTAGCAGCGTGCAAGGCTAACATCACAGCGCCAGAGACACAGGCTATTCCCTGTAGCCTTGTGCGTATGAATTGCAACCGTGTTTTTTCTTTTCAGTGTTTCACGGAATCACAAAACATTGGAGGTTGGAAAGGAATTCTGGAGATCTAGTCCAACTCCTTGCCCATGCGCCAGTCAGAGCCTGTTGCCTGAGACTGTTGCATCCAGGTGGCCTTTGAGTACCCCCAAGGATGGAGAGATTCTCCACCACCTCTGAGTCTGAGAAAGCTGTGCCAGTTCTTGGCCACAATGATAAACTACTTCCTCAGCAAGGCTGCTGATGACATGAAGCTGATAGGGCAGTTGGCACTCCTGAAGGGTGGGAAGCCATCCAAAGGGACCTGGACAGGCTCGAGATGAGGTTCAACGAGGCCAAGTGCAAGGTGCTGCACCTGTGTTGGGACAGCCCCTGTCAT
>JAODKT010002242.1:661640-676939 GCA_027576195.1 Cossypha heuglini
GACAATCCCCTCCCTTGCCCGGCTGTGATGCTGTGCCTGATGCTCCCCAGGACATGGAGTATCCTTTTGTTGGCAATAACTGGGAGCAGTATCCATGCAGACAAGCAACAAACTGACATTTATATGGTAAAATAATTCTTCCACATATTTCTTTGGTTGTTTCTCTTCACAAAAATCCATCTGTTGCCATTGTCAGGTTGTTGTCAATCATCTGCTGTGACACAGCATAGAAGTAACAGATGTCCCTGCATTGCTGGATGACTTTTCAATGCCTTATTGACTTAAAGGAAATGGTAAAACATTTCATGCAGTTGAATATGAAGTAATCCTGACCCAGCAGTGAGATGCCTATTTCTGGTATTGTTCTTCTCCTTGCCAAATGTCAGCCAGCTGCTTGTCTCAGCCAGCTGTTGTTTTAGATTTAATATCCTTGACTTGACGTATCCCTTCTGTTTGCATTATTTGTTGCTTCTTTTCTTTTTTTTCTAGTTTATGTCATTTTCCTATACAGAATAAATACTTTCTTTTTAAAACCCTTCGTAAAAGTATTATCAGGAAGAGCCAATGAGCAAAATAACCTCATCTGACCCAACACAACTATGCAGATAGTTGCTGTTGAAATGAAACAAAAATTTATTTGCCACACCTAATTTCCCTGATAATTTCCCTAATATACATGATCTATTTATCACTCATGTTGTATCTCCTTCTTCTACTTTAGCTCCTTCCATTTTGATGTATAATTTATAGAATCCTGCCTTGCCAAATTTTCACTCCATATTTATCCTGCGTTTTCCCTCATGGTCAGAGTCACAACACTATGGCAAGAAATGAAAAGCCACTTAGAGCTGAGTTTCTACTTCATTCTGATTGCAGAATTGCTTAGGCTAAATGTGCTAGGGAAGCATAGAGTGTTTGGTGAGCATCCTGCAGAAGAATTAATTTAATTTCTAACCTACTTCAATTTTTTCGTCAACTACTCCATCAACAACAGACAAGACAAATTCATCATATGCTTAGATATTTATGTTCATTAGAGAGCATTATATATCACAGTTAGAGTCAAACTAGATTTCCAACATAAGTAGTCAGAAGTACAGAAGGTATTACATATATTGTGAACATTATCGTACACAGAAAAACTATCACACTGGCTAAGTGGATGAAGGTTTATGGTCAAAGGTATGGCTGGCTACAGAGACCCCACTATTTTTAGGATTTCAAGGAAAATGTTATACGGAAATAATAGATATCTTCTTTGAGTTTTCTTCATCTATTTCTTCATCTTCATCTACCTGTTGGAGAATGTTAGTTGACCCTGCTGGAATATTTTTGAGCTTCAAGATAATGGAATAATGGAATAATGGAATAATGGAATAATGGAATAATGGGTTTGTTGTTTGGTGCTTTGTTTTTGTTTTTTTTTTTTTTAATGGATGAAACATACAGTAACAGCTCCAACTTCTACACTGGAGAGTACTAATTCAATGTCTTAAGAACTACCTACTAGTAATTTTATGTTGCTAATTCTTGTTTTGTTGATTTGACATTGCTCTTCAGAGTAAATGGCACACTGTCAGTAAATCCATGATTAAGAGAAGTGGCTTAACTAAGTTAAAGCAATCCTTTTCAGCATGCTTCTCTCTCCCATATAATATATTTTAAGAAGATGTACAGGATTCTGAGTAGTTTGCTGAAGTGTTGAAAGATCCCACACAGAATGTAGTTCTGGCTCTGGTGAAAAGAAAAAAAACCAAAAATTCCACTGGCTTCACCGGGGTCAGGATTTTGAAAGATGTAATATTTCCATATTGCAAAAGTCAACTCATTTGGCCTTTAACCTGTGCTTGCTTTTTGCACATCCTGTGAAACAGACCCACAAAGTTCAGCTCTTTTTGAGGGATTCAGAAAGTACAAAACCTGCTAAAATAAAAACAAAACAAAACAAAACACAGTTTTATTTCATATTGTTCTATACTTCTGAAATTAAGCTGTTGCCATTGTTTAAAGTAAGATACGTTCCAGTCTCTAGTAATGGGGTTAGAGTTCAGGTTTCTCCTGTAGTATCAGGTCTCTCCATTCTGCTATCCAGATAGTCTTTAGAATAATGCTTAATTTCAGAGTGGAATAAGCCTAGGTTCATTTATTTTCTCTTAGATTTATGGAGGAAATTATGTGGAAAGACATACGTGGAAAAAAAATGCAGATAGTTGATGGGAATACACACTTATTTATTCCAACAATATGTCATTATTAAAAACCAAGGAAACACCACTGGTTTTTTGGTATTTTTTGTGGTGGCTTTTTGGTTGGTTTGGTTTTGGTTTTATTTTTTTCATATTTTTGATATTATGGTATATTTTCAATCTACATAAAGCAGCATACAATCCCACGCAACTAGAGGTATAAATACCTATGGGTCTTGTTTAGTCAAAGCATATTATTTAAAACACATATCCTTATGAAATTTAAGAGGCCTAAAAGAATAGGTGGGTGCTGTTCAACGATATGAGTGTTGGAGAAATGCAGACCAATTTTTAGCTACAGAAGAATTAGGGACCCATGCCATGGTAATAGTGTAAGCTGTGCAAAGAAAGGATTAAGCTAGATAAACCTTTCTCCTTATGCATGAAAGAGCACTTTTATAAGTCTGTGTTTTTCTCAGTTATAATCCTTGAAGTCTAATTCATGAAAAGTTTATCACATAAGATTGTCAGTCAAGGAGACTAACAGTCTAAAAAGTAGGGCAGGAGTTAGATCTATCAGCTTGTGTGTGAACATGCAAGTACATTCATTTATTTTAAAAAGAATTTTTGAGGTAAATAAAGGACAGTACATCAGACCAATCTTTACAGCAATGATTTTTGCTTTTACATAAGAAGAGCAAATGCAAGCTCTTCTTCTCTATACTCTAGGATGACCTGAAATATTTGAAGGCTCTAATGGTTGGGTGCATTGCACATGTTTTTACTGGAGGTGACAGAAACGGCAAAAGGAACAAATTTACTCTCTCCCCCAGCTCCCCTCCTGAAACATTGATAAGCCTCAGTGTATTAAGGGATTCCAAGCAGAATTTTCATACTTTCTCGTCAGCTGTAGCTATCACAGCAAACTGGTATGCCTCTGGAAAAAAAAAACCACCATGAAAATACCATGGAAAGTTCACCTGTCCTTTGCATTCAGCTTTTCTGAAAATGTAAATATCCAGCCACATTATCCAAAAACTCACTCATTGTATCTTTCACTGTATTCTTTGTGAAATTTGATTCAAAGTGAGAAATCCATGGAGGAAGCAGTAATAAGTAGATTATTATAGACTAGGGAAGAAGGACTCTCTGTGCACAGGATGGTAGAGAAGACTGAAGGGCTCACCAGCCAAAGTAAGCAGGCCACAGGCAAAGTGAGCAGCAAAATGAAGGAAAAGATACCAAATTAGAAATGCATTACTGAAGAACTCAAACCAAGGTTGGACAGTATGGAGATAGAAATATCCACACTACTGTTTGTGTGGTACCCTTCAGCATGGGGAATAAGACTTACCCAAGGCATGGAGATTTATTCTCTTTTTCTGTCACCTAGCTTTGCTTCATGCCTGTAACTGGAACAAGTAAAGCTCTTCCATATACCAGAACCAAAATATTTTGTCTTCTAGGAGTCTTCAACAACACGTTTTCTTTGCAAGTTAAATGCCTTCTGTTACTTCCCCATTTACAACTACAGATTTATTGTGATTTTTTTTTTTTTCCCTGTAGAGATTGTCATGCTCCTTTATATCCTTGAAGAAAAGATGATGAAGTTTGTCTTCTGCTTCTGGATACTCTCCATTATTTATTTATGACAAATAACCATCAAATTGAACTCTCCTTTATTGTTATTAATTTCCCATTAAAAGCCATACATGGGAAAATCTGTGATGGAATTAGTTGCAATTTCTTAAATATATCAAAAGAATGGCAAAATTAGAGCTCAGTTTCTGAGTTTGACTGTGAGAGTATGCCTGTGTGAGAGGCTGCTATGGGCTGGCTGAAGCTACAATGCCTTGGCATTGCAGTGGGCCTGATGTAGCACGTTTGCCCTTCAGGAAAACTCTCAGCAGGCCCTGCTGAACTACAGCACTTGACTATCACTACTGAAATCACTTCCAGATGGGAAGAGGCCCATTACCATCTGCCTGTTGGGGTACAGACAGTGGGGCTTCCACCTGTGTAGGAAGACACACTTCCAGCTTTCTCTCCAGCAAGCATTAGGAACATCTTCAGTTTCCAGCTGCTACCTTTAGCATACAGCATCATTTACTTTACAGTAAACACTATTTAAAACATAACATGCAGTTTAACTATGGTGTTTCCTGTCACAATACTCATTAAAGATAATTTTTATGTTAAAAAGTTATTTTGAAGAATTTCAGCTTATGTAATTTCATGAATTATGAGGACCATGAAAAAGGAAGTGGCAGAAAAGCATTAGAGCAAGCAACTGATCCAGCTATTACTGACTCTTTCCAAAATGTCGATCCTGAAATAATCTCCTTCATTACTTAGGACTGACATTAAGAACTCTTATTTAACTCTTAAACCTGAAATTCTCAAGTTATGCTTTCTTGACACAGGGCTGCACTGTTGGCTTAGTTTTCTTCTATTGCTGTAATACCTAATTTTGGATATTCCAGTTCAGAATATGTCATTGCTGAAGTAAGTAGGTCAACACACAAGACTAAAATAACAGTGGATTCCATTTCTTAATGTCTGATATTCTACCAAAAATGTTATTTATTTTAAAAAAATTGAAGAGCTGACTTAGAACAATAGCCACTAGCTCATTCACTAGTTCATCAATATAAAACAGAATTCACAGTTTCACTCTTTAAGCCATATTTTGAGGGCTAGTTCTCTGGTCTTAGGTGATGGGTACCTTTCAGTCTTACGTGAGTGACAGGTATATCAATTTAGTGTAAAGACAAAGGCCTCAGTTTTCTGCTGACTGGCCTCTGCCAAAGTCTTTTCACTTGGCACAAGGAAAGCAATGAGGTGGCCTTGCAAAGGTGGCAAGGCTTTCTACAGTAGGGTTTTTACAGCAATGTGGTATCTATAAGCTATTTCCAAACACTGTGAAGTCTCTTTGTTCACCTATTACTTTATCTGCAGAGACCACTGTTATAAAGTGGACAACCCCTGTCACTAAGAGTATCCTATAAGAAACAACTGACCAGCTTCAGCTTGAATTACACAGAGCTGTGGATGCTTCGGTGCCATAGATTCTGAAGGAAAGAAAACATGCAGACCCAGACTACATCCAGAAATAACATGCTTTGTTTGAGTTCCTCAGGGAGGGGAGGTGAGGGGAAACCATGACCTCCTGCTTTGCCTGCTTTCTGTACAACCTAAATTCAATCTATAAGAAGGAATTAAACAGTCAGCATTTCAGAAGCTTACCAAATAAATTACTAGTGCCATATCTATTTGTAATTATAGGTCAGTTCTTAATACTGCTGTAAACCACGCATTCCAGGGCTTTTAGAGGCACTCAAGAGCATATTTTAATCTCTTTGGATAAAAGAAGCTGCCATTGGCAACAATAAAAGAAATGCAGACTAAGTCCCTTGGTTCCTACTATAAAACCATGTTTTTCTCTACTTTAAATAACTCCCCCAGCATACAAGCTGCATGCCCTCACATACCACCCATGCTAAGCTATTTCTTGTGACAGTTTTACCTACATTACCGAAAAACTCTGTGTCATACTGTATCAGAGCACCACACTGACAGTGCTTTCATGGTATGATGTCTGTAGAGTATGATAAAAATATCAGCGGCAATGTCTCATAAAAGGCACTCACTGCTAATGGCTCCACAGATATGTCAGATCCAAATGTATCAGATCCAAAGAAGCTGCAGGCAAATGTCAATGGCAGAGGCTTTGCTTCCTATGGATATAATTGATCCTTTTGGATTTTGGAAATTGTACAAGGAGAGTAAGAGTTGTCTTTTCCTACTGTATGTGCAAAATGTGTTCAAAATTAAGGAAGAACTACGTCAATTATCCTTTGTATCAGGTGGTATGCGAAGCATACAACAACAGCAACAAATTCCTGCTGGCACACTGAGACATTCCTTTGCCCTGAGATCCTTTACTAAAACCAGGTACAGGAGGCCAGAAGGAAGCCTTGTTCTGACTTCTCTGGCTCTGCCAGATGCAGCTGTTCCTGGCAGGGAGGGAAGGGCGGAAGGTGCTCCTTGGCCCATCAGCTCAGTGAGTGCTCAGGATCCTCAGTGCAGCTCTTTCTGATGCTCTGGCTCCTCCCTTGCTCAGAACCTCTGTGCTGTGCTCTGCGTCTGTCGCCAGGGCTTCCACCTGTCCCACTAACCATGGTGTGATTCAGCCTCCCACACGGGCATGGCTGGCAGGCAGGGCTTAATCAAGACCCTAAATATTGTCCTTTGTGTTGAGAGAAAGCAGCGCTAAGCTGATGCTCTGGCTCTTACGTTAGCCCTAATGAGGCACTGGACTCAGGAAATGAAGGACAAGGTGGATATTTTACTCATCCACTTTATCTACCCAGTGTATATTTTAAATAATAATTTAAAAGAAAAAACATACATTTTCAACTATGTTTGAATTAATGCAAAATCAGAAAAAAAAAAAAAAGAAGTATTTTTCTACCCTTTGTTCACTCCCCATTTCCAAGGTTTGCTGTCCTGCTGATGAATATCCAGCATCCTACTGATTTTAATGACTAGTAGGCCAAATTTTGAAGACTTCATCAGTGCTGCAGTGTCATAATCTAAATGGTGTGGTATTAAGTGAGCAATACAATCCTTTTCCATCAAATATGATAGAGCTCATCTTGAAACGATTGACAAGTTCAGCTTGACACTATTCAGGCAGCAAATAGATTTGAATTTCAGGTCACTTCAGAAAGGATTAGACAAACAAGAAAATTCCTCTACTTCTATGAGAGATTATTCATGTTGCATGAAATGCTTTTTTTGCAAAGCAGGATGCAGATTCTCTTTGCATTGATGAATGCCTTTGACGTTCTCTTGGGAGGAAACCCTTGTGTCTTCCAAGAACTATTTTGTGCATTATACAAAGTGGAAGACTTTAAAATAAAACAGTTCACAAGCCCATTTCCAGACTTCCCAGGTACTGGATTGCATGGTGGCTGGAATACACTAAAGGCAACTGTTTACATCCCCAAAGGCAGACAATGTGACTGAATCTGGAACTGGCAAGTCTTGGTGTATTTTCTCATAAATGAATTGCCATGAGAAAGGATTGCTGTCAGCCTGCCCAGGCTGTCATATCTTTTCCTGTTTTATTATTTTTTAAAAGTACTCCAGAATGAAAGTACATTGTTTCTGCTTTGGTTTGGTTTCAAGCACGAAACAGTCTCTGAAAAATTAAATGCTAAGATGAAGGTGTTTCTGTTTTGTTTGTTTGTTATACAGCAAGGAAACCCAATACATATTTGCCCTCTTTTTAGTTGTATTTATTTTAGGCTTATACAGGGTGTGATGAAATCAAATCTTGATTATTATTTTGAACTACTAGAATTCGGGGTTCCTGTCATAAGCTGTGGAGACCAAAGGAATGCAGCACCTGTTCTGTTCCCTGGTTAACCCTGTGCTGTCTCCCTGCTGGTCAAGCCTTTCGTTCACTCCCCCCCTAATTCCCTGTTGGTCCTTTGCCCTGGCCCTTCCCTTGCAGTAACCCCGTGTCCTTTGGCAATTGGTCCCTAAGGATTCCCCGCCTGCTGAGTTCATGTACTTTAGCCTAGACCCTCAAAGTCCCTTTGCCTTTGTTTCCCCGAAAACTGGACGGTGCAGGCATGGCTGAAATAAACATCTTTGTAAAATCCCTGCAAAGGCCTCTCCTCGCTCCTTTATTCATCATTCACCCCAAGCAACACCTTAAAAACAACAATAAGCTATAGCAGCTTTAGAGGTATTTTGTGCCAGTACTTTGATACACAGAAGCTGCAGGACAGGTTTTACTGTCTTGTACAGTAAGGCTGATTCTGTTCACACAAAATGGCATTCCCACTCAAGGAGCAGCCAGTAGCTGGGGTAAAGGTAGCTACATATGTTTTGTAGCTTAAATGAGGGTCACAGCAGCACAGCAGTAATGTAAATTCTCATCTAGCAGTATTGGAACTGGTTTCAAAGTGCAGGTGAAAAAACAATTTATTTCTGCATCAATTTTATTTTCTGTATCATTGTTATTAAAAATTTTCAACATGCAGACATTAGTTGCAATTACAAAACCTTTTATTCATACACTGTAAATTAAGTGTTTCAAATGTGACAGATTAACATAGGTGAACAATAATGCACATGGAGAAAAAGGATGCTATGGCTTCTGCTGTTTGCTGGTGGGTTGGTTCATAAACACATGCAGAGCATTGCAGAACTGAGGTCTCAGTGGGCATAAATTCAAATCAGAAGGAATATTTAGTTAGGAGGACGAACAGTGAAATCAGGTACTTTCCACATAATGTTTGTATTTTTATTTTTATTGAGGCTGCGTCCTTGAAAATTATGTTGTTTAGTTTGCCCACTTCACCGAGGGAAGGGCCCAGTGCCATTATCCTCTGGAAACAAGTATGCTTTGGAGAAACATTCCAAGACAGTGTAAACACTGTATAAGCATAAAAAGAAAACAAGACAGAAAGTCTTTTCTTTCCCAAGCTTTAATGAAAGCAGTTCTATATGCACTGGTAAATTAGGAATATAAAAAAGCCCAATAAAAAGGATGAAATCAGAGCTCCATTTTAAAGGCTGGCATGAGTTATGCAGGGCAGTGGTGCATTAGGAGAATAATAAGATAATCTTTCACCACTTCTTTTCTTGTTTTGCTTTTTAAAAATGCTCTTTTTGAAGCCTCTTATTGTGCCACAAAAACATTTTTATACAGACCAGTATTTTACAATTTTTTCACACAGCAGTGATTCTTTTGTGCTCTGTTACAAAACACTTAAGATTTTATAACTGTGCAGCATCACCACTTGCTTTATTTCTCTGCCGTGAAGGAGAGAAAACTAATGTACATGAAATATATTAGGCAATAAATTAAGAAATGAAGAATGATCAAAGGTACTGAAAAATCTCTTGCATAAAAGGCCAGAGAACAATTAGTGGAACTCATCATTTTCTAATAAATAAAAAAGCATGAAATTTGATTTGATTTGAAAAGTATAGGTGAATTTATGCCGTTAAAATTTGAAATCGTGCCTCAAAGGAATGAATTATTCACTTATTATTATTTTCCATTTAGATTTTAAAAAATCACAGCAAGCCATCAATCTAAATAAACTGACTTTTAGAGTTAAGATAACTACAGCCATTTTTAAAAGACAGGTTGAAAAGATATGAAAAATTTGGATCTACAGGAAAAAGCAGAATTTTCAAAAACACACAGATTATGGGTATTGTTTTGAAAATCTAGAGTTGCTTCACTTAAGCATTTATTGCTAACACATCATAAGTTTTTGCATGTGTGTGTGTGTGTAATGAGCCAAGACTGTTTTGCAATTCCATGCCACAGAAGAAAATAATGGTTACTTCCCTGATAAAAAGACTGAAAATTCTACCATTCAGAGGGTAATCAATTAATATAGTTCAACTTGTTTAAAGAACTATGTCAGGTAAATGTCCCACAATCTTTTGCCTGCACCAAAATAAATGGCAATTTATTTTTTTTTTTGTGCCAGGGTCAGGATTTTAGCTTTAGGGGCTTTTTGCTACAAAGACTTTACACAAATTTACACAAAGGCACAGCAGACACAAAGAGAAAATCCAAGGCCCAAAAGAAAGGAAAAGGTCATTTCAGTGGCACACAAAAGCAATTAGTCTTTAGTTTGTTATGCTTTGTGACTAACAACAGCAGCACTGTAAACTGAACTTCTGCAATCCCCTCATTTAAGTGTATGCCTGATACAGAGAAAATAACATCACTGGGCAAGCTAAGTAGCAGTATCCCACTTGGAAAATGAAGCACTCCAGGCCATGCATAACACACTAGTGATAGAGCTGAGATCAGACCCTCTGGAGTCTGATCAACATCAGACATCAACAAATAGTCTTGCTGCTTGTCACAAGATTTTGTCCGTGTTTTGAAAGCAGAGTGCCTCCTTCCAGCAACAACATATAGCTCATGATCCAATAGAGCAAAACTAAAATGGAGCTGGTATTGTAAAAATGAAACCACCAAGGAATGATAATCTTTTGACTACTCATACCTTTCAACTTGCCAGGTTTGCTCAGCCCATTTTTTGATAAAATCCATCCCTGTGATGTTTCCTGGTACAACATATCAGCTTTCAAACAATGACAGGTTTGTGTTGCACCCACAATTGTGAACACATTTCATACTTCATGAATATGTACTAAATGAACTATACACCAAACAGCCTTCAACATGCTGAAACAAAAAAAAAAGCCTTCCATACGTATTTCATCTCTTTAGATCACTTCTGAAGAAATCTTTGGTTCTTCCTGTTCTTTGCTTATTTTTTTTTCCACAAACACACAGAGGCACACTAGTGTTGTATATTGGCTTGTTTGCAGAGGTATAACTATACAGTCTGGAAGTTGGGTGATTTTCTCTTTAAATATTTACTGGCTTTTAGTAACTAATAAAAAAAAATATTTAAAAAAATTTTGTGTAACTGCAAATTTAAAATATTTTTCAGGCATGCAATAGAGAACAGAAAATAATACTTCTGTGAATTTCAAATCATTTGATGTAATTTTTTCCATATACCTGGCAGGCATAAATTACATTAATGATGCACAGTACCTGCGCTTTTTTTTATTTTTGTTCCCAGAACAATATTGGAACATTATTCCAATTTGGAATAATGGAAGATTGGAATTCAGAGCTTGTGATATGGACAAAGATAAAAATACAAGTGTTTGGCAAAAGCTATCCCATAATTCAGTACTCTTAATATCCAGTCTCCCTCTCCGTTGATCCCTTGTAAAATATTTAACTAGTTACCACTTGTAAAACTCTGACATTGCCCATTATATTTGTAGCTGTGTTCTTTCTTCAGAAATCTTTTGATGTGTCCAGTTAGAAGTATTCCCATACACATTAGAAGACAGGTCTTGTTCTAAAATGTATTTTTTACTGATTAGGTCACGTATAGTTAATTCTTGTGGAGGAAAAAGATGCATTTTTTGGAATCACTTTCAGATTTTACAGTCCTTTCTTTTGTCTCTGCCTCACAACCTGACCTGCAGGCTCTGTTTCTGTGTTGGGCCATCACAAGAACACAATGGAGAGTGACAGCTGGAGACAGAGCCTGACTGATGCATGTGGTGAGGAAAGAAACACAGCTCAAACTGAGGTACTGGTTGATGCAGCAGATCAAGGAGGGTGTTAGTTCTTCAGACACCTGGTGAGCAAGGGAAACATCATACCCCTAAGGGAGACTGTGCCACGAATACAGAGGCTGGCCATTCTTGCTGTTGAAAACTGGGATGGATCTCAGAAGTGGTGTTGGTTAACACATCTACCTTCAAGAGCTGCAGCTGCTCCTCCTGGCATCCTGAGGTACTGTAGAGGAATGGAATACAGGGGATGTTGTTGGGAATGAAAATACCATCTAGCAGTTACTTTTTCTATGAAGATAATCATCCAGGAATCTAGCATGTTCTCCTCCACAACTAGGTTCAGGGTTCTCTTTGTACATGCTCAGCATTTTGATAAATCTGTGCCTCTAATCCTGGAAGTGGTATCTGGGGTGACATTCACTGGCCCTATCTGTGCTCTAATACACAGGAACCAGATCTTCCAGTCCTCTCTTCAGTAAGAAAATGGGGCAGAAATTAGGAAGGCTGTATTTTATTTTTAAAGGTAGCTCTTTACCACCCTTTAAAATAATACTCAGCTTGGGGGTTCCTGTAGGTATTGAGGTGAGTTGTAATACTAGGATAAAAATCTGTTCTCTTCTGTACAATGCAAGCCTTTTCTCTTTGTCATTACTGCACGAAATACTCTGTTTTTCTAGTAGTAACTGAGACCTCGTAGAAGAAAATATCTGGTGCATGTAAGAAACAGCGGAAATTGGGTCATATTTCATTCTACCCAGTTGCTAGAAGAGGAGGTGCTTCTTTAAATCAAATTTTGTACTGGCTTGCATCAAACTGCAGTGTGTCACATCTGATATTTACAGTAGTTTATGTACTGAAAAAGGATGAGGTGAATTCAAGGTCAGGAGGATTCTGTAAATGCTATTCCTGCTGTTCTCTGTAATTCTGCATGCACATGTGGGGAATAGTCCAATTTCTTTTTACACATGTGTGTACTCACACTGGGCCCTATCTAAGTTGGTGCTGAGCACCTGCAGGCATTGGCAGATGCTAAACATCTTCCCCCAATCCATTTCTTCTCCATAGTAATTAGATGAGCTGAAACCTTATAACCTTCTGGCCCAGCCACAGCTCTCACAATGATCCAGTCTAGATTTGACTTCTGTGGCTCATTACTGATTTTGACCATTAATTTCTTCCTTGTTACAGAACACTTCATAAAGACTGGGAAGTCTGCAGATCTAGTAAGTTAGATACTTAGGGAGAATAAACACGTGATACAATAATGTACCACCTGCACCGGAAAGACAGCCTGGTGGTTATAATTAATCAATATCCCAAAGGTGACTGTGGTCTTCTGCCTTTGACAAAATACATGGATTCAGCCAAAGTCTGATCTCAATTGCATGCACAGAAATAAAAAACAATTTCTTCCCTAAGTTGTATCTGCCCCTAATACTGCCCTGTTTTGCATTCCCCGCCCCTTGTTCCAGTTCCTTCCCTGTCTGTTACTGTAACCCTGCCCTTTGTTCCAGTGCCTTCCCTGTCAGTCCCACCCTGGGCCAATCCCTGGTTCTTCCACCTCCTTGGAAATCCCCTGACACTCGATGCCCCATTGGCCCCTGTGACCCTTTCTCCTTCCATTGCTTCCCTCATTGCTTCATGCTTTGTAAGGCCCTACCCTTCACTCCTTCCTTGAGAATCCCTCATTGATTGATTGTTTGTACCCATCCCCAGTAATGCCCCTGCATTTAATCCCAGGCACAGCAGCGTTCAGGGCTCTTTGCCCCTGAATCCTCCAACCCTGTAGGAACCTCAGCAGCTGAGAGCTTCCCTCTTCTCCTTTTCCTGACACCAGATGCTGACCACATGGCTGAGCAAGCAGCTCAAGAGGTTCTGCCTGCACTAAAACTACACCGTGGCAGTTCCCCACAGCTGGCGTGGTGCTGGTGTGTCCCCATTGAGCTAGCCCGGGCTCTAGTGGCTGCGTCATATAGGCAATAAATGAAATTTAGAGGGAGGGGAGAAAAGAGATGAAACAGAAGGGCTTGAAGAAAATAAAACGCTAGAATCCGAACAGCTCATCTTTTCACCTTCGTGACTAGTATATCTTTTATTTTCAACACGTTTTTAAACAAATGTAGCTTGGGGCAGCAAGAGACAGAGCTTTGTTGACACTACATTGATAAGTATGATGTGTATTTCACCTTTTTAGGAAAAGTAATCTAAAGACAATTATAATGCTTCAATATATTTCAAAGCTTGGGAGTCCAAATTTCTTAGAGCTGTTCATCCAAACCTTTGTGACTGGGTGAACCTCCCATGTGTGGCCAGGTCTGCAGCAGGCTGTGGACACCTGGCAGGCTGTCAGGGAGACCAGCACACAATGGAAATCGCTTCTGTCACCATGTGTATTACTCTGTGATGGGAGCAGCCAAATAGCGACACAGTGGTGGTAATTCTGGGCATGGGAAGCTGCCACTAAGCCAGTAAGCTTTTCTGAGCAGCCTGTGGGTGGTACACAGCAGGGAAAAGTAATGTGGGAAAGGGCTGGAAGCTGCTGACAGTTCCCATGTTCCACCCAGCAACTCCCAGAAGTGCTCCTTCTCCCAAGTACTTCCCACCTCTCTTCACCCAGGTCAAAGCACGCTGGCCAAGATGCATCCTCCCAAGCACAGGGCTCCTCCTTGCAAGCTGAGGGTCCGTGTAATGTTGAGTAACTGGGAACAGGATGATGCTGGTGCCCAATGCTTAATGGGTGGCCTCCCTCTGAGTTGTTTTCATCAAACCCAGATGATGGTGGTGGTGTGCTAGAATCCTGGTGCTTTCCTTCCACATGGGTCTGTGTCTGAAGGCTGGGCCCCAAGGGTAGGGAGTCACAGACCACGAGTAGCACTATGACACAGTGCTGAGACTTGCTGTCAGACTGTAATCTCTTCTCATGAGAGTCTGTCAGACAGTCTGACTTAAAAAGGAAATGGTCTTTATCTCTCTGACAGCACTTCAGCTCTTGTCACAGCCAGCAGAAGCAACCTGCTAAGGTTCCTGGTGTTGCCTCCAGGAACAAATCTTAACTTGAAAATCATGAGCCCTCTACAGGTACAGCCTGATCAGAAGGCAGGCAGTGATTATCTCTGAGCCCCATGTGTGACTTGGGCACATGGCTCTGGGCATAAGAGAGCACATTTTGTGGAGTTTGTATCTTTCTTTTTTCCTTTGAGAAATTATTGAAGGATTCCTTCTTGAGCAGGGGCCTCTGGGAATCAGGAGAAATGCTGGGAGTGTCTTCTCCTACATACATTGCTAGTTTGTGGTGTGTATGTCTTTCACTCCAGACATGTGACAGGAGTATACGTAGCAGGTATTAGATAAATATTACTGAGGAATAAAAGACCTGGTATTGAGCAGGTTGCTCAAAAGATTTCTTAAGCAACAGTACTACTAAGAGCAGAAGCAACCAGTTCTCCATAATTCCTGTTTGGTAATGCATTTGTGAAGATGTGTTTCTCATCAACGCTACAGAAAATGCCAAAGATTTTACATAGTTATATGGGTCTATCTGCATCTGACTTGTTCTAGAACTGGTTTGCTACATTAAATATTAATGTTAGCTTCTATATTGTGTGCTATAGTTTAGAAGATCAGGTTTCCACCAAACTTAAAATTCCTAGCAAACCACTGAGTCAGGGCCCCCTTCTTGGAGGTTAGAGTGGGCAGATGAAGACAGGACTGATCTGTAATGTTGCACTACAGCAATCAGTTTCACCAGCTTTAGAGTAATGGTAATGAGCCTTTCCTAACAAAGGCTATAAGCCTGAGTTAATGGCTGGTTTTAAAGTACTTGGAGAGCCCTGAAGAGAAGGTGCAGTGCTAGTGCAAAGTCTGTCAGATGCCTTAGTAGTATCAAGCAACGGTCCTTCTTGGGGATGTAGCTCTTAAAGGACAACAGAGAACCAAGCTACTCCCATTCCAAAGGAAAATCAA
>JAODKT010002242.1:704099-737946 GCA_027576195.1 Cossypha heuglini
GCAGATTTGTTTTACAGATGCTGGGCTGAAAATTCATGTGTGTGACTAATCAATATTTAGCTGTGTTAAGTTTCATCTCTTTTTTTTTCATACTTTCAAGTTCTTCACATGCAGAAACAATACCTCTGCTTCATCAGGTTGAAATGCAGTATCCATCTTAAATGGCTGAAGCCATTTTTTACTTACCAAGCAGAGGTCAAATGCAAAGCAGCAACAAAAGCTTCATCAGCTGAACTCTTGATGTCTAGTACAGTAAGAGAAAGACTCCATCTTCCACCAGAAGACAGCTCAAAGCACTTTGTTGAGCCTTAGTATCTCTCTTAAGCTGGACAGCAAGGGAAGCTATCCCAAGCGGTAATTATGGTTCTTTACCCCACTTTTGCCACAGATCAGTTAGCTGGCAGAATTCTTGGCCTTCAAAGATTAAAACCAGTCCAGGATATTTCAAGATGAGGGGCGAAATAGGAAGTGATGTTTGTTTATCCCAAAGGCCTTGGTGTGAACTTTGCCAGTGACTGCAGCAAGGGCAGAACTGGACTCTAAGCAAGTCATTGTTTCCACACTGAAGATCTGCTTTTGTTCTCAGAGAAAAACAGCTCAACAACAGCAGAAAAAAATTCCTCAACCCCAAACTTCACAAATACATAATCTAAGGCTGAAAAATGTATAATTACTGAGGTAGTGCAGATTATGGACTCAGCTGTGTCCTTAGGCGCGTCTTGGGCTAGGCGTGGTGTCAGTACCAGCCGTGCTCCAGGAAGTAGGATAAAAAAATGCTGTAGAGAAGAACTTTGAGGCACCCAGATGGGTCTCACAACTGCCAGCGCTTCCTACACTTCTGACTGCAGAATACTAGTAAGAGATGAGCTATTCCCTGCCCTCCTCACAGACAGCCATGCCAGACCAAATACAGGAAACCTTTCTCACTCAAACAAGAGTTGAGGGACTTTCATTTTTTCCTCTGCTGCTGTGTAAGACAAAGCATAACCTGTTCCCATATTTATGACTCTTTCAGTCAGCCCATCAATGTGTTCATGAAATTCTGGGCAGCTCTTCTCATATTTATGTTACAGTCTGAAAATATCATTAGTGAACAATCTGCATAAATTACCTTCCTGAATCACACATGCAATCTCACTTATATGAAAGTAATACTACTCTATAAAGTGGTTTTTTTCTGAGAAAAGTTGGACTTCCTCTGGCAAGTTCTCACAGTGTCTTGAAATATAACATCCAAAGATGGGCTCTCCAAGGACACTTTCAAGGACACTTTTTGACTTTTAAATGGAATTTCCTTGCTATCTTTGATAACACATTACTTTATATAAGCATATTTTCTAATATATATATAAAAAACACAACCTTCTTCTTGTATTGATCTATTTTTCAGATGAATACGGCAACAGCTGTTTTAAAAACACCTTATAACTTTTCATTATCAAACTTCATCTACTTCTTTAATTCAAGTTGTGAGCTATAACTTGTCTGAAATAAGACTTTGGGTCGAGATACAAAGTCTTCTGAAGACACTATACGTTTATTTCTAGGCTCTGGATAGTTTTAGATAAGGATACTACAATCTAAACTCCTGCGGTCAGAGAACTCTTTTTAGTGTGCATGCCTGCTGTGGGTACAGTTATAATATTTTAGAAATGGTTTCTTAAAAAAGTGCTAGGTGTAAAATCACTTTCCCCACGGGTTCTCATTAGCTGGGTTCCTGCCATTCATTTAAATGGTCACTTATTGGCTGTGAACTAGGAAAGAGCAACTTGATTTACATTCAGTTTGTAGGGACTCTTCATATACTAATAGAATAGGAAAAAGAAATCCTAGTACAAATGCAGAAATATTTTCAAGTAGAAATGTCCGTCTTTTGCAATTTCCATAATTAAAAATGGTACAGAAACAATAGGAGAAAGCAAAATTAATTAAAAGGAATCAGGTCACTCTTAGGATAGAATTATTTTTATTCCAGAAAAATACTGAGATTGACCCATCACCACACATACAATTATATACAAAAATTCTTCTCTGCACACATGTTTAAAACCTGAAAGAGATTAGCCTAAAAATTGGTGGTAACAGATTTTTCTTTTTTTTAACTGTGGAATCCAAGATATGATAAGCTTTACTTGGACTTTCTACAGCTGATGATATTTATCCTTCATTTCTTTTTATTTTCAGTGTGCCTATCCCAAATGTCACATCTGGAGGCCTGCAGTTTGAAACTAAACTATTTTTGGAAACACCGCAATTTTCCAACCCAAACTACTCACAGGCCAGTGGCTAAGCTGTCTGTTCACTGCTTTGTTTTTAACTTTCAAAAAGGGTTGTAGGGAAGGTCTGTTCCTGAGGATATGTGTTATTATAAAAATACCTACAAATACCTAAGAGTGTAGTTAGGCTTTCCTCTGGTGTCTCAGTATTTTCTTTTTTACTCCAAGACTGCTAAGTATGTCTGCGTGACTATGAATGAAGTTATTTAGCTCAGAGGGCTATGCAACTATGTATTTTCAATAGACCTGACATTACTTCAGGTTAGCCCCAGGCTGATGTTACGGTGTTACATGAGGTCAAATCCTTCCATACTGCACAAAGCTTTTTATTTCTTCTTAAGTACACACAATAAGACTGAATCCCAAACTCCCCAACATAAATATTTATCACCCAGGACTGCACACACCTCTGCCCTTCTTATTTGTTTAATTATCCATGTATTTTAATGGGAAGAGGGGGGGCATCCTGCTCTAGGACGGAGCTCTTGTCATAGAGTTGAATTGCCCAAGGATTAGAGACTCAGGAAAAGATTGGTACAAGCACTTAGCAGCAACATTCTATTGTATGAAAGCAGCCCTTTCCTCACATTCCTCTCTGCCAAGTAAAAGGCATTTTGCAGAAGGATCATGGACAAGGTATAGCATGGTTCTCATGACTATCTAAAGCTGCACTTCACAGCCTACTGAATCTTCGAAACAGATACCATAACACTCATGTTAGGATCATATGCCTGTGTAGGAAAATTCCTTGAACAGCAAGGTAATTCTGCAAGATGATGCATATAATTAAAAATACTACTCCACTGAAAGCATGAAATATCCCATTTTGCTCCTGATGTGCTTTCTTTTTAAACTAAGTCAGTGCAATGAATATGGCACTCATGTACAAACAAAGGAAGGAAGCTCAGTCATTCCCCATGATAATACTCAGTAAGTTTCATTCAAACCATCCATTCACTGTCCATTCTCATCTAAATTTCTATATTTGCAAATTTGTTTGTCAGTATTCTCCTAGGAGGGTGCTCAAAACCACTGCAATGAGACAAAATGTGCTCATCATTGACTTTCCACCTTCATTAGCGTTACACTGCACCTGAAGAAGTCTTCCCTTTACCAAGATGCTACACGGCTTTATGCTAGAGCAAAATACAACATCGAAGTTCTTGCTATACAAGTTTTCAAGAGTTACACTGTGTTAAAATACATTAAAATTGAGCAAAGAAAGATCAGTGAAATCTTTTTAGGTAGTTAATCAGATAAGAAGAAAACAGCAGATGGCAGCACCATCCAATAGGCTTTTAAGATCAGGGTTATCTATTGTCAAAAATCACCATAACTTATATACACACAGCAAGTTACTGATGCTCACTTACACGTATCACATATTTTTGTCTATGAAACAATAGAACACAGACTGTGTTTTAGTGCAAGTCTGAGTTTCAGTAGCTGCAGACACCACTTCCATTGTTTGGGGTATCACAGCAGAATCCAAAGCAGATTTTCTCAGCTGATGTGACCCTTGAGAGTCCCTAAGCATAGGCTGTTGTTTTAAACAGCCAGACATGATTAACTCAAATGTATTATTTGATTCTAAGAACGAGGACAGGTACTGAAAGAGATATTTTACAGAGGCTGTTCAGTCTTCACCTGTAAAGGCATTTAATGCAGAACTGAGAATTTGTCAGTAATGATACTGGCCTAATTGATGCCACAGTTGCTAAAGGGGAGAGAACTCCCATTTAGCATATAGGCAGAGGCATACAGGGAGAAGTGCTTGCAGTTGTAAAGTCAAAATGCACATTACACAGAGTACCACTAAACCAATCAGAACTTTATTTGGAAAATGAGGAAAATCCAGCTTTTTCATATAGGACATCTTTCATTGTATAAATTTATTTGATGGTAGCACTACATCTCTTAAATCCACTTACATAAGGGCTGGGTGGTTTTTTCAGTTATTGCTTTCCTCTGATGTTCTGCTGAATCAGGACTTTAAGCAAGTACTTAAATAATTCATTGTCACAGTAAGTCTGTTCGGTGAGACAGGGACTGCCCCAAATGCTTTCCAGCCAGGATCAAAACAGTAGCCATTTCACTCCACCACTAGTGAAGCACTATGTTTTAACAGAATTAATAAGCAGCTGAGTAGCTGGTAAGGTGAGCAACATTAAAACCATATGCTGGAAAAAGATGAAGACTTTAGCAGAGACACAGACCTTGTCCCTGTTCATAACTAATCTGCAGTTATTCCATAAGCTTAGTGCTTTTCCACACCTTTCAATGTGTGGACCTTTCAAAATGTTCAACTGGAAATGAAGATCCTCTCACAGAGAATTTAAACCTACAGGAAAGTGGCTTCCTTTGACAACTTCTTATAAGCTGTCTGCGAGTCTTGAAGAACCCCTTGGATCACAGGGCATTTCTTTCAATCTTCCCATCCCACCTCTGCCTTTAATACGTAACTCTGTACTAAAGGACAGCTCTAAAAATAATACAGTAATAAACCTCAGAGAGGTAAAATCCATCATCCCTTCCTGAAAGTCATTGTTAATTATAAAGTCCCTCAAAGTCAATTACAATCTGCAAGCTGTACAGCCTCATTAGTTCTGCTGCAACTGTTGAACTGAAACTGCTTAGAAGTAAATCAGGAAACCTGTTGTTCACACAGAAAGAAGAACAGATTTGAACAGATTTAACTTTGGCTCTGCAGAGCTCACAGAAGTAAAAAGTGGTAACAATGTTGTTGTTCAACAAGTCAGCAGATGTGAGTGAATCCACAAAGGGAGCAGATCCGTTGTGCAAGAGGGTAACATTTTTTACAGAGTCACTGTCAGTGCCAAACCACACTCTAAACTTTTTTTTTGTTTTGTTTTGGTTTGGTTTTGTTTTTTTTTATGGTATCATAACTATAGAAAATTGCTCTCACCCTCTCTTTTTAAATCTACAGAATTATGCGTGATAGATTAAACTTTCTGCTCCACACCTATGCCTTTCCTTGAACAGTTCTTTGGGAAAGAGCACAATGTACTGTAAAAAGCACCACTTTTTTCTACCGCTATAAATGCAGCTGTGCAGCACTTTGAACTGCTTGTGGATTATGTAAAATTTGCTGATAAAAGACCTGAGGAGTAAGCCCTAATTTGCCAAAATATATCAATTAGTGGCCTCATAGTGCATAATAAAAAAAGGGCTCATGAAGTCTTTAGTCTCCTGTGAGCTAGGGTAATGCTATTATTTTAATTTTACTCAGCAGCTAGTAAACTAACATGTTACATACTTTGCCTTCAAAAGCATCTTAAGAAATGCTCTGCATAGCATTGCGTTCCTTTAGCGACTGAGAGAGCTAAATCCCATTTTCAAAAACAATGTAGGCAATCAGGATTCCAACCCACATTTGAAAAAAAAAAAAAAAAGGACACTGGGCCTAAATTTAGACATCTATCTTACCAAACTCCTGGCCAAAAGACAGCTTGTGCAGAAACAAATGCATAAAAAAATATCCCATTTTCCAAAACTCAGTTTAGCTTTTGGATAATATGAATCAGCTTCTTTATTCTTGGATCCTGAATCAAATTCAGTGGAAAAAAATGTGCAGTCTTATTTATTTTGTTGTTGTTATACCCAGAACTGCTGCCTTTGAACATGCAGTCCTCAGTAAACCCATGTTGCATGCCAAGGTTAAGAATAACAGTAAAATATGAAAATCATGTTTTGAAGTGCTGGATGCTTGCAGGACAATGAAACATTGCATTTCACGTTAACTAAATAAAAATACCTACATCTCCTAAAGCATATGACATCCAAACCTTGCCTAAGCTACTCCGTAGAATCTTCTAGGCAACCATATCAAGCAATGGTCCTCCTTGGGGATATAGCTCTTAAAGGACAACAGAGAACCAAGCTACTCCCATTCCAAAGGAAAATCAAAATAAATAGGAATAAGTAGTTTCCCTTATTCCCTTTCCAGTATTTCCCTTTCCTTTATCCTCTGTTTATCAGAGACACATTTGCATGGAGCTAAAAGGTCCTTCCGAAGAAAAGCGATTTTAAATTTGATGGCAAGCCAATCTCCCCTGGAGTGCCAAGCATCAAGAAGCATCCACACCCTTTCATACAGCATAAGGCTAGGCAATTTACCTGGTCTGATAGAGCTGGTGCACCCCTGCTTGTTCCCTGATGGGCCTTAGATGGATCACTACATGCTGAGCCAGTTCCAGCTCTTGGTAGCCTTGCACCACTGCTACCTCCTTTGCAGCACCTTTCATGCACTGGGAGACGGTCAGGAAAAAAGGTTCGGCCACAGTTTCTACAGGGCACAAGCTGGGCTTGAGCACTATAATAAGCTGCTTCATTTTCATCTGCAATTGTATAGGAACCAGAACCAGTAAGGACCTCAGGTTTCCGGGGCTCTGGCCGTCTAAGGTGCTTTGGTAGCTGATTGTTCTCAATATGCCACCTCTGCAGACACTTAGGTTCGTGTATAGCAATAGAACGTGACCCAAATTCTCTGCAACAGATATAGCATATCTTGAAGGGAGGTCTTCTTGAGAAGGGTGTTTGAGACATGGCTGAAGAATTTGACTCTTGTGATACTATTGCAGTGCCTGGTCACCTTTTCTGGGATCCAGCTTCTAGATGTACTACTTTGGGAAAAATTCTGGGAAGATCTGGCACATTAGATCGTGAAACTTGCTCTAAAGACAAGGGGCTAGACATACCAATAGGGGCTTCTTCAGCACTTGATAGAATACTACACGTTTTGTTCACATTCTTTTTCTTGATACTTGTTTCCATGAAGGGTATCACATCTCAGGAAACTTCTCTCTCTCCTGCACTTAAAGAACTTGGGAAAGTCTGTTATTCAGAATGATTCTACATGTTCTTAATCCATTTTCACGAGCCAAAATATATTAGGGACTTCCGAGCTGGAACACTGAACCTAATGGCAGCTTCAGTAGAGAAAGGAGATTTATGTGTGTTTTCCTTTTGTCTTTTGTTCTTACATGACCCTGAAAAAAATTAAATTAGTACAAATTAATAAATATGTTCTCTCTAGCTGAGGTTACCAACCACTGGTTTATCACAAGGCACATCTTTCATATTTTCAAATAGCAGATTAATAACATCAAATATATTCTTATCCACAGTGATCAGCTGAGCAATGTAAATCTGAAATTCTGGTCCCAGAGGATGTAAAATCATGAAGGACATGAGAGAAGATGGGTTTGCACAAACTGAAGCTGATGACATGCAAGTGGTTTGGTGTATAACCAATATGCTTTATTTTCAGTTACTGATAGAACTGGTATTTCTGGCAGTCTTCAATTTATAAGCCTTTGAAGGTGATACTT
Source organism: Cossypha heuglini (assembly GCA_027576195.1). Taxonomy (NCBI): domain Eukaryota; kingdom Metazoa; phylum Chordata; class Aves; order Passeriformes; family Muscicapidae; genus Cossypha; species Cossypha heuglini. The sequence continues at coordinate 711,727 of JAODKT010002242.1, forward strand.
AAGCATCATTTCCCTGTCTCCAGTGACATAAGAAAAGATCTCTCAGTAGAGAGATGTCAATGTCCAATCTATAAAGGGACAGTCAGAAAGGAAAGTGTTCCAGTCAGCACTTCTGGTGTCTCAAACTCTGACCAGTCTTGCTTCTCCCAGTGCAAGAGAGTTATTAATGAAATGGAGCAGGTTTTTCAAAAAGGCTTACTGAGGTGCTTTGGGGGCTGAAGCACATGCTAGATGAGAGAAAGGGCACTGAGTCTGTTGAGTCTCCAGACAGCACTAAATATATTTCAGTTTTTCAATGTCCCGTCTACCACTGTAAACAGACACATTTGTGCTTTATCCCGTAAATGTTATTTCTTACAATGTTTTGTGCTGGTCCTCCAAGGATTAGAAAATACTATTCAGACCATGCACATGTAAGGTGGAGGTTACTGTTTTATTTGCATGGAAAAATCAAAAACCAAACTAGCACATTGAATAGATAGGTAACTGTCAAAGACAGTCTACTTTATCTGTAATAGAAGAAATATCTGGCAAAAGTCATCTTGCCCTTACTGAATACTCCAGACTTCATCTTAATCTTTCCAAACTTGTAGGGGATTCCTAATACACAGACATATCCACACTGATTGTCTTGGTGTCTCAGTTCACTTCCGCTGCTGCAAGCATTCAACCTGGATCTTTTAACTGCTTTTTTGCCATGTCACCATTGAAGACTTCGCTCCCACTCAACAGCCTTTTCATCTTTATCTGTCCTACCTCTGAACCCACTGACTGACTTTTATTATACCCAAGTGCAATGACAGTTTTGTCATTGAGATGACCAACTTAAACTTTGTCTGTGTCACTGAGAAGCAACTGAGCTCAGTTTAGTCTCTTACAAATATTCTAGGGGATAGCTTAATTACAGAGGCAACAGTGAAAAAACAAGTTGTCACCAGGTTCATGTGAATAGTCATCCTTTTGCCAGGCACACAAAAATGTTTAGATTACTGTATTGACACTGCTTGCTTAAATACTCACAAAGCTGCATATTTCTGAGACACTTGGCATATTTTCTTATTTTACAAAAATTTCCTGTGAAGCTTGTATTTATTTGTAGGCAAACTGGAAAATGTGAAGGCCATCAGACCCAGTCTGTGATTTGTACTGGAACAAATCTCTGTGAGCAAGTATGTTGTAGTTAGCTTTTGAAAATAAAATTATTGAGGGCCATTAGACTTTGTGCATTCAAAGTTAATACCTAGTCCAAAACTGTATTAGATAACTGCAGTCTGCTGAAAAACAGGGTAATGTGGCTGTGAAGCTATTAGGTGTATCAGGTGCATATAATGTATGCTGATGGTTACACAAAACTAGGGCACTGGAATTTTTAGTTTAGATACCAAAATAATAGGTTCAGCAATATGTGATATTTAAATGTGCAAACTAGTATTTACGCTACTGTACTGCAAGGCTGTTTCAAAGGCTGGGAGAATTTCCAAGGAGGGTGGCCCATTGGATGAATCCAAGTTGGGAAGTAGCCAAGTTCTTTAGGAGGATGAAGGGAATGGAGAGCCAGGGAAACATTAAAGGGTCAAGAAGGCAGGGGAGATCAGGGTTATTGGCAGGTCACAGGAAGGGAGCACCAGAAAGTTCAGTAACATTGCAGGGAACTTCTGAACTTTGCAAGGTCCTATTTATGTCCTATTTATTGATTTATGTCAGAATGAAACTTTCTTGTACCTGAGAGGATTCTTAAAGAAACAGCGAACACTGAACTGCCTGCCATATGAAGAATGTTAGATGACTAAATATGTTGCCATTAGGAATGAATCAGTCAATAAAAGATGTTATAAACAATCTATTAACAATATAATCTATTGTTGGATTTCCAAGCTTTCTATTGTAAATACTTCATAAGAGGATTATGCTTCCTTGTGGGGATTACACCATTTGGTCTACATTTATTCTTGCCAAGTTGACTTGTTATTATTTGGAAACTTCCTATAAATTCAGTGTGAAATGAAAAGGCATATGAGCAGTTCAAATATTCTCTCAAGCTCAGTGGTAGAGATGTGGAAGTAAATCAGGACTGGGATTTAATAATTCGAAACATAAAACTTTCTTATGTTTTTTTTTTCTTTTTTCTTTAGTGTTGCAACATGTTTTAATAAAGCTGGAAGGTACAGTTGATCATTGCATATAGCTATGGGAAAACATTTCTCTCCTCTGCAGTTCCAGTGAGGACAATATTAAAAACAATTTAATGAACTGCAGTGACAGGTCACTTACAACTAGTGGAGAAATTCCACTGTATATCCAGTGGTGTAATTAAAAGCAAATTAAATACTATGGCTAGTTTAGAATCAGGATAAGAGCTTCAGTCTAGCTGAAATAGAACAGAATGACAAGAGCACAAACATCTATCATTTTATTGTGCTGCAGTGGGAACGGGAACTCTTCCACATAGTTTTTAAACTTCACCTAATCATTGCAACAATAACATTATTGCAACAACAGCAACAATAGCATTATTAATCACTGCAACAACAACATTATTAACAATGTTTTGCTTATGCTGCCTTCTGTTAGCCAGCATATGTGATTCAACCTATAGAAGTAGAAACTTCTTCCCTGAAACAGCCTTCATTATGTCTTGTTTCATGTCAGTGTTGGAACTTGGAAGCAAAATTGACACATACGTTTCCTATTTCCTGTATGCAGCCCATTTCTGAAGAGCAACCCTCTCTGTTTTTCATCTCTCTTGATTCTCTCATGTAAACAATTCCTCAAAAACCATTATAACGTCATTTTATAAGCCTGGATTCCTTGACTGAATTGAACAAAACATACTTGTGTTAGCTGGGGGATTAAACTGGCTGTTTCCAATGAATCCTCAACACTACTGCTTTTTACTTAGCTAGAATTCCACACAGAGACCTCCCAGCTCTAAAAAAGCTTAGTTTACCTTGTGGAGGAACACATTGCATGAAGCTTCCTACCACCAGCAGATAACCACACTTATTCAACGGACAAAATACAGGAACAGCTGTGAGAAGCTGGGGACTGTTTTTGTACAGTTTTAAGATGCTGACTGGTATCACAGTCTTTCCAGGTGTAGCTGTATCAAACTGTAAATTCTGTTTAATCTGGTTTACTGTCCCTGTTCTAGTCTGCTAGCACAGAAAGATAAATCCTTGAGCCACATGAACACAGAGCTAAACTGAAAGTCACAGAGCTTTCAAACTTACAAGTCAAAAATACCCCAAAAACCTCTTAGACATGTTTGACTCCATCTAAAAGCTGAGACAATTTCAAAAAGATTCCCCTTGGACATGCTTGGCTTCATCTAAAAACAGAGACGATTTCCAGGAAGACCATAAACAAGCAAAGTAAGCAGTGAGAACCACTTAATTTGCAATTTTTTTTACGTGTTTGATAAAGCTGAGGACAGGTGACAGTACTTTAAATCCAGGAGACTCTTTGGAGAGGTTATCTATAATTGTGCTTATAAATAATCAGGATTCCCATAACAGAGTTATGAGAATGTCTGCATGAGTTGATCTGCTTGAGGGAGAGGATGAAAGGCTACAGAGACACATAAATGAAGAGGAAAACATATAGGTCCAAAATGGTGGCAAATACAAAAGCCTGACAGAAGCTCAGCTACAGATCAGGTTGTCAGTGCCAATAAAAGAATAGACTAATTTTAGCTTGCAGAGAGGAACTGGTTCATTCATTGTCTTGGATTCAAGAACTCTTGGTTGTGTGAACCCTCATTTATGTAAAACCCCACTTCACTCTGAGTTTTCCCTTTGTTTTCCCTTTCTTCAATACTACACTCAATGTACTTATTCTGCCTGTCAGCCATGCAGTGCTTGGAACCATAAGCTTTCTGTTTGTGACAACAAGTTGTTATGTGGGTCATCTAATAAGGGTTATTTACATAAATTGGATTAAATTCACAAATATCCCAAAAGAAAAGATTTTACCTGTAACACCTAACTTTACTGTCATATAAATTGGAAAAGTCTCAAATAGCTCTAAGTAAGAAGCAACTAACAAAACCTTCTTGTACTACAAGGACACACAGAAATTCTTATTTTTCAGTCTGGGCTGCATTGAGTGAACAGATGAAGGAGAGAACTCAGTATAAGGGGATATAAGATACAGAGAGATGAAATAAGTGATCTGCCAAGCATAACACAGCAAGTCTGAAAAAGAAGGAAATTAAATTTAGATTTTCTAGCACACCAATCCTGAGTTAGTTAAGTCACAGGATTTTCTAAGGCTGATCCCTAACTTTACAGTCAAGATAAAGGTAAGTCTTTTTTCTCTACTTTCCTGGGTTCACATTATATTTACACATAAAAGAGGTGTCAGAAAGCACCAAACTGACATCCTCTGTTGAGTGCCAGAAAGCACTGCTTCAGGCTCTTTCCAAATAAAATGTTTTCTGTGAGGCTCCTCATTATTCTTTAAGGGAAAGCAAATGAAATTAAACCAACATCTGAAGCTTTATTTTTTTCTTGTGCTAAACGTTTTATATTGCTCAATTTTAAATCATTTTAGAAATCTGTTAAGACAAAGTACTCAAACATAAGCTGGACAAAAATATTGGACAATCTGTAGTATCTTACTGTTGGATCTGTTTTACACTGAAAGATAAAAGGAAAAAAACATTTTTTATATTTCCAACAATATTTTTAGCAAATTAACCACATATTAAAACTTCACATTTTTCCAGCTCAGCACTACATTCTCTCCACAGTTTCTGGCTGAAGGAATCTCCTTTGGTTAGAGACTAGAGACTAATCATTTCCTTCAGTCATGTGAAAAGAACAATCTATTATTTTATGGAACTTAAATAAATATCAAGAGGTAGAAAATCCAAAGTTTACTACGTCAAGATGCTTCATCATGTCACAGCTGGGCATGATCCATGTTTTATGCATCCTCCTCTCTCAAGAAACCACTTGCAAGCTCCAAACATACAAATATTGGCATATACCTCACTTCTGCCAGCTTCAAGACTTTTTTAGTCTGTAACATCTCGTATCACAGCAGCTTGGCTTAAATCTCTTAAGAGCAATGCACACTCAGAAACGTCTAAGTGTGGAGCTTGTTCCAGCAGAGTATCAGGTGCACATAGACCTTTTCTCCCACGTGATCTGCAGCCCAGAGGGTGGTGGTTATGCCTCTATTTAGAGTGAATGCAGCCAGACAGGATGACAGGACAAGAGTACTCAAAACCAAACAGGCCAAGTTAAAAAGCCATTGTGTTCTGATATTTAGAAACAGGGTAGAACTGTCTAAGAATCTTCTAGTGAACATTTTTCCCATTGTTTAAAGTGTTAGTTATACAATACTGGAAGTTTCCTCAAAGATGTACCCTGTATGACTTACACAACAGAGAAATCGTGAGTGTCTCTGAGCCTGTGTCTGCATGTGTGTGCAAAGGTACATTACAATATAAGATATAGAAAATACATAACCCAGAGATTTCTATATAATTCTTATACAGAAGTATTTAAGGTGTTCTTTGTAATGAGACAATCAACTTAGTCAATGCTTTTCTCAATTTTCCTTTGATCAATGAAATTACCAGGTCTTTCTTTGGATCTGATTATCTTCCTACTTAAAACTTTATGGATCACTCAAAAAGTCCCTGGCATCAAGAGCAGCCAGCTTATACTTGGCATTTAAGAAGACCGTATTTACTATCATGCAGTAATTAGATTTATTTTACTTGATTAGCTCTATTTAAGTTTGTGACTGTGTTACCAGAGAAAGCTGGAGACTGGTTCTAGAGACCCAGTAGTTCTTTCATGTTACTATGTCCTCTGCCCAGACATAAGAAATAATTCCTTTGATTTGACTGAAATCCCAGCATTATATGAACAAATTATGACTGCTACTAGTTAAAATACATGGGGAAAATGAAATATTTTTAGCGAAAAAAAATGTAACTTTTCAGACTTTAACATTCAAAAACTTTTAAAATTCAAAATCCAGTAACACCATTGTGTCACATCTCAGATATCATTTATGCTCTACAGTGTTCTTGGTTTTTGTATTTTACTTAGTGATACATTATGAGGGTAAAGATTATCTTTTGTTTTACTCACAATTATTTAATACAATCATCTCATACGCTAAAGAAATATTACTGCCTCCACACTACACTTCTCTTGTGCACAAATCAGCAGATATATTCCCAGTGGGGGTGACAATGGGGATACTTTCACATTCTTAATCATCCTTAGTTACAAGCTTATATCTGTGATATTTACCCTGCGAATCCTGTAAGGCATATGAGATAGGCATCAAATGATGGATAGATCAGGAATGCTAACCCTGCTCACAGTGTGGAGGTATGAGAGAAAGCAGATGTTGAAGCAAGTATGCTTATACAGCTCAAGGTGAGCTACCTGTACTTTCTAGCTTAAGTATCTTTGTTCAGCATTTCCATTTCTGGAACTCATATGTGCAGAATCAGGTTTTTCCCAGGGATCTGGATGATGACTATGCAACTATTTCAACAAACTAGGCCCAACCTTATGGAGAAAAAACAGGTGGGTGGATAAATGCATATTCAGTTATGAGTCTGAAACAAAAAGAACAGCAGCCAAGAATGTCAGCTTGTTCAAACTGACACAAGTCAGTGGAAATCAGAAGAAGGATATCACTGTACATGTGCTGAGAGCCTGTCACTGGAACTGTAAAGAGATTCAGTGATGGGAAGACACTTTTCCCAATAATCTGCAGTAACACAGTTACATTATACAGGATAAAGTAATCTAAAGGGGTTCTTTTCTTTTACAGTGTAAATCAATCCTAAGAGATTGATTTCTCTGAATAGAAAAAAGTGTTTCTGCTGATAAATGATTCCATAACTCAAGTTTTTGGTACTTTTGTTATGAACAGGATACTCAAATAGGTAATTTGATTAGCATGGAAATGACTGCACTCAGCAAGACAGACCAGCTACTAAAATACGGAAACTAAATAATGAACAGAGAGCTACAACAGCAGAAGAGAAACTGAGGGAATCTAGAGCAGCAGATGAAATTATCTTAAGAGGAAAATGTCTTGAAAAGCAAAACTCTGGACATTCCAATTATTTAGTGAAATGTTGGAAAAACTAAGCCATTATTAAATACTCACTGTAGTGTTTCGCATGAATAATGCAGCACATCCTAATACTTTTTAGAACACTCATGATACAGTGACCAAAAAAAGAAAGGGCTGCCTACTAAATATGTTACAGAAAACAGAGTGCTAGGAGGGCTATCGAAACATTCATCAAGTCCAGCAAAAGCCTTAAGAGCACTATAGCACTCATTCTGAAGGCTCTTGTTTGTAAAAAATCTTAAAAGCGTCATTCTCTACGTTACTGTTTTTCTCATAAATCAACAGTGATTTACAACTGGTGTGAGAGGACATGATGGATAAAGGTCATCAAGTTTTACCTGCTACCCCTGGGTCCTGATGATTATGTAACTTGTCATGTTTAATGATCATCTTTTTCTCACTTTGTATTTGAAGCATTGATTCATATTGTTTGTCTTACAACTCTTTAGTGAACAGGAAACTGTTTTCTGTCTTGTAATTCTTTAGTGAACAGGATTAAATTCCATGTGCCAACAAAAAACATATTGAATATAAGCCTGAAATATCCCCAGATAATGTGGCTTACGAAGAGGTATGTCTGAGTTCCCTACTGTGTAGCCATAATTTCATCTGTTTATAAACCACTGTATTCTATTATAGATCAATATCCTGTGGAGTTAAGTGGATAGAAAAGCAAATTTTAGTAAAATGTATAAATTTGTAGTGAAGGAAATGGTATTAGTTTGTACCTTAAACAATCAGTTCAGTTACAGTACCTTAGGAATAAATTTTGCAGTAAGCTTTAAGTTAAACCACTTGGACAGCAAAGTTTTCTGTTTCTGTTGTGCTTTCCTAACAAAACAAAGCAAAACAAAATGGCTTTTTAGCAAACTTTGTCGTTATTGTTATTTACCACATATTTTCCAGGAACAAAACTGAAAGAGATAATTTATTATATAGAACAATCAGCAATTGTGTGCCAGGTAGGGCTGCCTTTTACAGAAAGCAACATTTCTACCTTTCAACGTCCATATTGTTGGCCATGAGTACTGCCATTTTATTCTTCTGCCCCTTAAAACACACATAAATGAACTCAGTCCACTCCTCTAGAAGAGTGGGCAACCAAGAAGTCAGAACATCTGATCTGGTAAATACTCATGCACCATTTTTGCCAGGCAAACCTGGGCAGAAACAAATTTCAGAGAACAAATGCATTATCTTGACAGTAAGCACTAATACAGATGAATGTATTACCAGCTAGCTAGTCTAAGGGTAGAAAGTCACACAGATCTGTGTTGATTGACCTTTCTGCTTATTTACAACTGCGCCCCTGACCTCTGCAGGAATCTGACCATCTGGTGCTCAGGGAAAGCCTTGTTTTAGTTGGATGAGGGCAGGACACACTGCATTATTTAAACCTTTCTTGACTGAGGCTTAGGCCAGGCACGCTGTCAGTACCATCTTCACAGGAAAATCAGGTGAAAACCAGCTAAAGTGGGTTGTGAGCTCAGAGGATCCCATCCCTGTTGGCCAGGCAGAAGAGTGGCTTGGACTTCGGAAGAGAAGGAAAAGCATGGTTCCTCCTCACCCAACCACTCCGCCACGTTGCCCGAAGAAAAGAGTTCACAGGCTTATTCAGATCCAAGGCTCCTGAGACCGTGGATGGCATCTAATTTTTCATGTCCTCCTAAACACCATTACCTCCGCTTGGATCAAAATTCCCTCACGGCCCCTAAGGCTGCGTTTCAGTCCTGCTGCCCGGTGGCACGGTGTGCCCGCTCCGGAGGGAGGGAAGGAGGAAGGGAAGGAGGGAAGGAGGGAGGGAATGTGCTCATGCCCTGAGCGGCCAGGCCGTTCTGCCGTTACCGTTCCGCCGTTACCGCGGCAACGCCACGCCGCGTGCAAATCCCCTGCCGCCGGCGCGGGCGCCGATTGGCCAGCGCGGCTGTCAGTCAGCGGGACGGCCCCGCCCCGGCCCGCCGGGGGCTGAGGGGCGGTGGAGCCCCTCGCGTTTGGGCGGAACCTGTGGTAGTTTCGCTGGCGGCGGATGCGGCTGAGGGGAACGTCTGACCAGCTGAACACCGGCCAGTGTTCTGAGGGAAGTGATCCCGCTCAGGCTCTGCATCCTTCCGCAGGGACCCCTCTCTTGATCCCTTTCCCCTCTTGCCCAGGTGAGAAGGGACAAATGGCATCGTTGTGAAGTCCACGCAACAGAGAAGGATAAGCTTGAGGAGTCCTAAATCCGTCTCCCACGTAGGCACTTTTCTCATTCAAAAGTTCACACTTTTAGGCCAGACTGTTTTCAACACTTTTCCAAATTTAGCTTTTGCGAGCTTCATATTTTCCTTGGAAGTTAATTCTTACAGAAACAATGATAAATAATTACTACAAGAAAATACGGCTCGTTCAAACATTCCCATGGCAAGTGTTCTCTGGTGGCGGTGCCAAGAGCAAGCCAGCAGGGCTGCTTTCATGCCGCCCCTTTCTGCATAACAAACTTCAGTTGTCACTTAGTGAAAACTTAAAATGCACAACAGGCATCGTTTGTGGAGGGTCATGCCAAGACCAAGTGTTCTGCTAAGCAACAGAAATCTTCTGCAAACAAATTCTAGTACCTGTTTGAAATTTTCGGTGTGCCTGCTGTCCTGGTGAAGGCAGCTGAAGCAAACCTGTCAAACAAGCTTTTACAGCATCATGTCCTTCAACCAGGTGAATTCCCAGGCCCGAGACCCAAAATTATATTTACAAAAAGCTTTCAGAGAAGTAAAATCAGGCTGTTTGATGAGAACATGTTGCATTGCAAAACGTCAGTGTGCAAAGAAGGAAAGTGATAGCAGGCAAGGCCTTTTGACACTGCAGCACCAGGAAGCCCAGCAGTTAATTCAGCTTCATGCTGTGTATGGCAAAGGGTGTTCATCAAATGAGGAGCACCTGGACCAAAAGCAAATGACACTTAACCTGCACTGTCCCTTAGCGGTTAAATACAATTTGTATTGCACCAAATTTATTGTCAGCATGACGCAGAACTCCCCCCTTTTGACAGAATTAAGATGCAGAGCCTCTTTTTAGCAGTATTTGCAGAATGCTTTGATGCCATGAAAAATACAAGAAAAATATTATTTCACCTTCAACACTGATTCTATCACCCTGTTAGTTTCAAGTTATTTGAGTTTACAAAACTGTGATCATTGTGTGTGACAGATAAATAATTACTAAAGAATAATAGTGCAGTTACAGAGTCAAAATCTAGAAGTGCTAAGATTAAAGTTACCCTTTGCCTCACAGATCTAACAGAAAGTTTATAAATAGAAATAAAAGTATGTTTGCATGTTGTAAACAGAGGTCAATCTACATTGACCTATGTGTCTTCAGAAAATAAAAAATATTTTTCTCCATTGTATGATTTTAGGTGGTAGACAGGTAAGTCTGTTGTTTCCAATGTGCTGTCTCAGATGTGAACTCAAAGGTTTGAAATTACAAGGAAGTAATCACAGTACAAGATTTAGGAAAAAGACCCAAACATCTTGCTAATTTTTGTTGTTGTTGTTTAAATTAATAAAAGTGTTTTCAGTTCATTAGAAATGAGGAACAAACTAAACAATACTTCTACTTCAATTTAAAAGCCCACCCCAAATCCTTAACAAAATTGTCATCAAGCTGATGGAATATATTTTCTGTTACAATTACCGTCAATAAAATAGATGGATTTTTAATAAGTTACTATGTATATAAAACTTGGTAATTTTTTGTTAAAATTCATGCCAACAATATATTAAAAATTGGTGAGAAAGCTCCAGCTGAATTTCTGATTGGCATATTATGTATGTATGTATGTATGTATGTATGTGTGTACGTATGCTTGTATGTGTGTAGATGTTTAGGTATTTGAAAAAGCAAAAATAGACAACCCTGAAAAATGTTTGCTATATAACATATGCCATACATGTGGTTTACTGCAGCTGACTGGTAGAGATCTCTGTGTTGTTTTAAATTAAATGTAGAAAATTGCATTTAAACTCTTCTGGTTTGTATCTTTTCCATACTCCATTATCAACTCTTGCTGACTGGATAGAATGAAAACAAAAAACACAGGAATTACTTTTACCAGGGAAAGAAGAACAGCAGAAATGAATTGCTTTCCACTGTGTATCTTCTTCAAGCCAGACTCTATCACATAGTGGACAAGATACTCCCTAGAACTGGCTTTATTATACGAAGTAATTTACATTTCTTGTGCATGTGCAATCAGGGCACCCTGGAACAACAGGAAGAGCCACAGAGAAGCCATGGGAAACTTATCATGGGATATCAATGTGTCTGATAATTTCCCAAAGGGCTTGAGACAAACATCAATAAAAATATTTGTATCCCGGCAAGACAGAAACAGCCCTGATACAATTATTTTGCACAGATTTTTGTAACTGTCATTCCAACTAGTAACTCTTTTGCTTCTGCTGCCCTATTTGCTTCCTCAAAAACTCTGGATGGCATCCTATTTGAAGGTCAACTTGGAAGCACCAGAGGAACAATAAATAAACCAAGAGTATGAAAAATGCCTTAAAAAGTAGCTTGTATGGGGTAAAGGTGAGAGGTCATCAATTGCTAGGGCTTCTTTATTTTTAATGTTTTTTATTGCTCATTTGCTCATGGAGAGAAAACAAATGGGGGAAGTCCATGTCCTTATACATTATTTTTACTTTCAGAATTGTTTTTCTGAACATTTGGAAACATTTGTTATATGTCTTTCTCATTACCAGTATTTCTTTTCTCTTGTGTGCAAAGAAGTAATATTAGCTCCACTGAAGATTTTCCTATGACAACATGTTTTGGTAACTGAAGATTTAAGAACTTGACTATCCAGCCCATGAAATCAGTCTGTGTTTAATATGATTTAGTTGTTGTGAAGACATTACTTAGGAGACCAATGTATTTATTTTTGACATTGCCTTGTTAGGTACCGCCCTTTTGCTTTACTTCACAGATTAGCATGGAGACCCTCCCTCAGAGCATATCTTCAAAGCATCTGAAAGAATGTCAGTAAATTAATTACCCTCTGTGTTCAGTAACTTTTCTTTCTGAAGAAGAGAAAAGCAACACCGAGGCTGAAAGAAACGCATTCCTTGTTTTCATTACCATTTCCAATGGACAACCAGAAGACAGAAAAGATTATGTTGCAGCTAAGAACACAGTTCAAACATGTACAACCAGATTTCCCTTTGAAGCTGGAAGTTTTCCCAGGAAGATGGATATGGCTGCAGCTGAAGCAACAATCATTTTTCATGAAGTGAAATACTGCCACACATTCCAAGGCTGGACTACTCCAAGCAAATTACACAGTGTTAATGACATTTCCCCTTGTGTGACCACCTGAACATACCTAGTGCTTTTTTCACCAGAACTGTGTTTATCTCACAATTATACTCCTGCAGTACCTTTGATAATATTTGTCAGTAACAAAGATTGGTGGAAAAATTTCAGATCCTCTGAATTATTGTCTTTAACAAGAGAAAAAGGAATTCTTCGTTTGAAACTCCAAAATGCAGTAAGAAGAGGAAGGCCCCTTGTGTTTGGACAGAAAAAAAACCAAACCCAGTATTTAGAAGAAGCAATGGAAGAATAAGTGGCAGCATGAAGATTGAAAAAGTATGAATTTCTCAAAAAAAAAAAAAAATATTTTGGAAAGAAAAAATTTAATTAGCCCATTGAATTTTTCTCTCTTGGCAGGTTTGATTTAATAACCGAATCATTGGTTATTAAAGGCATCTATATGTGAACTATTCCTGTCAATGATTGTGCAGTGCTATAGCCATTAGTCTTACATTTCTCAGTCCATCACAAAGGAGGCATATTATATTGCTCTGTACACTGCTCTTAGCTTATGCTCCCTCTTCAGGACTGTTGTTGCAGGACATGGTAGCCACGTTTATTGCCCTGCCTTCCCAGAAGGCAGCCTGAGAATCATCACTCCGCACACACCAGAGCTCTCTGCTGCGAGTTTCCTCCCCTGACTGCCAAGAATATCAGAGGAATTGGATTTGCAGAAACCTGAGCTCCTCGCCTCCTGCTCAGGGCAGCCCAGGGCTCCTTTATACAGACTATACATTTCTTCCAGCCCCCTTGGAGTGGCTGACTCATTTCAGCCTCACATAGTCTGCCATTTCGTGCTCTTTCCCTTCTTATTACATCCCACATAGGCAGCCACCACTGCCAAAAGCTGTCCCAAGTGCTGGAATCACCTTGTCTCCAGTGCAGCCACCCTGTTGTCACAGTTTCTAGCCATCAGCGAGCTTGTGGCCCGAGCATCAATACCTAGGTGAAAATTGCAACAGCAGTGCATCAGCTGCAGGGGAGCCCAGCTACATACAGACAGCATACTTCAGGATGAGACAGTTTTCTTGCAACAGATGTTCACCATTCCAGTCACTAATATTACTGCTACCTGGATGCCCTTTTTTTTCACATATCTTTTGTACCTAGCGTACCCTTTTCGTTTCATAAGCGTCTTTCACATCAAGAACATAATAGATAATGAAATCTTCTGACAAAGCAGAAAAAGCTTAACAGCAACAACAACAAAAATAAAAGTAAAAAAAGAGGCTGAACTGTATAAATATAAGATCAACTTACTTTAAACAAGAAGGAATAAACTACCAGAGGAGAAACTGTTAACATGCGTTGAGTTCTTCAACTCTTCAAATCTCCATATCAAGCCCAACTGACTTCAGGAAATACAGGCTTTAGGCTAGCTGCAAAATTAGTTGGATGAAATATTATGGTCATGTTACACAGTAGGTCAAACCAACAATCTGTTGATCCCTTTTGGCTCTAAAATCTATGAGTCAAGTAATTCTTCCTAAGTGGCCCCCACAGGGATTTGAGCCTCTGTGACTTAAACCCCTAACATTTCTTTTTGCATTTGCATACTAAAAATTTTAATTTTTTTTTTTATTCTACCAACGTTTTTCTTCCTATTTGTCACTGTAGCTCCACCAAAATGGATCTCCACGCAGAAGAGCTGAAAGTGATTCCCTATCCTCTGTCTTTTTCCCTCTATTTGCTGCATTGGAAATAAATAAGCCAGAAATAATGGCAACAGAAAGGACTGATTTCCAGTTCTTCCTTAAAAAATCTCTCACAAGCAAGATCTAGAATTTAATTACATCCAAAATAAGTCAAGAACCGCACTTAGACCAGTTTTTATCCCATGCTTCTAAGCCAAGATGTCACTAAAACAACAGCTGCATATTATAAATGGGAAACAGAAGAAGGTCAGAGGTTCTCCAGTTTTCACATGGGTCTGAAAATACTTGAAGGCCTCCTATGTGCAGTCTGTCAATGCATCAGGTACCAAACATGCCAAACATCCACTGAGCCTCTATTGCAAACATGGATTTATCTTCCGAAAGCGACCAAGCAAAATCTCAGTGTGAGAAGCAGAGTTGCCACTTTGCAAGATCAGCAGACTCTTTGTATTAATAATAAATGAAAGAATCTGTCACTGTCACATTGGTCACTATCTCCCTTTCTTCTGTCTGCTTCCTCTTTCCCAAATTTCCATCTTCCTTTGTCTTTTACTTTTTTTGTTTTTCTACTCTTTATCCTCCTAGTACTTGACTTCGCTAATGTTTTGTTCTGTGGCAAACCTGCCAGTGCCAACTTCTTTCTTCATCTTCTTTCTCTTTTCCCCCAGTTTGCTTTCTCCCTCATTACACTTTGCAGCATGCTTACCTTTTGTCTTCATTGCCCAGCTGCACTGTTTGAGCATTTTCTCTCTCCTTTCTAAGCCACTTACCTATTTCAGTCATATGTTCATGTGCCCAAACAACTACACCTATCAACTTTCTTTGTCTGTGATACTCTCTTAATTGCTTGTTTTATGCAGGCCCATATACAGATTTACTATTCAATATATGTAACTTGTAATTTGCAAGCACTGTGTTGATCTCCTAATTTGCTCTTGTGAAAAACACTTCCAGTTCTCCTCCAGTATTTCTTCTACTTCCTCTGAATAATCTTCTAGATTTCCCTCAGCCTCTCTAGATACCACGACGGGCTTCAAGTTCTCTAGTATTTCCCATCCTTCTCATTATTTTTCAGTCAGTTTTTGCTGCTGAGGAGAAGCAGAGGAGTTGAAGACAAAGTATGGGAGCCATTTCCAGTTGTTGTCACCTGCTAGAGTCATCCCTCCTGTCTGTGGGAAGCAGGAGCAGCAGCAGCCACACCCCTCTTTGCAGCCTGATCAGGAGAACAGGGCAACATGACAATTTGGCTAAGCACAAGGCGGGAATCTGCAAGGAGATGGCAGGAGATATACAGGCTAGTTTTATGAAGAGATAGGGGCCAAGATTACTAGAGAAGAAACCAGAGAGTCTGTGGGGTAATAAAAGCATCCACAAGATGCTTCATGAAATCAGAAAGCTGGGTGAAATGAAGGGACATATATCCCTTTCCTGTAGGAGGAGCGCCCCATTAATCTTCTTGCTATTTATTGGATTTCAAATCATTATAATGGAAGACAACAGAGACAACCTTTCACCCATTTTCTCCTCTGACATTGATCTCCACATAGTGACCCCTTTGTGTACCTTTTTGAGTATTTCCTCTTTCTGTATTTCTTCAACTGTCAGTCTGCATGTCAAACTCTGCAGCTCATCTCACATTCCGTAAGCTCAGAGAATTTCCTCAGCCGTTCCAAGTCCTGTATGATACAAGCATGCCAGACAAACATTTAGCCCTCAAATGTACTTATGTAGTCTCTTGTTTTCCCCTTGTGTATCTCTGAAGGGTTATGAAAATAAGAGGCCAAACAACTTCATGCCAGCAGTAATTCCAGCCCCACCCTGCAGAATGGGCAGATACCACATGGCCCAAGGAACAGCCAAATTTCATGATTACATTTAAATAAATGTTGACAGTTGAAAAGACTGCTCTGTTTCCCCTAGTTCTCACTCTCCTCATGTTCTTTCACTGCAGGGGGCTATCAGCACCTTGGCTAACTTGGCTGCAGCATGACATGAAGAGACTTCACTCTGTAGGAACAAAAAGTTCCTTTGAAAACTCGAAAATACCCACGTAACAAAGCAACAGTGGTAAACAGGATTTCAGCAAGGACTGCAAGGACTACAATGCTTAATGGTTTTGGGGGTTAAGAAAAGGCACAGATGAGGTGGGAAGAATGAGCTGCTTTTCCAAATAGTTTAAGTTCAGTGTTTGCCAAGAGCTGCAGGAGGGAGAAACAAACAGAAATATTAATAACAAGAAAATAAAGGATTTAGAACAATATTTCACTTAATTTTGTAGGCAGTTTGGGTATTTTGTTTGTTTGCTCTGCTTTTTTTCATACTTGGCTGAGGGTACCTGTGGTATTATCTAGACACACCAGACAGGAATTTATAGTTGCCTTTTATTGAATTGTTCACAAGCTGTGTGGACAGCATGTTTCTTCTAGTTCTTCTCATCCTTAGTTCTACAACAGACTTCTATGCTCTGCTTCTGGCTGTATGTTAACAGGACTTTTTAATGTTAACCAGAATTAGCAGGAGCTTTCATGAGCCTTTAGAAGAGTGAATTTTTGTTACCTGATTCAGAAAATAAAAGGAAGATATTGCATATACGTGAAACTAGTTTTTTAAGAAAATAATTAGGAAAAATATCAAGATTATTCTCAATCCTTTTGCTTTCTGACAACTGAGAAAATGAATTGTTTGCACTTTAATTTCACTGTGCTCTGTGATTTGAATGCTGTCAATACAGATTAAATAGGGTATATGAGGTTATTTTTAATGAACATTGCATGGTCAAATAATTTAGAAATTTACAGTGAATGGAAGAACAGCTGAAAATTTTTCAAATCCTGTCTCCATAGTTTGTTTTACATTTTTTTTAATGGAAAATTCTGAATTTGCTTTTTTTAAACTGTTACAGAAGAAACTTGAAGTGTAGCTCAGATCTCACTGAGGGCCTTCTTGAGGTTGCCTGCGTTACAAAGAAAAAAGTATTAACAGCCACTTTGTAATAGGTAGTTTTAAACTGTAAAAATGCTGTGACACATTTGCATTTCAACTTCAGTACTTTTTCAGAGGTCAGAATGGGGCTTATGCTGTTATTCACTTAGCATCAGTTATAATATCAGTACAATACCATGATTAAAAGTTTTGAGTCTATTAATAAACTGTGAGATCTTTGACTGCTAAAGATAATGTATAAGTTTGGCAGTTTCGGATATTCACTAAAGCTACATTACTTGTGTCATCCTTTCGTGCTTGTTTTTTCCTTTTCACCTCCTCTAATTCTCTTTGTAGGTCTTGCCAGTAGAAGACTCTTGCAGATTTGCCTTTAAGATGCTTAAGGATGTTGTTATAGGTAATAAGAGAGCAATAGTATTGTGTCAAGGTTTCATGGACAACACAGTGCTGTTTGACTTTCATATCCTCCTTGCAGGTGGCAAGACAGCAAACATCAAGAAATCAAGTGTCACAAGCATAACATATTTCTCCATATATTTCCTGCTTGTCTATTTGTTGGTAGTGGATCTGTACTAATGATTGTGTCACAGAAGACAAGACAATGCTGGCTCTGCAAGAACCTATCCAGTCTCCTTGGGCTATTATCTTTGGGCAAAATGCAGTTTATGCAGAGTGTAGTGTAGGCTTGGATTGGGTTTATCTCACTAGAGAGCCAGATTTGTTGTCTCTGCACAACACACACCAAACCAGTACAGTGGAACCTTCTGAAACTGCATCCAGCGGGCTCTTCTTTGCCAGCACAACACCAGCAGATTTTATGCACTTGTGTTCATGCCATATCAGGCATCATCTGGCTCCTCCTGTGCTGCAGAGCACTCTGTATTCCTAGAAAGCTTGTTAGCTCTGTTGAAATGTGGTGCACTTAGAGATCAGTTAAGGTCGGGTGCTCTGCATGAATGAGTGCACTACTCCTCCAATTTGGACTTTCAAGGGGTAAAGTGAAGGGATACTTCTAAGTCTGGCTGGTCTTGTGAGAACTGGTTTCTTGACTACTCCTGGTACTTGCATCATCCATGTTTTTCTGCTATGTTTGTTTTTTTCCATCAGACAATGGAGAATTCACCATAATTATTTTTGGCTGGAGTACTGCCATTAATAACTATTTCAAAGTGGTGTAATGCAAAATGGTCTCATGCCAGAGAATGGTTTCTTTGCTTTTGAGAAAATGGTGTTACTGAAGGTCAGACTAAGAGGCCAGAAAACCCAGTAAAAACTAGCATGATGCAGGAAAACGATTGAACCTACTTGTCACATCAGTGTCCCAGCACAAGGACTTAACATGCTGTTCTCAAAATACATTGACAGCTGCTGGGAGAGAAGGATTCTGCAGCCTGGAGGTGAACATGACCAGCTTCTGTGACAAAGCAGCATCAGACCAGGGGGTTTGAGAGCCCAGCCACCTCAGTATTTCCTGGTTTGCTGAGCAGGTTGTTCTTCTTTGCTTCAGAATGTTCAAACCATAACTCCCGTGACCCGAGGGAGGCATCCGATCTGCATCCTGCATATCACTGAATGCTCTGGATACTTCAATAATGATTAAAAGCACTGCTATTGGCATTCACTGTCTCAAAGACATGTGGACTACTTGCACGATTTTTTTCCTGGGTGGGCAGTCTATATGCCTGTGGAAAGAGTGACAGAAAAAAAGAAACAAAATAAATGACTAAATGCTGTTGATCTGAAGAATGCTTACATTTTTGCTTTTTTGTTCAACTGAAGGTAAAAATACCTTTTTTACACAATATAATTAATATTTAATTGGTATGGTGTCCATCACCTTGCTCCTGACATGAGTATCCCTGCTACTGTATTCTTAAGCCTAAATGTAATAGCTTTTGCAATCACTGCCTCTCTTATATGCCACAGAAAATGAAATTTACTTTTGCACACTTTGTGAAATAAGACAAAACCCCATTCTTTTTAAAGTTCAGTCACTGAACTCTAGCAAGGTGCTTTGGAGGAGTTCTGTTTCAAAAGAATGTTACAAAAAATGTGAATGCTTCTACACTGGCATAACATTAGAAGACCCTACACAAATTGAAATGCCAGACTAGTGAGCTGGAATTTGCCTGCGTTGCTAGCTGGGAAGGGAGCAGGGGGAAGAACAGCACACATTCCTACTCCAGAAGGAAAAACCTGTTTGTGACTCAGACAGGGGAGAATTTTTTCCAAGAACAGTTCATCCTAGTGAAACTAAGACACTCAGGTCATGTTGCCAAGGTCATTGCCATTTTTGTTTATCTGATCCTTAAAGGGAAATTACCAAGTTAGAAGTCGTGCGCTGTATCCTCCATAACCCAATATGTTGCACTCCACTGGAGGCACTTAATGAATGGCACTATAGGTTTCATGCTGTTTCTTAGGAGTGCCTTTCTCATGTTACATCAGTTTTGTATTACGTCCAGTTTTCATAATCTTTTCACAGTTGATTTCTGACTTTTCACAGTCTGGCTTCCTATATGTAATCCTACAGCTGCATGGTCATAAACAGAATAGTGGAATGAAAACTTGCTTGAAATCAAAAGTAGTGTAACAAACATGCCACATTAGTGTCTAAAGCAACACTGGACCATAACTCCCTTCCACTTGCTATCTCCTACCTTTTCCATTTCCAATCAGCTCTTGCTAAATGTCTGCCTTTTTCCTCCTTTCATGTACTCTCTGATAAAAAGCAGCTGTCTAAGCCTCACAATTAAGCATCGCATTTATTAAATGTTGAGCCCATGATCTCTGTATAGAATAAGCTGCATAAAACCATCACCATTGCTTTTACAAAGGGCAACTCCTGACTGGAGGCAAGGATGTGAAAATAATTTCTTGCTCTAGATAGTGCCACTTTTGTCATCTCAGTGTGACGAGTTCCATCCATGGTCTGAAATTGTGGGATTTAACTGTAGCACAATATCAGTACTGACCTCTTCTTACTTGTCTTTTGGGTATACACTAAAGCTACATTATTTGTATCATCCTTTCATACTTGTTTTATCCAAAGAATGGACAAGCACTCTTTGCTGGCAGGTAAGGGATGTATAAGAGTAGTCCCAGATTCACCGGGTATAAATTAGACCAAAGGCCAACATTTCTTTCTCCCTATTGCTTCAGCATTTTGCAGGTGTACAGTGAGCCAACAGGCCACCAGATTGAGCAGACTCCTGGGATCAGGAGTTATTTAACTTTTCATTAAAAGCAGTGATTCTCACACGCTCAGGTAGGTGGGGTTTTAAGATCAACATCTTTCTCTGCCAAGAGTTCTCCACTTGTACTTTTTGTCTTTAATCTCACATGCAAACTGTGAACTTGACAGGGCATGTCTTCTCTCTGCTATGACCAGGGTATGCAGGGACCTGTTTCTCACTTGAATCTTGTGGATGACAGTGATATGATGCCATTAGTAAAATATTAAATGGCAGTCAATAAGGAGTAACCAACTTCCTGTGCAGCTGTCTGCCCAACCAGATCTGTGAAATCTGATGTCCCTTTGATGAGGTTCTCTGGAAGTGTAATTCTCCCAGGCATCACAGGGGACACTGGCATATACAGTGACACTACAGAGAGTGTCAACAATACAAACATATTTCATGTTATAAACAGATCAAAGGAGTGGTTATTCTCTGTGTCTTTGAGTCATTTATCCTACAGAGTACAGCATGATAGTTCCTGGCAATACTCCTCAAGGAAAAGTTTCATGTAGGTTATCACTTCATCTTCTCATCAAGAATAGAGTCCAGATTTCCTCAACCACATAAAGCCAGTCAGTCAGAAGCCACTATAATTTCATGTCTGACCTCAGCATTGCTTAACAAAACATTTTCCTGTTTTGGAAAACACTTGTCTATTCAAAGTACAAGCAGAGACCCTAGCAGTCCCTTCAAGCAGCCTCACTGTGAAAAGAGTACTCAAGAGAAAAGTACTGAAGGTTCAATAACAAACAGATTTAGAAAACAGTAACTAATCAGATGGGAAACCACGTATTTCAGCACATTACTCTATGCAAGATATTTTTGTTAAAGAGGAATTACTAAATCAAACTGTTGATTATTAAGAGGCAGATTTCTGTTATGACTAAACATTCCCCTTAATAAAATTACATATAAATCTACATGAAATACAAACTTTATCAGACTTCTTTGTCAGCAAACACCCTCTGCATATCCCTAAAAAATTCAATAAATTCTTGTCTGAATTTATTAGAAGGCCATGTCCATTAAGAAGTCAATTTTTGTTGTTCCCCTGAGAGACTGCTTGCGGCAAATTTTACTGTATTTCCTTTCCTCCTGGTATTGACTTATAATAAAAGAAAAACATTTTTTCCCTGTTTAATGCATTTTCCAAAATTACATCAGTATCCATCCACTTCAAACAATTTCTAACAAAGGCCTGGTCCAGCTGGATAAACAAAGCGATTTTACATATATTTCATTGTGCATTTTAAAAGTTTTTATTGTGAAATATTAGAACAAAACTTCTTGCCACTACTCAGACAAATAATGATTTACATGTTTAAGCTGAGGTGTAGGTGTTTTTACTATCACAGTGAAAGTTAAGAAAAACATCCCAGTGTCATGAACTTGCAACCTCACATGGAAATAGGTCATTAATACGCAGCAAGGATATCTCTGGAACAACAAATACTGACCGAAAAAAGAAAATAAACGTCTCATGCTGGTACACCTGTAGTAAAGATGAGAAGCATAAGATATCTGAGCTTGTTTTCTTTTTCAGCAGATTAAACACAGATCATTACCAAAGCTGATGGACAGATTTCCTGACTGCAAAACTATTCCCAAACAAGTAGCAGCACAGGCTGCCTACCTGGTGCCCCCTAAGATAAAACTGTTTTCATCCCCAGCTGTTGAGGGCACGCACTTTGAATATGCCTAGAATGAAGCTTTAAGCACAAACTTTTGCGTTTTGTTTTCTTTTAATTAAAAACATTAAACCCAAAGAAACAAGTCCAGTATAAGACATTCGTCCTTCTTTGATGCTTTAAGAAGATTCTGTTAAAGCTGCATTGAATTCCATTTTATGTTAAAGAAAGGAAAGCCTGTTCCTGAGGACAAGCTGAGTGGCAGGGTGGGCATGAGATGAATGCCACTGTTTATGGATAAGTTTCAGCATCTCTAGTCCTTTTTTTTTCTTTTGTTTTAAAGACATAAAGATAGCTAAAAATTAGTTGACAATACAGAGGAATTTTGAGTTACTACATAACCCTGAAATATTCTTCAAATCCGCCCTTTGCTTCCATTATCATGATCTCAGTGGAGTAAAATTTTCTTGGGATATTCTGCTATTGACTAGAGAAAATTTAAGATAAGGGATTCTTCCTGTACTGATTTTTAAACTGAATGAGTGGTCATAGCTGCCAGAGCTATCCTGACTACAGTGTCTCACCACAGAAAGTCCATGGAGTCCAGATTTTTGATAGTAGCAATGTACATCAGTAATTACTTGTTATATGACGTACCAATTGAGAATGTTTTCTTTATGTCAAGGTTTCATTTTCCCCCAGTGAATGTATTTTAGAGCAACTGAGCACCGGAGAAACTGGTGACTGTGTAGCTGATTCACAAGCTGGTGGCACAGGAATTCTGTCTTTTGCTCCAGGGTGGTCTTCCTGCATAATCTTTACAGTCAAGGGTCATTCCTTGTCTAATGACAACTGTGACCTCTGCTTGCCGCCATAACACAGTAATGCATTGTGGTGGGCTAGCTCTGGCTAGCAGCCAAACTCCCACCCAGCTGCTTACCACCCCTCTCCAGTAGAACGGGAGAAAAAGTAGGTTGCAAAAGCTCATTGGTTGAGATAAAGACATGAAATTGCATACCAGTTGCTGTCATGGGGAAAACATACTTGGGGGAAAAAAAAATTATTTTCAATTAAAATGGATTCAGATGGTAAGATACAAAGACAATCAGTGGAACAACTCTCCTACCCTTCATTCCAAGGCCCACCCTGACTCCTTCACTCCTGATTGCTCTATCTCACCCTGAATTGCACAGCAGGGACTGTAGTAAATACACAGCAATCAAACTTCCACCCAGCTGCTCCTTCCTCCTCACACTGTTCCCATGCTTCTGTGTGGGTACTCTTCATGGACTCCAATTCTTCTGGATAAACCTGGTCCAACATGGGTTTTCCATGGTCTTTAGGGAATTTCTGCTCTGCTATGGAGGATCTCCTTCTCCTTGTCTGACCTTGGTTTTTCTCTGTGTTGCTTCTCACTCTTTTTGTTCTCTTCTCATTTTATGGCTTTTTCTGCCCTTTTTAAAACAAGCACTCCTAGATACACTAGCATGGCTGAAGGGCTCAGCTGTGTCCTGTGGTGGATCCACTGGAGCTGGCTTGAGCAGCTGCGGCCATCATGGGGCAGCCCCTGATCTCCTCTTGCAGAACCACTCCCAAACCTCGCTTGGACACAGTTCCAATATTGTATTTCCTAACTGTACAAAGAAGTGCCTGCCATAATACTTGTTTTGTCATATCACTCTATGCTGTGACATTATGCAAGGCGAAGTGACAAAAATTTGTGACTGGAATGTGGCATAAGTGTTGAAGATTTGTGTTCTTTTTTTTTCCCAGCAAACTTCATTGCTCTGCATCCCTCTCTCAGCTTCCAGAAAACATTATGAAAACTTATAGCTTCAACCAGGTGGGAAGATTAAGCAGAAAGGAAATACTGTACCTACAGCAATTTAATCATCCAAACAAAACTTGTCAGCCAGTTATCTGTCTGTGTGCTTGTGTAAAAGAAGAGAGGGATGTTTAAAGGAAAACAGAGATCATGAAGAGGAAGAACTTGGACATGAAGAAGGGGAACTTGAAAACATGTACACTCCAGACATTATGAGGCATTTCAGACAGTCACAGAGGCACAGATCTATGGCAAAAGAAAGATCCCATGCACATGTGCATGAATGGGGCTAGGCTCAAAGAATATTCAGAAATATGTAGCTTAGTCAGTAAATCTGTATCATACAAGATCCCTCCATTTATCTGCTGGAGTACCAAAGCTGGGAGGAATGTAGAGTTAAAATAAAAGTGATTAATGGAGTAATAACAGCATTTTAGGCATGGGAAACGAGTCGTGGTGTCTGATCTTGGCTGAAAAAAGCAATTTATTGAGGACAGTGGTAGTTAAAGTGTATTTGATCCAAGCTGCTACAACACATTACAGAAAAATCGGCTTCTGTTTAACATTACACCTATAACAAATACTTTAAAGGAAGAAATTCTGAAGGTGACTATAGAAACCGCAGATTTTAAAACAAGTTCTGAACTCTCTGTGTCAGTAATCCTTCCTGTGTCAGCCCTGCAACACTAAACAGCCTGAACTTTACACAAATTATGAGCAGTAAAATGCAGTGTATCATATGGGCAAGAAAGCAGAAAAATCTGCAACTGGGAAACTTATGAAAGTTAAAAATTGCATATTCAATGTGAACACACTGTGGCTGCTCTGGATCCTGAAGTATGATGAAGTAAACAAGGAAATGCTTTCAAATTTAATTGCCTTTTCAAGCACTTTAATGTTTTTAGAGGAAGATGTTTCCAGTTCTCATGTATTTGATTCTAGGAGATATTTATTTTTCCTAGTCTCCTTTTTTCTTGCCTTTTCAGAACTCAATATTTCTCAAAACAGAAGAGCAAAAAATATTTACAAGAGGAGATGAGAAAAAGATATTTCTGAAAAAGAGGCTATGTGTAGCCAATATGTTTCTAGAATGGTGCTGTCTTAAACAAACTTGTCTGACAGTTTCCTGCTGACCCATGATTTGTATGTGGTCAGTCAATGTACAGATAAAATAAAACCTCTCCTGTTTTTAGTACTTTCCGGCATACAAGGACTCATGCAATGGATCAAGTGCAAACTATTTTAATTCAGTTTTATAGACGGCCTGAAGGCCAGAACTGAGATAGATTAAGTAAGCATTGAGAGGATGCTGCTATGAATTCCTCTGGAGCAGGACAAGACAATTTATATGGCTGTCAATCTTTTAAATTTCATAGCAATAGAGTTGCTCTTTGTCTGTTTTGCCGGAATGTTTACAATCAAAATAATTTCTTTATTAAAATACCATGCTGATACCTTCGGTCAGGTTTCTTGTGCCGTCAACTCTTGCTGAAACCCTAACATAGAAATAATATACATAGAAATAATTAAATTGCTAAGTAGCAGTTTTACTTAGCAACTGAATTACTGTCTGTTGTATAGAATGATCGTATAAGATTGGAAGGGGAGCATAAGGATCATCTGGCCCAACTTTCCTGGCAAAAGCACAGTGTAGACAAGACGACCCAGCACCACGTTCAGCCAAACTCCCCAGTCGTGCTGGGGAATTCATGACTTTCCTGGGGAGATTAATCCAATGGCTTATTGTTCTCGTTGTGAAAAACTTTCCTCTGCTGTCTAAACAGAATATCCCCAGGAGTAACTTGTACCGATTGCCCCTCATCTTTTCCATGTGACTCCTTGTGGAAAGGGAGTCTCAATTTCCTTTGTAGCCACCCTCTAAATACTGGAATACATGGATTAGGTCTTTCCCTAAGTCTTTTCCCATCTGCCAGGCTTCCTGGTTCTTTGTGTCCCTTCTCTGGACTCTCTCCAGCCTATCCATGTCTTATGTTTTGTGTGGCAGGGGCCAAAATTAAACACAGTATTCCAGGTGTAGCCTGATGAGTGCTGAATAGAGTGAGACAATGACTCCTCTGTCTCTCCTGGTGGTGTCCTTGTTAATGCAGCCTGGCATCCCATTACCACAGCAGGACTCTTCACTGAGCTTGTTGTCCAAGAATATCCAGGTCCCTTTCCACAGAGCAGCTCCTTAGCTGAGTAGATCCCAGCCCCTGCTGCACTCATGGAGTGTGTTTTTCCAGGTGCCAAACCTTATACTTGTCTCTGTTGAAGTCCATGAGATTCTTGTTACCCCATTTTTCCAGTCAGTACAGATCTGGAGTGCTAGGGGCAGTTTTGAGCACCACAACAGAAAAAAGACATTGAGCTGTCAGGGAGTGTCCAAAGGAGGCCATGAGGGTGTGAAGGGTTTGGGGGGGAAGCCGTGTGAGGAGTGGCTGAGGGCACTTGGTCTGTTCAGCCTGGAGGAG
>JAODKT010002242.1:760818-774548 GCA_027576195.1 Cossypha heuglini
GGCTCGGGGCAGAACCTGACCCGGCAGGCGCCCGCCCGGCTCTCCACGCCTCTGGGACAGGGGCGAGCTGCCCGTACCGCGGGTCCGCGTCCTGACTGCGGTACTGGGGTGTTTGGGACACGCCTGAGCAGAGGGGAATGCGAGGTTAACGGAGAGCAGGGGTCCGTAGCAAAGCGACGGCTCCTAACGACTGGGATGGTAGCCAAATATTTGCGAACGTGTCCTGGGTTGATCTTGCTGTTATGTGGTTGGTTTGATGAACTGCAGGTCTCCCTGACTTAGTCCCGGATCCCTATTACATCCAGGCGTCCACATATGTCCAGAGGATGTCCATGTATAACTTGAGATGTGCCGCCGAGGAGAACTGCTTGGCAAGGTAGGCATCGTCCCAAGATTTTGCCCATTTGCTGTGGGTTACCGTGCTCGTGTTGCCACCTGTGAACACGGTGAAGAGTGAAGAAGGGTGAGGCTGGAGGGGTCAAGGAAGCACAGTCCTTTGTTAGCTCCTTCCAAGTTTGTGGTAGATGGTAGAGTATGCACATCAGAAAGCAGTTCTGGCATATTAGAGAGACAAGCTGCAGATCTCCTGAAGAACTTACATGCTGTGAAAAGTTGTATTACATGTTTCTATTGTCAGGCTCACTTGAACACTTCTGAATTTTGTGAAATGGAGGCACCTGGAAAACCACTTCAATCTGTTGATTTTCATCTCCCTGCTCTACTCCCACAAGATCATATGTTACTTCATTAAAAAAAAAAAGAAATAAAAATCAAACAACAAAAATCCTATTCTTAACCAGCACAATTTACTATTGAGATTATAATAAGCTAATTGTTTCTGGGCCTATGCCTTTTAATGTCTCCTAAAACTAAAATCCTTCTGAAAAGTGTTTCAGAGTCTCTTAAGGGGTTGAAATAACAGCTTTGTTATGAAGTTAGGTCTTGTCCAGTTGGCAAAGAGGGATTTTCCTGTTTTGTTTGGAAAGAAATCAACACGGCTGTTTTTAACCATTTTAACTTTTTTGATATCTTATCATGCAAAACAGATTTATTTATTAACCAGCATCATTAATTTTTGTCAGTCTGTTTCATGGTCATGCTTCTCTCTTCACTTACAGAAAAAAAGAAAATATGACATAAGAAGGTGTATTTTTTTTTTTTTTGCTAGCTTCACAGTGAAGACTCATTGAAGTGTTCTTGATGGCTATTAGTTGATTAAAATATTCCAGTATTTAAAAGAGTGTAGATAATAGGAAAAGGAAAACACAGCCTGATTCATATACATATTAGGGTTTTTTACAATGGAATCAAACATCTGTTGTGTAATCTTGCATACACAGGGAGTTATTTTGGTTAACAGCAACTAATAAAATTGTAATTTTTGCTACTAGAGTAATTTTACAGCTCAACAGTGATCTTCTTCATAGACAAGAGTCAGGCAGTGGTCAAACTTCCGTTTGTAAAATTAAAACCAGATCTGAATGTTACTCAGGGCTTGGTCTGACACCAGGCATTTCCACACCATATGGAACTCCTGTGTGAATCTCCAATGCACGAGGCTTATGGGGCCTGAAAAGATCTCTGCTATCAGTTGCTTCTGAGACTAAAAAAGCATTTTTCAAATTATTTCTTGCTCATTTATGGCTTTTTCCTTTGTTTTCTTTGATTTGCATCATTGCAGTTCAGCTTATCGAGCAGATGTTAGAGACTACGACAATCGGGTGCTCCTGAGATTCCCCCAAAGAGTGAAAAATCAAGGCACATCGGATTTTCTGCCCAGCAGACCCCGTTATTCATGGGAGTGGCACAGCTGTCACCAGTGAGTGAAGTGCTCAGTATGGCATCTTCTAATGGCGTTTCACTAACAAATTGTCACTTACAAGGGCACATTTTCTAAAGCTAGAATGCAGCAGAGAGAAACCATGTGGAAACTTTGGCCTTTTGCTATCTGATTAATTTTATGTAGTGGTAATTACTCTTTGTATATAATGGTAATTACTCTTTATACAGACACATGAAACAAAGATGGATACAGAGCTTATCCATATGTATGAAGCTCTTACAATGTGTAGATTAAATATAAGTACAAGTCTGAAATGAGATTTGACAGTAGGACTTTGTAATTTTATTTTACGTGTGGTCCACTTACATTCAAGTGTAATCAGTAAACAGAAGTCCCAACCATGTTAAAATAAATAGAAATCCTAAAATATACATTTACTAGCATATTCCCTATAATAACATATTATTTTAAACAGTGACCCATACTTCTTGAGCTGAATTTAATGAGTTAGTTCTGCACAAGGAATGGTCTGATCGATTTGGAAAAGGAAAGTTACTGAGTTGACTGATCCCATTGTCAATAATATTCTCTGTATATATCTGATAATATTTTGACATAGCAGCATTGCTCTAGAAATAGTATATATACTAGAAACACAGCAAGGGAAACACAGCAAGAACATTTTCAACATTTTGGGAGCAGGTAACACTGGAAACCTGTACCTTTTCAGAAAACTCATATGCAGCAGTTTGCAGGTTTGTTCCAATTTTTGCTACTTCTCAGCAGGAGCAGTTATAAAATACTAGAATTAATTACTCAAAATACTTACTTCCACCTTACTTAAAATATAACTCTGCTGTTACAGGTACATAAATGATAACTTATTGTCTTTTAAAAACGGCATGCAATGTGCCTTTGATCTGAAGGCCTCTGAGCCAATGGAATATTTCTCTTTAGGCTCAGACATTTTAGGCGTTGAATGAAAAATCAGTACCTTTAGAACGAATTCTTTTTAAAAATACTCATCAGTTTATAAACCTTGCAAGCATCAAAAAGCTAAAACTAAATCAAACCTAACAAAAAAGCCTCCACAAATGCTTTAGTTAACCTCTATCCCTGAAAAAAATCTTCACCAATAACAAAAATCCCCCAACCCTCATGCCTACAGACTGCATGATAGGATGCATATGAACAACTGCATAAATGGATGAAATGGGTAGAGAGCAGTTGAAGTTTTCCATTTGTAGAAAAACAGTTTCTTATTGTGCCACAATAGCCCAGCTATCAGTGTCCAGATGCAAAGTGTCTCTGATGTTGATTCAGTTCTTGGACAGAAAATACACTGCCTACAAAAAATGCATCTCTCGTGATCATTTCCATAGCAGTGTAGCAAACTCATTTGGAAATGAACTCTAACTGCCAATTACTTTGGCTAGCCATCAGACCTCAGTGTTAGTCATCGTCATCTGTGGACCTGTTTTAGTGTTCTGGATGTGCCTGCTCGTGAGGCTCCTGTGCTGCTTTGTTTTTCCAATACATTTGGAATTTGTTTGATTAGGCCTTTTTCACATACCTCTTGAGCTGAAAGCATTCAAAAGTAATGGTAGCCAAATGCTGCAAAGACATAGTGCAGGTAGAAAAGACAAGTTTATTTTTCCACACATTCAGGAAAAGTGAAATTACAAGAATATGAGGTGTTAAAACTCCACAGTAAGAGCTAGAAGTCACTTTGTGTGAAACCAAGAAGAATACATCACCTCACCCAAATCAAAAGCATACACACTTCTGAAATAGACAGCATTAAGTATAGACTGCAAAAATAGTTGATATTGAATGAAATCTGCATTGCCTGTACACAGAAGGTGATTTCTTCATGCAGATTTTGTCTTCACCAATGTTATAAATGTATTACATTGTCTGAGGGCCATGGAAATGTGAAACCAAATTGTTGGGATTTTGCTAGCAAGTAGCAAACTTCCATGGAATTTATAGTATGTAAGGTAAGCATTCCTAGCAAAACTGTCATTAAAGTCACTTATAAGAGGTTCAGTTCAAATATGAACTACTCAGTACTTGCTATTGTTATTGGAAAAGAGGTGAAACAGAAAATTTTGGAAAAACAGTGCTGCTATGGAATCTTTCCTGGACCAAATTAAAACCTGTTATTTGTTTAGAGGTGATGACATGTAGTACTTGAAAATCAGAGTAATGAAAATAATTGAGTGGTCAGTAGTATACTGACACACAAGTTTGGGTAGTAAATAAAATTTGTCCAGATTTAACAGGATGTAGATCAAATAGGAATGTGAAAATGTTATTGATAAGGTCTGATCCATCTCTAATGATGTGTCTATGGTTTAACAGACATTATCACAGCATGGATGAATTCAGCCACTATGACTTGTTGGATGCGAGCTCACATAGAAAAGTTGCTGAAGGACACAAAGCAAGTTTCTGCCTTGAAGATACTTCCTGTGATTATGGATATTACAGGCGGTATGCATGTACAGCACACACACAGGTAGGAGCTGCTTTGGAGACAACCAAATGTCTTTCCCCTCCCTGGGTTGTATTTGGATAATTGCCCTAAATTAGCTGATGCCCTAAATCAGCTGATGCCTTAATTAGCTCCTGGAATTCCCCATCATAGAGACCAGGATACTAACCTGGAGACTGATAATTCACCCATGTGCTGTTAACCGTGAGCTTCTTATTAAAGGGCAGTGACACTCACCAGCTGAACTGTATTAAAACACACCACGAGATCTCATGGCAGGAGGACTGGTCAGGCTTGCTAAGAGGCACTCAGGACAGCCAGCAAAGGAGCTGTTCCCAATGCTCATCCCCCAAAACTGATGTCTTTGGCTGGTGCCAGAACTCCTAGCTGGTATTTCCTCCTGTGTGGAGTCTGAAGCTGAAAGGTGCTGGATTCCATGAACACCTGCAACTGCTGCCTGGCAGTCTGGCATGGGAATCTCAGAGTATTGTTCTGTGCCTGTACAGCAGGAGGCAGTTAAAGAGAATGGCAGCTGTGTGGATGTTATGATGGGCCATGTACAAACTTAAAGCCAGGTGCCACGGCTTATTAGGGGAACATGGAAAATGGAACGTACCATTAGGATAGACAAATTCTTGGATAGTGCATCACCACCTCTCAGAACTGCTCAAGAAAAGCTTAAAAACTCCTAACCAGCCAACCCCAGCAGAACAAGGTTAATCAGCAGTGTAGTATGGCTAAGAGATTTCATAGACTATTCCATTTGGAAAATGAGAAGTAAGACCAAAACTTGACTGGCTGTGGATTGAAAGAGGAAATTACTGATATTTACTGACAATTGTTGATGTTTCTGACAATATATGAACTTAAGACACATCAGGAAACAGCTTTAAAACAGAGAGGAGTGCTCTTTGGACACATGAATGAAGTATTAAATTCCTTGCCATTGGATGTTGCAGAGATCAGAAATCCCCATGGGCCCAAGAAGAATTTAGACAAAGTAATAGATGTTATTAAACACAAAAATCTGATGGTACCCCCATGCCTTAAATGCAGTTAAATGCCTGGTGGGAGGAATTTGCCTGACATTATGCATCTTATTCCTTATGTTCTTTTCTCTTTAAGCATCTGCTGCTGACCATTGTCAGAGACATGACACGGAGCTTTGATGCATCTGTGGTTTAACTCAGCGTGGCCATACGTACACATAAACTTGTATCCCTTATTCTGCAGCTTTTAATCTGGAAGGTAGTTATTCTGTCACAGAGAAATGACAGCTATGTTTCACTGGCTGACGTGTCCACATTTGAATTTTAACTATAATGAATGATCTGCAATACATAGAGGCTTTGAAGAGGTTTTATAAATACCTTTGCTACTTCTGTAGACTATGACATCTAACTAAGGAACATACATATTTTACAGCTGGAGTATTTGTGTCACTAGCATCAACGGCTGTGTCAGCATTTCCACTGGAAGCCCATATTTCAGGGGTTTGTAATTGGACTGTAAAACTTTCCTCCAGCCTCAGACTTGGCACAAACATGCGAGAGTCTGAGCTCATCACCAGCTGGGTCAAGAGGGAATTCCTGCAGGACTTGGGTTTTCTGCACTCTGTGTATTGCCAGAACAGATCAGCTCCACCTGGAGCAATCTGTATTGGCCACAGCTAAAGACGCTAGATTTGAACCACTGAAACATTCATATGTGGGGATTCTTACTAATGTTCCTAACAACAAAGAATTTTTCAGAAAGATGCATCTGGAATAAAGGCTAAATTTTCAGTTCCCTCAGATTCTTGTGTCACTGTTTGCCTGAAGAGACACCATTTCCATGCAAAGCTCAATGTGAAAATGGCCCTTAGCCCTACTATTCAAAGATGGCACTTGGACAGGCTACATCCATAGCAAAAAGTTGCATCATTTCTAAGGGTAGAGAGGTTCCAACATGGTGATCAAGTCTGTCTGTACTCATGACCTCAGAAGACATTCATTCGACATTTACAGATACTTACCTCCAGTCTTTGGTCAACTTTTATTGTATTCTGATCTTATGTAAAGAACAGGAAATAACAACATCAACAGTTTTTACATAAAAGGAGTACTGTAACAAGTGATTATAGGAAAATACAGATACTTCACAGATGAACAGCTGTCAATATTATAGGTGTTTTTTATCCAGTAGTAATAAAAGTCAGTCTATAAAAGTGGTACATTAGGCTTAGGTGTTCTAGTTTAGACACACAAATAAAATGCCAACTAAAAATAAGATTGATTTCCTAAGTTAATTTTCTAAGTGAACTGTTCAGTCTGAGTGTCCCTAATGTCTAGAATGTCACTGTTTCTAAAGATTAGTGGTTTTTTACATCCATCTTAACTTCATTCTTAAGGGTCTGAGCCCTGGCTGCTACGACACTTACAATGCTGACATCGATTGCCAGTGGATTGATATTACTGACGTAAAACCTGGAAATTACATTCTGAAGGTAAGTGTATTGGGAATGGGGAGGTTTGGGGTTTTTTTGGGAGGTTTTTTTTTTTCTTCTATTTACATTTGCATCCTTTGGCGTGTGAGTTACTGACTGAAGTGTGGCAGTAGACTTTCAGGCACTGTGCTTTCTCCCCTCCAGGTGAGTGTAAACCCCAGCTACCTGGTGCCTGAATCCGATTACTCCAACAACATAGTCCGCTGCGACATCCGCTACACGGGCCACCACGCCTATGCCTCTGGCTGCACAATTTCACCGTGAGTGCCTCCCCACTGCTGCTTTTTCTTCTTTCACTGTGCCCCGCTCTTTGTGTTTTGTTTTGTGGGTTTTGGGAATTTTAAAATCTGTGGGCATTTTGCCCTCGCAAAATGTGCCGTTGGAATATGTAACATTTTCGAGTCTGCTGTTCCTTTCTGGTCTGCTAAATAGTGACATCTGGCTCACACACCTTCTTTGTACTTGCACTAAGACCTTTCTAGGATCGTTCAATACCCTTTTATACCACCCACACACAACTGAGCAGCTACAGTGCTCTTTAGGACATTCTGCAAAATCCCACACATGCATGTTACTTTGCTGCTGCTGCTGCTTACACAGCAGCCACCTTCCCTGAAACAGTTGTTTCACACACCCTCCATTTACAGTTTTGCTCTTTAAAAGTAAGCTGTGCCAAAATTCTGCATTTTTTACATTTTTTTCCTCCAAAAAGGCAAATTCATTTAATAAATGTCCTCGTGGTAGATCTACTGTACCTTAGTATCTGTGAAACACACAGAGAAAAAGCAGGGTAAGCAGTTCTCAGAACACTGTGTTAGTTGCTCATAGGAAATGTTTATCAAGAGACTTCATTTGGATTGTATAAGGAGTGAGTATTAACATTGTGTAGAGGCTGATTGATGAAACAAATTCCAGAGCAGTAAATGAAAAGTAAACCAGACGACCAGTGTAGTCTTCTGTAACAGTATCAGTGGAACCCATGGACTGAATTAATGTGACTTGCTTAATTAGCCGGTAAAATATTAATTCCTCACTTTGCAGTAAAAATCAGTAGTTAAATGAGGCAAACTTATGTTTCACACTTTTAACTTCTAGTCTCCCCATCTTACCTCTGAAAATGTTACTGAGTACACAGAATAATAGAATAGTTAAGGTTGGAAAAGACCCTTTAGATGATGAAGTCCAGCCACCAGCCTGGGATCACCACCTTGCTCACCGCTAAACCATGTTCCAAAGTGCCAAATTCATACAGCTTCTGAACACTGCCAGGGATAGCCAGCCCACCACTTCCCTGGGTATTCTGCTCTAATGCTTTACAGCCCTTTATGTGAAAAAGTTTCCCCTGATATCCCATCTATACCATCCCTTGAGGCCATTACCTCTCATCCTGTCTCACTGGGTACATGGGAGAAGAGACCAACCCACCCCTCACCACGGCCTCCTCCCGGGCAGTTGTGGAGAGCAATGAGATCCTCCCTCAGCCTGCTCTCCTCCAAGCTAACACCCCATATATGTATGTGTACACCATACTTTATATTTCTCTCAGGTACATATTAATGCAGGGCTAGGGAACAAAATGTCAGTTCCTGCTGGCTGACCTGTGCTTTCAAGCTGACAAGTGGGTATTTAGCAGTTCCTCTTCCCGTGCTCACCTGCTCACCTGCATAAAATTATTTCTCCTCTTTCAACAGGTACTGAGAAAGATGCAAGAAATCGATGAGATGGTGCCAAATGTTTTGAAGTGTCACTATACAAACTTCACTAGGATGCAAACACAATAGAGACAAAGCTACAGAACATACACAGATACACCCACACACCTTATGTGACTTTGAAGCACTTCTGCTGCTTCTCAACCAAAACTTAACTGGATTTTAAGAATCTAAATTGGCATTACTTGTATTGCTATTGAAATGTGTGAAACTGGTGCTTCATGTAGAGATATTTTAATTTTTGATAATCTAACTCGTTCATAAAAACACGGGACCATTTCTTAGCTCCTACAAATTTGAAGTTTATGTGATAATAGACTTCAGTGGGAACATTTCTGGTGAATGAGTTGAATATATTTTAAAGGTAGAAAAAAATGTACGCAAAATGAATTAAATAAAACTCAAGAGAAAGTACTAATGTCAGCTATCTCAGAAAATACCATAATGGAAAACAGATTAAGAGTAATGATACAGTACCATTAAAAATTCTTGCTAGGACACATTGATATGAAAGAGAGAAGTATGTTCAGTTTTCAAGGAATATTAACATATAGCAGAGAAATACATATATATTATATATATCAGTTATACCCCTGAAAGAAAAGTTATGTTTACATTTTTAATACATTAGAATTTTTTTTCCATTTTTTTAAGTGAAAAACAGATGGGGTTTTGAAATACACCTTTCATCTGTGAAAATTAATTAAAAAGCTTACCCACCTTTATATGTCCATGAAATTTTTCAAGGTGGGACTTTTAAAAAACTTCTGCAAACTTGATGTGGATAAAAAAAAATACCTGTCAAGAAATGGGCTCTTGGAGATGATGAAGAGTCCCTGATATGCTCATGTGTGAAAAACATCCAACTTGAGCAGGTTAACCATCAAAATAATATAGGTAGTTAACTCAGGTGGCACCACAAACAGAAGTAGGTCAGAATCTCTTACAAAGTATTTTTAGCGTGAAGAAAACCTACTACCTGCTTCCCCCTTAAGTACTGTAGTTGATTTTAAAATGTATATCTCAGTATTCAAAATAACAAAGTTGAAAATATACTATATAGAGAAGAAGAGCAAAAGTCAGTGTATTTAACATCCTACTTTAGGCTGTTCAGGAACCAAATGCAACATTGTTAAGGGGAAAAACTTCCAGCCCAAATTAATGTTTTTGCTGAACTGCTTAACTGGTGCTGGGTATACTACTCCTCCTCCCATCCCCAAATTATTTTGCTTTTGCAGTGCACCCTGCTGTAAGCTACAGTAGCTGTGATTTTTGTTTTAAACTGTGAAATGACATATCACAAGGGGATCTGGCGGTTTTTTTCAGAAGATTTCTGATCATGTAAAATGAAGAATCTACTTTTGGAACAATGGGACCTAGAAATATTGGTTAGTATTCATTAAATTTGATCAGCAGTTCAAAACACATAATGACATATTGGAAGCTCAATAAATTAAAAAAAAAAGGAAAAAAATGTGCTATTCAATATAGTTAAAAATGAAAAATCTGAGGAGTATGGAGAGGTTTTATTATCACTATTGAGAATACTTCAGGCAGTATCTGGAAATATTTTATGCATTAGAACCCTATGGATTTAATTTGGAAGTTTGATGAATTACCATAATATCCTTCAAGGATCAGCTGTTCTTTAGTACATTTATTTATTTCCACCTAAATCATAACTTGGTTACAAATTTGCACAATTAGAACTTAAAAAGGACCTGAGAACCAGCGACCTGGTGATTACTACCTACCAGTGGGAAAGGGTGCTGAATTATATAATTTACACCTGCAGGTCCCTTTCTGTTTGCTGCGAGTTCCATTTTAGCAGTCCGTAACCAGTATGGGCAATGAACAGAAGCAAAATTTGGAAAATTGATTTATGAGAAAACCATTTGTTACATACATCTGGAAAAAGGAGGGCCTGTTTAAAGTTTGGGCTTCTGAAATCTCAGCCCAAAGAGTTTTTAAGTTTAAGAGGTGTTAAGGGATGCGAGTGCATTCACCTTTCTTATAGACTTAGGTCAAAACTGGGGTCAAAGTCCTGAGAGCAGCTTGGGCAATGGACACAAAAGCTACTGAATGGAAGCCAGGCTGTGGGCATGGGCTGCTTCCTGGGCAGAGGTGGTGTGCTCGTACCTCATTGTGCCTGATGCTGGATGTGGGATATGAGAACACTAACCGGAGACAGAGCAGCCGCAGGAAGGGGGGAGCGCCTCGCTCTTGACACGCTCACCTGCTCACACGTCTGTGCCCAAACTACTTGCAGAACTCCACTGAAGTCAGCAAGGAGGGCCTCGAGCATCTGTGTAACAAGTGGGAATGGCCTTGTTTGGAAAGGTGTTGAATGCTGTAACTTTGAATATTGGGGATATTGGAGCTACGAAAATGTAGCTTTTTTTTCCGTAGCAAAATATTGTATTTGTTTTGAAATGTGTGTTAAGCAACAGGACATTGATGTACAATAGCACAAAAATTGCCTAAGACATGAACAGAAAAACAAAGGATTTTAGGATTAAAAAAAATGAAGGAATGTGACTTTAACCCTGTCTAACTATAGTAAATCACAATGCAGTAAAAGTAGAGGAGTTTATTATATAGCATGTGTAGAAGTAGTTCTAAATAGGGGAGCGCCAACCAGTATTTTCAGTATCTTGGCTCTGCAGATTTGACACCTTACTTTTTGCATACTGGAATATGTTTTTGGGATTATGTGCATTTTTGTTCAAGAGCATTTTTTAAAAATGGTTTTGGTAAAAGCTTTTATTTTTACAGCAAATTATATTTGGATTCCATTTTACCAGATATCAGGCTAATTCCCTTATCTTTTAAAAGCATATTGGCATTGGTCTCAGTGGGAGCAAATTTAAATTTTGTGAGATTCCTACAATGAATTTGCTCAAATTTCTTCTGAAAACCCAGAATGTATAAATGTGTATGAAATAATAACTTCCCACATTTCAAATCTTTAATTAAGAATTGCACATAAGGAACATAATGTGTGTCAGGCTCATTAAAGGGTTTGTTATGTATTTTTTTTAATCCTGAAATACATTTGATATTTGCGTATTTCTAGACAAAAGTGTAACAAAAATGACAGACTGGTCACCAATGGAACCAAAATACTGTGTAGATGACGTTTTTGTGTTAGGAAGTCTACTCGGTTTTTTTCTCTGCTCCAGAATGAATGCACATATCAAATGTACCTTCCTATTGTCATTCATGCATTGTTTGCAGTGTGCTCATTCAAAACCAGCAGGGTGGTTTTTATAAATGAGACATTGAAAGGTGGTTTATCCTGTGTCTCACAATTATGCCAAAAAGGCATTTTCATTTTCTCCAAATCCTAAAAGGTGCTGAAAGATTTTAACTTGAATTAAAACCAAAGAGTATGTAATTGGGAGGTTTTTATTATGCAACTAAATGCTACAGATGCAGTGAAATGCCACTTGTTTTTGCAACTTTCTTGAAGACTTTTCATTATTTCCTTCACTTTTTTTTTCAAGGAGTCTTAATTTCAGTAACTTTACATCTTTATCTGAAGAGCTCTAATTTATAATATTCAGGCACTAGCTTTGTATTCTTCATTGCACTTTCATATTCTTGTGTTACATGCCCGTATTATGGTTGCAAGTTTATGTGAAAATGACTTGAATAAAATGTTTCAAGCGTTCTACTTGTTGAAGTATTACACTTTACTGTACATGCCAGATCCATCTCTCAGTGAGGAGGCTTCAGGTAAGGCTGTTATGTCTACGTGAAAATTACGAAAATTCTGTATTTGTGATGTGGTCTCAGAAAAAATGTAAAGGTAGAAACAAGAAATGAACAATTTCAAGGCACAATAAATTTACCCCTCATACTACACAAAGAATTAACATGTCAAGGCTTAACAGGGGAGGAGGCATATTGTTCATCTAGACACACAATTTCCCTACCATAACTGTCTTGGTACAAACAGGAACTTAAAAAGCACTTTCAGAACTTCTGCTCCAAAAACTGCTTTCACAGAAAGAACATTTGAGCAGTACCTGGTACGAAGTCTATGTACTCTAGAAAATTGACTAACGTATTAAGCATGCACTTACTCCAAGCACATTTTATCCTGCACAAGCCAGTGTCCTGCTGCCTCTTCAATCTGTATGCTAAACTGATGAAACAGTCTGAGTTGTGAAGCATCTCTTGTCCCTTCACCGAGGAACTATTACAGAAGAGCATATTTAAAAACCTTGGAGATTTGTTCTAAGTTGTCAAACACTTAAATTTCAACTAATTGGCACTCTTGGCTTCATGTAAATGGAGACAAAACCAATGAAGTATCTTTTAAAATTCATAAAATAAATGTAGAATTATCTCAGATATAACCCACTTTGTGTAATGTCTCTCTATTCAAAAAGTATTTCCTATCCTACTACTTATTACAGCTAAGAGCTTCAAACTGAGAATTCCTCCAAGTGCTGTTCAGAACCTGGAATGGATCAGAATATTTGAAAATACAAAAATGCAGTAAAAATTGCATATGATAATTGCAGAAAGTATATTCAAATCTATTTAAAATAAGGCATCTCCCAGTTCTACCCATTTTGCTGTCTCATTTTTATATTATATCACCTGCCTAGTATCACAAAATTATCTACCACTAGTCTACATTCACAAAGCATTCACTCAAGAAAGTATTGCTGTAACTGAGTTTTCATTCAAGCCCCATTTTTTCCTGATGTAATAATTCCATAAAAACTGACTAAAGAAATATTTATGCCTGTTTGGAAGTCTACAGAATCAATAATATGCCTGTTTGCTGTTAAAAAAACCAATCAAATTTAAACGCGTGACGACTTCCTTAAAAGATGACTGAAAAATCTAAGATTGATTGTTGGTAAGC
This sequence comes from Cossypha heuglini, assembly GCA_027576195.1. Lineage (NCBI taxonomy): Eukaryota > Metazoa > Chordata > Aves > Passeriformes > Muscicapidae > Cossypha > Cossypha heuglini. The sequence continues at coordinate 774,178 of JAODKT010002242.1, forward strand.
CTGAAATGGAAAAATTGCACCTGAAGCAGTCTAGTAGTATCTGTCAGAATGCATCTGGCTAAAGACATGTTGCGGTTTGAGTGGTTTTCTATTACTGTGTCAATTTAAAGAATTTTTCCCATTATCATGCCAATGGAAGAGGGCCGGGTTACACCCAGGACCTTTGATGACTCTAAACAAAAGGAATAGGTGGGAGCTGGGCTTCCGGAGGGGCCTCTCGTGCTTCTGGAGGGGACTCGTGTTTCCGGCGAGCTCGGAGGAGGGTGACTCCACCGCTGAGCGCTGCCGTGCCGGACATGCTGGAACTCCAATATGAGCTGGAGTCCAAGGCAGCAAGGTGGTATGCCACCATTGACATTGCCAATGCATTT
>JAODKT010002242.1:784005-808810 GCA_027576195.1 Cossypha heuglini
GCTCTCCTGGAGATGGCTGAACACCTGCCCGGCATAGGAAGCACTGAATTCATTCATTGTTTTGCTTTGCTATTGCACACAGCTTTTGCTTCCTGTATTAAACTGTCTTTATCTCTCCATGAGTTTTCTAGCTTTTATCCTTCCAATTCTCTCCCTGATCCTGCTGGTGGGTGCAGGAGGTAGTGAGCAGCTGCCTGGTACTTGGTGCTGTCTAGGGTTAAACCATCTGAAGGCAGTCTCCTTTAACACTCTATCTTGGTAAATAATGCATTATTTCTGCAAATATTATTAAAAGCATGTATTATCAAACACATATGTAAACCCCACATAAGAAAGACAAACTTGGCAAATAGTGGCAATGACTATGAAGAGGATGGACATTACAAACTTACAAAGATGAAAGCAGATTCACAATGCAAGTATTGAGATGTGCTAGAACAGGGGTCAGAAGTTTGTAATGGCTCTGAGATCTGGAACCACAGAGTAAAAAAGAGGAGCAGTGTGATGTAAACATCAGGCAGAAGCTGTATGGGTAGAACTCGCTTCGCAAAAAGCAGGTAATAAAGTGAGAATGAGAATGAGCGTCTCATGGTCTCGAAGCAGATGGATTACAGGAGCTGAATGGCATGCCTTGGTAGTATGCCTGAGTAGAGCTTCAGGACGAATTAAAGGACAGAAACCTGTGATTAATCTGAGAACATGAAATACAGACTTTTGACCATCGCTTTATTCTGAATAATCTTTCTGTTCCAAGACTACTTTTGTCTGTACCCTCTCTGCTAGCTATAATCAAAAACAGGAAAGAGGTCATACTTCTGCTCTTCAACTGACTTCTGCACAAAAGGGAATTGCCTCATTACAGATCTCATCAGAAACAAGGCTGCTATTAGAAGTTATTAGAATGTTATTACTATAAGGACAACAACTAGAGTTGCACATGGGCGAGAGTGCTACCAAACTGGCAATGCTTAGTGTTCTGCATCTGTCATTAGTCAGTTATTTAAAACAACGACATTCAAATGGAGACAGCAAGAAATCCCACCAGAAAGTAAGCAGTACATGGCAAAAACTGTGACACAGAAACCAACCTTGGAGAATGTCATACTGGTTTCTAAACTATCTAGAAGTGCAGTTTAATTTCAAATGTTAACAACACCCTGATTTTAAGAAGAGGAGGAAGAAAAAAAAAAAAAAGAGTCAATACTAACTAGACTAAGCATTAAAAAGGTAACACCCCATTCTGGGCCAAAACAAGATGTCATTGCAGTACCCTTTATAGCAGCTTGGGAGAAGAGCTCTCTATTAAAAAACTGCAAAACCAAAAAAAAACCTAGAAAACCTGTTAATCCACACATTCTTTATAAGAACTTATAAAACACTAACTAGTTACAGCTGTCCTTCATAACAGCAGATGTGATTAATGTGCAGGCACAGGGTGGTTGAAGGTGCCAAATCATGGCTGCCACCCAAGTCCATACCATGACCTCATACTACTTTGGAACAAGATTCGAGAGAAGTTACTTTCTGACTGTGAAATGCAGCTAGCTCTCCCTCTTGCTTTATGTCTGTAAGACATACAGCATGTGATTTGTGGCCATTTGATTTGCTGTGGGAGGCAACTGGTTCATGGTTATCACTCATGGCAGCATTGCTGTCTCTCAGCTCCTGACAGGAAGGGGTTAGTTGCTGACTGTGTCTCACATAAATGATGACAAAATATTTACTCATCATCTGCCAAAACCTCTCATTTTGCTAATAATCTACTACTTTAGTTTCACTCAAGCTTTAACTATTTTGAATATAACACCAGAATGATTGAACAGGTGTTATTAAGTAACATTTATAAAAGCCTAATACCATGACAGGTGAGAAGTTCTTACAGAAATTAATTCTTTACATATCTCAGGAAATCATCCAAGTTTCAGCAGAATTTTTCTTTAATTATATGATATACGATTTTTAAAATAGGCTGATGAAAAATTTCCATTTGAAGCTAAAAAATGTCTTAACAGATCTAAAACCTTTGCAAAAACTCATCAAGACAATGTTCTGTGATAGAACCACAAAATTGAAATGGAACAATTTCTTAAAAACATCGAGATACACAAGTCAACTTGTTTATTATTCTTTTCGATGCTTGCCATAGTTTATATTCATTTACATTGTTTTCTTTTACCAAGGTAATTGAACCATAGAAGTATTTGGATATTTACTTTATTTATCTTGAAAGCCATGGTGGGTTGACCTGGGTTGGATGCCAGGTGCCCAGTGAATCTGTTTTATCACTCCCCTCCTCAGCAGGGAGAGAAAACACAATGAAAGATTCATGGGTCAAGATATGGATGGGGAGAGAACACTAACCAAGTACCACAATGGGCAAAACAGACTCAGCTTGCGGAAGTATTAATACAATTTATTGCCAATCAAATAAGAATAGGGTAATAAGAACTGAAAAATTCATCTTAAAATGCCTTCCCTCCACTTCTCCCTTCTTCCCAGGCTCAACTTCACTTGCTATTTCTCTGTCTCCATCACCCCAATGGCATAGGGAGATAGGGAATGCGGGACCGCGGGCCAGTTCACACATTGTTTCTGCTGCTCCCTTCTCAGCTCCAATGCCTGAAGCACCTCCTCCCCTCCTTCTTCACGGCTCTTTCTCCCACATATTCTCACTCCTCTCTTCCCTGGTTGCAATTGCTCCTGTGCATCCCCCCCACCCTTTTTAACTCTGTTATCCCAGAGGTGCTGCCATCATTGCTGAAGGGCTCAGTCTTGGCCAGTGGTGGGTCCATCCGGGAGCTGGATGGCATTGGCTCCATCACACACAAGGCAAGTTTCTGGTCCCTTCTCACAGAAGCCAGTCCTGTAGCCAACCCATCTACCAATACCTTGCAAACCCAACACAAAACATTATAAAGAGCACTATGAAACTAAAGATTGATGGCAACATGAGGTGCAATATGGACAATCTTTTTGCTCATATGTAAAACTACACACAACAGAAGGCAGAAGTCTGGAAAATCTAACTGAGTTTGGGCTGCCAGTAGCAGCACTGATTCAACTCATCACTGCCTACCACAGACTTGAATCCAGCATCAGGGAACAGCATGAGACACTTCTAAATACTACCAAGGTGCTTACACTGCTCTAATTTTATTTGGATGTCTGAACTAAAGCTATCCTTTTCCCAAGATATTTGCTCACTTAGATTCACGCTCCTTTCCACATTTAGTTTGTCTTGTCTTGTTTTTTGGCTTGTCTTTTACCAAAAAAGAAGTGTATGTATATATATGTATATATATGTATATATATGTGTAAACATGTTTCTATCATTCCTCCTTTTAAAATAAGAGCTCCAAATAGGTCATAGATTCAAACAAAAATAGATTATTTGCTGTTCTTTACCACATGCATGATAAGAAATACCTATAATCTAAGCATTTTAAGAAATTCACAGGCTCTTTAAAAAGTCTAGCACACTGGAGATGTTAGATGACCGTATTTAATATGAATATAAAAGAGTCAATAGAGTTTCTAACTAACCTGTGACTAACCTGTCACAATTAATTTAGCCAGGCATAGAAGTGTGAAGTAAATGCTTATTTTTCAGATTCAGAAATAGCCAAAGGAAAATGGAGTCTTCCATCCCAAACTATCAGAGTGATCTACAGCAGAGCCTGGCATAAACCCCAGACCTGCCCAAGTACAAATTATGTACTTAATATTCTCCACTTTTTTCCTTTTTCTCTTTATGCAAAAAAACAATTCTTATGATTGTTTCAATAAAGAAAAGTCAGAAAAAAAAAGTCAAGATTAAAGTAGGCATAAATTCTTAATTATTTCCTTATGGAGAACAGGGTCAATTCTAAGTGTAAATGGAAATATCAAGATTGTGAAAAAATTAAAATGCCTCTAACTCATCATTTTTCCAAGACTAGTAAGGCTATGTGTCTATAATCATCTCAATTTGGCATCCCACACAAACATTTTTTTAATGTGCACATTAAAAAAAACAAACAAACAACTTCTTAAGGTTATGAAGGAAGACAAAGTGAGCACTGTGACAACTCCTCCCCCAAGTTGGCCTTTAAGAAAATCTAGGAGAATGCTGAATATTACTTTATGCTATAGAAAACCGTAGACAAATTCCTAGTGGAAGAGTTGTGAAGGGAGTGCTCCCTAAGTTAGAGTCTGAAAAAATTATTATTAAATATCAGTGATCTAAAAAATATTACATAACTTAAATTGTACACGGACAATTGACCAGGCTAAAATACATGCAGTTATGACTTATATAAATGTAAAATCAAACACAATGTATATCAGTACAAAGTCTATATGTTTTTGCTTATTTTTTATATATAGCTTTCTAGAAAATATATGCCTTTTATATATTTTGATATCTGAAGAGCTGAGGCACAGTATTGTTATAAAATATATGCACCTTGTCAAATTGCATAACCAATTTTAGGGGAGAGCATAGCTGGCACTAAAAATCCCACCCAAACCTCACACAAAAAACAAAGCAAAAACTCCAACCCAAAATGGCAAGAGACAATCATATTAAGAGATTAAACTGGAAATCAAAATAAGATGAAACAGAAACCCTAAAACAAAAGGTGTACTTTAGCGGAATCGAAACAAAATACATTTTGGATAACAACAGGCAGTAGCTGTAAGAAAGTTCTTTGCCACAAAATTCAGGTAGTCTTAAGAGAAGAAAATTAAATTTGGAGAACACATCATGAACAAATTAGTTGGACACCAAGTATATATCAGATCTGAAACCACAAATGACTTTTACAAAAACGTGAAGTTGAGATAATTTCTTGTACCTGGCAATGTTGAATGAGGGTCTGAAAAATAAAAACAGGCAGCTGTTCATTAACTCTGAATAGAGTTTAGTTAAGTAATACAAAAATGAAATCTGGAAGAAGCATTTTTTAGAAAAAAAATTAAAAATTATTATTTATACTTGTTATAGAATAGAGAGCAGAAACACCAAGGAGACTAACAACACTCAGGCAGTGCTGTAAACCAAGCAGTAAACAGAATTCTCTGACTTCGCTTTAACCTGAATGCATCTGGACTCCCATGAGTCAGCTGTGCACTATGGGATTGTCCAAAGACTGAGTGGAGCTCATGGTAGCAACTAAATCAGTAATATAGGGATGACCTCTGTATTATTAAAACTATTATAATGGGCCAAAAAGTTCAAAATATTCTGTCTTGGATGAACCACAGAAGTTTCAGAACTGAGATACTCACAACTCTCCCTATGACATCAACATGCTCAGACCAAACTCTCTACCCAACTATGAGCGATGTAATCTTGAGATAGCCTTACAATATTTCACTTTAAAACAGATGCTCAAACCTCAAACTATAACTTGTCAGATGCAGTCTGATACTGCATCATAAGTATAAGCACATATGAACGTAACTTTATAGCAGAGAAAGCAGACATAGTTGAGTTCTTCAAATTTAAAACAGATGTAATGCTTTAAAACCAGCTAATGTTTCAAAAACAAGTGCCACTTAAATCAGGTATATTTCAGATAATTTAGAACATAAAGGGAAAAAAAATTATCCCTGTGGACAAACCTTGTCTTGCTCAGACCTTTCCATTTGCAAGCATTACCACCAGGGAACATACCCATATATAACTAAAGTATTGTCAGGTTAATGTTTTCAGATAAAACTCTTGAGAGAGACGTACTTCTGTTGAAGGAACTAAGAGAGCCAGGGATTTGGAGGCACAGATTACTTAAAAGACTTCACAAGCACCGTATACACTAACCAGGGTTAGTCCAGGTTCTAATGTGCTACTCAAGACAGCATTTCTTGGCATACCACATTGCAATTTGCATGCATGATTGAAAACAGATTTTTTTTAATATATATGTCTTTCAGACTTTTTCTGAAAAAGACAATGGAAATGCAAGTTCAGTTCACAGAAAAACTATTAAAACATCAGAGAGAAATATGCCAGTTCTCTGGCCACAACCTAGATTTTCCATCATTAAGTCTACTGACTTAATGCATTCAAGATCTACTCTAATGATAAACACACGGCAGATACATATGTAATCCCAGGTATTACTTGAGCACATCAGCAGACAATGGATGTAAAATGGATGGTAATCCTGGATGTTCAGATTTTACAGCAGGCATTTCACTATATGCACCTTCTAGGCTATTACATTGTTATTACTTTGGCATACTGTTTTCCTAATGTGCAACCACTGAACCACTCCAATCATTTGGCAGTTATTTGAACTCCAAACCCAAGAAAACCTAGATCATCACCACTTGAAATTTAATGTTGTCATACTTCCATTAAGTCACTAGTTTTCCAGTTTTCCATACTTTGTTTTACCTACCAATATTGTCAGAGAGGTGCAATATGCTGTAAACTTATGCTGTCATTTTATCAAGCCATAACATTTTCACATGGATGGCCTTAGCAGCTATGTTCACTGGCATTCCAATAAATCAGAATTTTTTTAAAAAATAATTCCAATAATTCAGGAACATCTTCTACAGTTTCAGGGAACAGTGGCTCTAGCACTTTTCTTCTAGTTTTCCAGCGTTAACAACAGATAGATGCGCTTCCTGATGAGTTGAAAAAGCCTTCTAAATTCCATAACTTTTGTTTTAATTTTTTTATTTTTAGAAGTATCTATTTCTTATTAGTGAATTGGCCACTTAAGAAACTTACCTTTCTTTCCTGGGAAGAAATCAGGATAATGTACTTTATTTTTACATGATATATATAATGAAAAACTGATAGAGTTTCATTTCTAAAAAAAAAAAAAAGGAGTGTAAGATACCAGCAGCTGGTTTTCATTTTCAGAAATATCAGGAATGTCAGATTTTTTTTTACTGATTTTGCAATGTAATTCTGAGTCACACTACAAAACAAATATACAGAAAAATTTTTCCAGTTAATAATGCACAAGGAACTGTTAGTCTTTAACACAAGTAATCACACTTGTTTATATAACATTAAAGACATCTTAACACTTAAAATTCTCTTAAGCAAGCAACCACAACAATGTTTAAACTCATGTAAATTCTACCTTATGTTGTAACCCTGCACTTCTCTTTTAGATAGGAGTGCACTCACACTACCAGAGTGCCAGCTCTATCGTGCTTCTCAAAACAAGATCAAGACATAATAAACTATGGCCATTTTCCCTTCCAGGCTTCACCGGTCTTTATTTCTCACATACACACACTCATGAAAAAAAGCCTTTCTGCTGGAAGTTAATGCTCTTAAAGCCAGCTACAGGAACCTTGGTTGAAATTGCTCAATGAGTATCAATTCTCAGAGGATTTACAGACAGATGACAAGACAGAGGAAACATTTTGCTTTGTCATTTGGTTGCACAAATCCATCTCCCTGCCCCTTCATGTGGATCAACTTCACAAACTGATTACATTCCCTATGGATACATAAAAGATATAATACAAAAATTCTGTTTTTAGTACCCACAAGAATTAAGAATAACTGAAACCACTCACTCTTATTATCTGCCCTAAATTTGTAGCTTCTCTACTCTCATTGAACACTGCACTTTTGTGACAGTTGGAACTTCCATTTCTGAGTGCTTTTTCTTCCGGTAATACCTTAGAGCTGTTAACCTACAGTGCTTCACAGAAAAGTACCACTCTCGTGTGTGTACATCACACCCCAATATCCCTGTAAAGATGGTAAATTACATTAGGTATCTTGAAGACCTGGTTGAAGAAGGGTATCTGTATTATCAGTGATGATGATACATGTTAGGAATTCTAGTTCCCTGCCATTATTGTTTTCAGTGCAAGGGTTAATGTGAAAGTATTCATAATTTACACTCTTTCCCTGTACCTTAGTATTGGAGGTGTCAATCAACTGCAGACAGTCTGATTTACCTTCATTACTTGTTGGATCCTTGGCCTGTAAAAGACATCCTGAAAAGTAGCTACATGCTCCCTGTGTGTCACATGAATGTTAATTTGATGTTTCTCCATGCATATAACCTTCTCTCATGCTTTTAAATATTCTTTTATGTCCTTTAAAATTTTCAATGCCGAGAGCCCAGTGCAATTTTGATTATGCCGCAGGTCATCCTTCGTGTCCAGCTTTTCCTGGCCCCAAACATACTACGAATACTTAAGTGTCTCATTTTTATACCATACACTCATCCAGGCACTGATCTTCTGTCTCAGGCATTGTAAGCAAGTCTGGACAATACTCTGGAGAAGGCCTGTGGCATCAGTAACTTGGCCTTCCTTTATTTAAAAAAAGAAACGAAACACCGAAACAACAAAAACCAAACCAAACCAAACGGTTGCCAAATCAACCACAACACCTTGAGAACCTTGTTATGCCACTTTTCCTGTATTTTCTTCTAAGAAGGCATAGAAACAAGACTACTTCTAATATTCTCTTCTATTACTCTCGTGACAGCTCATATCCAGTTAGATACTGATCACATATCACTCAAACACTCATTTAAAATAGGAATGAAAGTTGTGAGTTGCTTGTTTTTTGTGAGTGCTGTAACATAAAGCTTTCTGGGACTGAAGAAGAACAGCAGTGTGTATGTGCAGCACCATGTCTCACGACACCACTATCACAGGCGTATCTGACTCTAACAGCACTGTTCGTCCCATCTATCTTTTAATTCATTATACCCTCACAAGCATATTCATTGTGTTTGAATTACCTGGGGATCCAAGTATCACTCACAAAAATGTGAATCAACTTCCTCTGAGCTTTATTAACTATGATATGCTTGCTCTCATTCTGGTCTGGCACATCAAGTAAGTGAAAAGAGCACATTCAAATCAAAGGCAATGGCACCACTTCTGAGTCTGAGCCTTGTCTAGGGACAAGATTGTACTTTAGTAAACTTGAACTGTTTAGTCAGACAACAAAATTAAGAGATACAGCCTCACAGGAATACAAATTAGTAAAGGTTCTCGGACTAGCATTTTAAAATCTGAAAGGAGACAGCCCTTTTGTGTCAGAGATAAACAATATCTCTGTGAAACACTGCCAAAGTTACTAGCAGTTTATTTCAATACTGAACTTAAAAGACGACTCCTTCCGGAATGAACAAAAGCAAAGCTGTGGTTAAACTGAGTTCTGTAAAATTGCAATTGCTACTCTGATGATGCTAGCTTTGGTCTAGTGTACTTCCTTGCCCTCCAACAGTGGCACTACAGTGGAGTATGAATGGCAGTCTAGTTTGAATGCAGAGGGGCTACTGGAGAAGACATCTACAAATTGTTCCAGAGACAGTAAGGGAAGAGTGTGGTGCAGAGAAGGAATGGCTAACCAAAGGTGGGAGTGAAAGGGACAGAACCCAGCACAACCCTGTACTCTCTCACTGGAAGCCTGGGGAGGGATTGATACTGGCTGGGCTAGCAGACAGATGGACAATTGCAAAGCATGTAAGTGGGGAGAAGACTGGAGAGAGATTTGTTAAAAATTTGACAGACTTTATTTATACTGACATAAAATTTCAGTTGCAGCCACTGTTATGGATTCTAGGCTCTAAAACACAGCATGGTATATATAAAGGCTGTGCTAAACAGCCTAAAGTTCAAATGATCAAATCTGGAAGATTAGGAACTTTCAGGAAAAGAAAACTAAGAACAATCAGTCACACAGAGAAAGTATTTACACCTGAATGTGATATTCATCAATGAATGCAGAATTCTTCACTTCATCAGTAGTCTTAGGAAGACCACAGACATTCCTATTTAACACAAACATCTGATGGTTGACATGGAAAATTCTCAGGAAACTGTGGCTTCATACATTTAGTGTAACTTCCATTCAAACTGAGTAAAAGTAGTCAGGACAAAAAGAATTCAACTCTGTAACACTGATGTCCAGCATAAAGACAATTATTTTAGTCTGCGATGCACAAAATTGTACTATTAAGTTAATGCAACACATTTCCAAAAAATATAATATGTTGACAGATCATCTATTACAGAGAGAAAAATCTAGCTGGCATCTAATATGGAAAATTAGTATCTATTGTTTCGTACTGAAACAAGATAGGAAGGTAGGAAACATGTAAGAAAATAAATAGTATATTATTATTTTACTATTTTATTAATTATTTTATATTATTATTATTTTACTATTTCAGCATAAACACTTCGTTGGAGAATAGAAACATCCATGTACCTAGGAAGGCAATACACCCCTTTTGGAGAAAAAGGAAATAACATAACAATGTTTCCGTAACGAATACTTATAGAGAAGGGGATGGGGAGTGAGATGGAGATTATCTATGAAATCTAGGTAAGCTATTAAATCACCAGAGTGTAACAACCAAAATTTCGATAAAAAGGAGAATGAAGTTTTTCATCGATTCCTGAAAAACGCCAGACATTTGCCCCCACATAGCCAAAATCGAACCACAAAATTACAACGTATTAATGACAAGCATATTATACAACACTTATGGACTATCACATCAGTATTACAAAGAAAATTGATTCATACAATAGTCTTGTCCTTATGGCTTATGTGCTGCAAACAAAATACTTCCAAAACCAATATTAAAAATCTATATACAGTAGTATCTACTATTAAGGGCATTAACAACAGAAAGAAAAGTTTTATGTCAATAATAACAATCTATCCTAATTAATATGTTTGTGGCATGAGTAGAAGTCTTCAGGAGGGCTGGGGGAAGGAGAAGGGAGGAGGCTGTGGAAAAATCCTCCAAACCCCAAATGAAAGACAGCAACTATTCTGTGTCTGATCCAAAGCCTTTGAAGCTAGCAGCAACTCTCCAATTAAAATGCAAAAGACTCTTTTTAGGGGCCCTTTTTACGATTTAATACATTTCCTCAAATTAAATCTAAAGTGCATGCAGAGGGGTTTGTTTAGATATTTTACTTTAGATATTTTACTAGGAAGTACATTTTTAAAATAAATGAAGGCAAAGATCACAAACGTACATTTAGGATTATCAGATAAAAGAGAATCCTTTATATTTTTCAATATTGGGAATTACAGATATGACTGTTCCTCTGTATATGTAGATGTGTTCAATCAAAAATTCTATTTGATTCAGAAATTACGTCTTTATTTTCCTGCCACAAAGTTTAAAAGTATTAGGAGTACTATGTTTAAAATTTCCTTAATAAATAAGTATATTTAGTAGAACAATGTATTGTATATTCCTTCAGCAAGAACAATGTCTTGTATCCATCTAGTGAGTTATTCAGGAACATCTGCTTCTCCAATTAATTATTCACTATTAATTAAAGCCTCAAAACTTGCAGCTTTTCATAAACTGCCTTTCAAATACTGAAAAACTTGGAGTGAAAGATTTTTTCAATATAAATCTAAAAATAAGAACAAAACTAGCATTGTCACTACTCCATTCTTGCTCTTTCTTTGTTTGCTTACGACAGGGAGGCTGTGAATTGACAGACTAATCTCAGGCCACCACCTGCATAATTTAAAAAGGACATGAATATGACAAATTGAAAACACACTTTTGAAAGAAATACAGTTAATACATATTTAGCCCTGTAACTTCATCCTCCCTTCCTCCTGTCCATTCTGGGCCGAAATACCTTTCTGCCTCTTTCCTTTTTGTCCAAGGACTTCCTTAGCCCCACACCAGAGACTGACTGAATTAAGAAGTATGGGCAATGAAACAGAAGTGTTCTTCTCACATGTGAATAAGTCAAAGTCCTGGTACATAAATCACAGAAAACCCTTTCATATTACTCTTAATATTTTGGTTGGTTCCCCCATCCCAATTCCATTTAAGCCATATAGGAGAAGTGCCATAGATAGTAAATTTATTCACTCCAGAACTTTTAAGTGTAATATATCAGTCTGGGCATCTGTTAAAAATATCTGCAGCAGAAGCCACACAGCACTAATGTCAACCCCCCAAAATCATGTTAAGCTCAGTTGTCCTCATCAGGCAGCTTAGATTTTAAATGATGAAACTAATACTATGTACCCAATTGCTTAGTTAAATTCTGGCATGCTTGCTTCCCTACGGCTGTTCATGAGCTGCCTGAGATCCTGTTTCTAAAATCTTTGAATTATTTTTAAATTCCAAACAAGACAAAGTAGGTCCCTGTACACGAAGCAATCCAAAATGAGCTTGCCAGGCCTTAAATTAGGAAAAACAAAAAAGAAGGGGAAAAAAAAGCTCAAAGCTACTAAACACTTCCATTTCTGTGCTACAAAAAATTTTGCAACACACTAAGAAACTGTGGCAAGCTTTTCCATAATCTTGTGATTCAGAGGGATGCGCCCCCCCAAAAACTCTGAGGATCATAATATATTCAAAATTTGCTGTGCAGAATCCTCTTTGCAGACAAGCATCTACATGATTCAAACACAACAGGATTTGAGCAATGTGTGGAAATACAAGACTTATTAGGAAAAGGTAGCATTCTTCTCAAGGACCATAGATTAAAGACCAGTGTAAAAGAAGGGAATACCACGCTTCTAAGGTTATGTGAAGATTGGATCTGGAAGCAAAAAATATGGGTGGTATTTATAAGCTGTGAATGCTTGCTCTGCAAGTCAGAAGCACGTGCTCAATTCAATCTCTGAAAATAATGTATATTGGTACTCTATTCTTCACACAAAGTAAAATACAATAGTTAACTTCTGTTTCAACCCTACTCCCCAAATTAGACAGTTGCTGCATTTTTGAAACACATAGAGTTTATTCTTTAGAAAAAATTATAAGTATTTTGACTTAAGGCAAGATGACATATCACTGCTTGTAGTAGAGTCCCATTATACTGGAATTCTGTCATTCTCAAGCACTTAAAACACAGGGACTTTTTCTTCATGTGCTATACACCAAAGACTTACTGGAAGAACAGCTAAATGAGATGCTACAGTAAGTTAGCCAATATCTGTTAGCAAAGGGCAACAAAACCAACTGTGGTTATGATGAAGGTGTTTGCAGGTGGACCAATGTCCTCTTTTTCTGAGGAAACAGCCCAGATTATAAACATAGTTTTCTAATACTGGGAAAAACATTAATACATATTAACTTACCTATCCTGCCTATCTGCACGTATCTGAATTACCCTAAATCTATGTTAGCAACAAGTTGAAGATAACAGTTAAGACTGGGCCAGTGCTCAGTTCAGTTTTCTGCTTGTAATGAACAGAATTATTAGGATTAGCTTCCAATTTGTAACTGCAGTGTCCTGGAGCACAACACTTCCCATACATTGTTTTTCTAATTTTACTAATGTCTGTCTAGTATTTGTGGCAGACAATGCACAACTTGGTACAAAAAGTGCACACGGACTTGGAGAAAACCTACAAAATACAGGTTCTGTTTTTCAACAGCTGTTAATAGAACCAACAATATAAAGCCTAGTCAAAGTTGCATGGTAACATTTATTACAATTTTTACAATAGAATTTATCACCTGTTGGTAGCAATAGTGCCAGCTGCAGCAATATTAAATGGATCAAAAATACTTCAGCAGGCATGCACAAAGAACTGTTCACCTGCTGCCTCTTGTAATGCTTTTATAAAAAGCCTTGTGTCATGGGACTGGTAACTCTTTCCAACACCCCCTCCAACTAGATAAATCTGATCTGCTTATTATCAATACAGCCATACTGAAATGTAAACCACAGGAACCTCCAGTAAATTGCCACTTGCTAAACACTTAGCACAATTTTATCGTACTTGATTGAAATATATGCAAACTCTTTTTAAATAGAAAAGTATTCTTAGCTTGTTTTGAAAAATGCTGGGAAACAGTAATGGAACATAAAAGCTCAGTGAGCAGAAGCAATTAAAAAAGTATCTTGACTACATGACCACTATGCAAAACTAATATTCAGCATTCCACAGTGAATTAAAAGCAGATTGCCTTTTGTCAATGAAAACAAACCTATTCTGAAAATGAAAACAGCCACAGGATGTTTTCCTTCAAATATTTTGAAACTCAAGTTAATGAAAAGGTAAACAGTGTGGTCTGTATTTCATGAGACTACAGAATATTGCTGAGGATAGAAAATCAAATATTTTTTACTGTATGTTTAATGACTAACTGTGGGAAAATAAGAAAAAAAAATACTGGAGAATGAACTTCTGATTAAGCACAGAAGGGATGCCTTCTTCAGCTGGGATAAGCTATGGCTAACCAAAAGTAATCAATGAACTTACGATGGCATAGCCACCACTTGTCACACAATTGCACATATTCTTCCACTGCAGTGAGGTTAAAATCCTCCATAAGTTTAAATAAGTATTAGCATCCATCCACTCACGAGCTTGATTTCAAATGCAAGTTCCAGCCACTAAAAACTGTGAGATTAACAGACTTTTTCCATTTCCCTGAAAAATAGGACCAGCAGCAGAAAGTAACAGAAACAATAGATGAAAATCCCAAAACAATTCCAGGAAGATACCTGCAGTATACGTTTTCAAGAATTAAAGCTAAATTAAAGCCTATTTTAAGACTTAAGTAAACATGAGAAGCACACAGTCAGTCATGACTATGAATATATAAAAAATAATAGGGTGAAAGTAAGATTAATTCTACTCCTTCAAGCATTCTTGTCAATAAAATTGCCACCTTAGAAAATAAAATTCTGACTGTAAACGTGTAAATTCCTTTAAAAATAGCATCAATATTTGCATTTTGGTGATCCTTCACTTTATGAGATCAGCACAAGCCTGATGAATTTGAAATCTTGGCAGAAGAATCTCCTATGGTTAAGTGACAAAATGTCACTGTTTGAATTTAGCACACCTCTTCAAGAATGAAATCCCTCTCCACGTGTTCTCATACATTCAAAAACTTCACGTCTGCCCCATTTCTAATATTACAGTAACCAGTTTGTGACTACCTCATCTTCACACTGGAAAAATCTGGTCAAATAAATTTAAACGAAGAATGCTTTTGAGCTTCACATCACTGTATCTGTGACCTTTTCCTTACTCTCTTATATCACTAAGAGAGGAAAATCAGTTAAGATGCTTCTACCCAAATACTTCTCCAGAAGTACCAAATTCCTATTGTATTTTCCTATTAACTTGATTTTGCTGACATAAAACACTGAAAAACTTGCTGCACACTATGCTAATAACTGAACTATATCACACTGATATGACTGTAATATGCAACAGCAGAGTAATATTACAAACTAATGATGCCCTTACAGAAGTAAATGACCCAATTCTACATTAAAACTTAGCCTGTGTACTATAAACATTTCAGGTTTCAGCCCTCCTCAGTGGACCACCTGTAGGAATTAAGGATAAAGTAAAAAAACCCATAAAACTTCATGTATTGACATTTTTAAACTCAGAATTGCTTTCTGGCATCAATAATGTAGCATGGTCTTTAAAATGGTACGGCTCTCAGCCTCAGCTGCTCCTTTAGAAGAGCATCTTCATAATTGTACGTCTTCATTTAACCTCTTACAGACATCATTAGTTAGGCAATTAATATTTGATACTCTACATCAGCAGACTTCAAGAGAAACATTACACTGAAATAAATGAGCCACACAGATGCTAGAATTACACTTTTATTACAAGCTAATGTTTGTCATGTTTTGTACATGTGGAAACTTCTCTCTGCATTTAAAAGCATTGAGGACCTTTTTCCAACTGTTGCTGAAAGCTTACTTAGATTATTTACACTAATTGAATCATGTATATATACTAAATAAACAAAACAAATCTATTTATAAACACTAAGAAATCACTACTATGCTTCCTGGTATTCTGTTCCAATTACTAGGGACTAGCCCACCAGACTAATGTCAATTCATACTAGACAGTTATTAATTTTTCTGTAGATATGTCCCAGTGGATAAACCTCCTCAGAAAAGGAAGACCTACAATGAAGACACAACGCAACAAACAGAACACACAGTGTCAAATCCAAGTACTTGCACCCACACACGCACCTTTTCACACTCAGAGAAGCAAGCAAAGGAAAACAAAACCAGCAAGTCTTACCTTTTTGCAGACACTTTCAAAATTAACTTCTGTCCTAAGAGCAAGTCTGGTAACTTCATCTGGTTTTATTTCCTGTAGATAAAAAATACGTTTATTCTTCTCACGATCAGTCTACATGAAGTCTTTCTATGGTTCACCTTCCTTATAAACATTCTAATCATGGCACCTCCCTAATCTCTTAAAGGAAGAAAACCAGTTTGATATGTGGCAAATTTTTTGGTGTGTATGTAAACACTACCTTATACTTAATCTACTGTATATACTAGCGCTGAAGGCAAGGGGGATTTTTCAACAGCAAAGTATGCAGAATGGGTGGTTTTATTCACAGAAATATTTCAATTGCCCATACTGTTGTACTACAAATAAAACCTTGTAAGGCCTTAAATTACTGACTTATCTTCTGATGCAATTATATCGGAACTTATCAATGTACATGAATATATAAATTGAAGACAATGAAAATGAAGCTGAGACAAAAAAAATATTATCTTATTTCTAAAGAGACTGACTGAACATGCAGTTTGCATTCCTGGACTTAAGCATTTGCATTGGCAGCTGAAATAGAGGAATGAAAATCCTGGACAAGTGGATTTTGTTAAAAGCTGTATATTTTATGAAACATGCCCCCACCACAGATTTCTTGCTATTTTAAGACACACGTTTTATGTAGGTTGTATTACAAAATGCTCTATTAACCTCATCAACTGAATTAACTCAACATTATTTTCCTCGTCAGGCAGTGCAACCAAAAATCATGTTACATACAGTTGTTTCCCAGATGGCCATTTTAAAAGCACTTTAACTATTCTTATGCCAGACCTAAATAATGGTCCACACATTTTGAAAAGCTGAAATTCTGTACACAGTAACTTATTCTCATAGCTTTCATGTTCAACAACTATGTTGTATTTGTTAATTTCTTTCTTTCCCTGCTTAAGCATTCTTGAAACCTATTCCAATATCTTCATTTTTACTCCACTGCTAAGTTCCATATTCTATCCCTTTTCTGATGTAAATCTGGAGCAGTCTGTACACTTCCTTAGACATAATTTCAGGAAGAACCAAGTAGGTAAGCGTCTTATAAAAGGTCATAGTTTGCATCTCAAAACCTAATGTTTTGCTTCATTGTATATTTATCTAGACCTTTAAGGTGCTACATGAATTGTGTATGTCTTAAAACTGTAAACAATTACCTATTAGCTGTAAACAATAATGTTAACCATAGTAATAGGAAAAAAGTAACAGAAATTAGATAAATTAACAACAAAAACAACAAAAAACCCTCCTTTTAGTGAATGTCAGAAGAGCTTCCTGACAATGAGATCTAGAACTTTGCAAAATCATCTCCCAAAGGTACTAGTGGAAGCCCAATCACTTAGAGGACATGATCCACACTGGAAAAACACTGGTGACTGTAGGAAACAATCTTCTACTGGCAGATGGACAGTTGGATGATCTAATAGAGATGGAAAAGACCTATGATTCAGTTTTCCATGACTTCCCAAAGTGTTTCACAGATGGTGAAAGTAGGACACGTTATTTAAGTGACATGTTTACTGTCATATAGGAAGTTGGGGGTTACGAATGAAGCTCTGGAACCCAATATTATTCATTAAATCAAGCTGTTGGTTTATTAAAAAAAACAACCAAAAAATATAATTCCTATGATCTTCATCCCAAATAAAACTGCCTATTTCCTGTCTCCTTAGGATTTAAATGCAGCATCAGGGTTCAGGGCAGAGGCAGACAAACTTCAGCAATCCCTCCATAAGAATGGTCAGTTTAATTTTGATATGACAATATTGCAGAATTCCCAAGACATTGCAGAATCATGAATAATATTGGAGAATGAATTACACTTTGGAATATGAAGTCATAAAAGCCACACTGAAATGCCTAGGATACAGAATGAGGCCAAGAACCTTCTGTTCGGGCTTAAATTCCCAAATTTATAAATGATCTCCTTCACTTCTCCTAGATTTAAGGCAAACTAAGAATTTTTGACTCAAATGTTCTTCCACAGAACTTTGGTTTTGTAAACGCCACATGGGTCAAGTTACTGTAACAAATACATGCTTTTTCTGTCTCTATCAATGGTCAGCAACAGACAATAAAATAGAAAAAGGAGATAATGGTATTTTTCCCAGCACAGTTTTCTCAACTTTGAGAAGAACCTGACTCACAAGGAACCTTGGTATTGAATATCTATTATGGAACCCTCTTTCCAGTTGTGCTAAGGGACATTATAAATGGATGCCCTCTCCAGCATCTCTGAGACCAGTCCAGGGATTCTTCCTACCCTGATGCTGCAGCCCAGCCCGGTGTGTCCAGAGACCCAGAGGTATCTCTCCCAGGTCCACAGATACTGCAGTTGCTTTCCAATTGACAGGTCCAACGAGTAGTGAAGCTCAGCTACGCACCCTGACTCCCATTGCTTTATACCCCCAATAGCTGGCACCTAGTCCTTACAGCACTGGCAGGCAGGGAACAAAGAAGTGAGATTACAAACAGGTAAGAAAACAAAAAAAGATGACAGAATGCGTTCATCTGTCACAGTGCTTAGTCAGGTAAATTTACTGACCAAAACTGGCGGAGACTGGCCCCTCAAATGCCCACTCCCAATTATGCCCCCTAAGCATTGCTTACTAAGTTTCGTGTAGTTCAGAGGTCCTCCCAATATCCCCAAATCCTCATGTTCCTATTGTTCTCCCTTATCAGTTACAAAGTCAAGGCTGGCCTTCTGCAAAGTGCTATCAGTAGTTTTTTAATGGCTCATTACTAGTGAGTGGAGATGATTTGTCTCTATCCCTGTCTGTTTATCCCTTGTCCCACCAGCTTTTACTCTCTCTTTTTCTTTATCCCTTCCTGTTTTCTTTTCTATCCCTTCAACACTCAGAAGATCCACTTCTGGAGGCCCCTAATGAAGAACACTCTCACTGCCTTCCAAATATTCTCACAGATTACAGCTGCTTTCTGAAATCGTATTAATGCTTGGTGTCATCACCTGTACCAGTTGGTTTCCAAGAGAGATGCTATCCTCCGGTGAACAAGGAATACAAAAGTTAAGAGGGAAAAATATAAATATGCTACTTTATTAAGTATACACCCACAATAATCCAAAATTAGGGAAATATAGACACAGGCATCCTACCAACCAATGCACACACTCTTTCTCCTTGAAAATCAACTCTGTTTTCTCAAATGTCTAAAAACACCCCAAGCCAAAACCTTAAAAGTAAGGTGTTGACATACTGACTGCCTATGGAGGGATGATAAACTGCTGAGATCAAGAGACTCTTCTTCCCTGCAGAAAGACCATGTCTTCTCTCATGGGAGAGAGACAACTACTGGAGATAATACACTACTGGCATTAGTGCTCCAGCTGGCAAATTCTGGCACATTGATGGATAATGGGCAGTAAGCAACAATGGAAGAGATAATTTTCTTTTAGTTACAAACCCCTATCTCCACTTCTGTCATGAAATCCTTTGGAGACAGGGACAGCAAGTAAAGACTTTCTGCCGGCTAATGTACACGACAGAAAGCACGATGGTGCAGCTGTCTGTCCTGGCAGAGCCCACAATGGCCACTGGAATGCCAAGATGACACTGGAAAGAGGTGGCAAAGGAGTTGCAGCAGTAGGACCGGCCTGACTCAATTTTTCCAACAGTATGGGATTGATGCCCCTCCAGTCATTCACTGCCCAGGCAGCTGCTCCAGTGGGCAGTGGAGCGATGTCAGGAGAATTGACCTGCAAGCCAGCTGGATCCTCTCAGGCTGCAGGCAGATGATCAGGCCTTGGCTTGAGATTAAGATGAATAAACAGGATGTGAAAACCTACTGGACATAAGAAAACTGCTGGCTGTGATAGATAATGCAAGAAGCTGCAGAGTGGCTGTCATCAGGGTAGAGTTACACAAAAACCAGACAAGTTCCATGGAAAGGTGGAGCACAGGGCAGACTTAAGGGGTGGACATCTTGGAAGGTAACCGAATTAGCAATAGCACACGAAGCCAAGAGTACATGCAAAGTTACACTGAAACACCAAATCTGTGGAAAAAGTAACTATGGGTTGGCAAAGAGTGGCCTGGGCTGGAAAAGTGAGCACTGGGGCACAGGAAGAGGTAGCTGTGGGGCAAACACTCGTCTCCGAACAGCGTACAGCAAGCTCCCCCCAGTACTCACAGAAACTTAAAACATCAATTTTGGGAGGTGTTTTTTTTTTAAATAAACCATAACTGTCCTACACACAAAGACAAGACTATATAGAAGTATGTCAAACATAAATGGTACGTGAAAATAGGATTTCACGCTTATATTGATTGCGGCTGCTCAGATGACACTTTATCCAAGCGATACTGAGTAAGACAGGGTCTAAACTAAAAGGCATGGAAATGTAATTTATTGAATAGCCTCTGGAAGACAGCAAAACAAAAAAAATTCACTGTCAAATGAAGCTTCAACACGTCAGAAATGCAAGATTTTTCATACAATATGTATACCCAGCTTTGCTGTTTCAGGCAGTTTTAGACGACTCAGAAAAAAAATCCAGTCTGCCAGTGGCCTGTGGAAGCAATTTAAGAGTCCTCAGACTACTGAAAACAACACTATTTCAATTTTGTTTTGACTAGTATTTTTTGTTTATCACAAAATTCATTACTTTTCACCATTATTTTTTCATATCTTCTTAGCTGTGCAAGTTTTAAGCCCTTCCATAAGAAAAGATCACTTTCATCTTAAAATGGTGAAACTTCTACAAAAAGTAATTGATAGAATCAGGGTATATAGAAACAGAACACCCTTACCAAAAGTCATATTTCTGGTGAAATCTCAACTATAGTTTTCTACCCATTAATACACTTTTAGCTTTTAAAACATAACTGTAATTTTTACTCTTAAGCCTATGTTTGAGAACACTTCCTCATGAAGTTTCTTATATTTTTCCAGAGTATTCAGTCTGATTTTGCTACTTTCTGTCATTTTTCTACGTTGCTTACTGAGCAAAAAGGCACAAAAGAAAAAGATTCCAGAATATTTTTCAGCCTTTTTTTTCCCCTACTGTTTAATCCCTGTATGTCTTTTTGTCAAAACCAATTTGCTCCCCTAAGTCTTTACTAAGTTCAGTATTTTACTAATTCAGAACAAAAGCAGTCTTAGATTTACGGGTAAGTATTACCACTGTGAAAATACACAAAAATGGGATATCTTCAAAGTAGTGAAATGAATCAGACGTGGCTCACCTGAAAGCTTATCCAGCTTCCAAAAAGAAACTAAATCCACTATAACAGCACAAATTTGTTTAACTTATGAAGACATGTTTTCCAGAAATGCAGCACTGTAACCGATGATTATCAAACTGATTATGAAGAAAAAGAATACTTTCCTTCCCTAGCAGTTTATAAATCCAAATCCCTTGTCAGTAGCTGTGACCTAAATACACACAGAAGAATTTCCAGTGTAAGTCACATTAGTGGACCGCCACACCAAAGTAAATGGCACTCTGCCTATATAAAAAAATAGAATAAGTAAATCCCAAGTCTCTATCTTCTCAAGTCCCCGTTTTACCAGATGTGCAATCAAGATGAACAGTATTACCAGAAGAAGAATTTGGATAAAATTAATAAACAGAATAACAGAAAATTGATCTGGTAAGTAAAATATGACATTGTCTAGTTAAGCGTGGTTTAAACTTATTAGGAAGTTTATTAAACAAATCAGTGCTACATTGACATATCTGTTTTATTATAAAATCCCTATGTGATTCTGCCACAGACACAGCTAAGCTAATTTCAAGACTGTCTTACTGCCAGTATTCATGAACTATTAGTAAAACACCTCTCAAGCTCTCTTCTGAGTAATTAGATGTCCTGAACTTCATCTAGCACAGAATAAAAGTTTAAAGATATGTAAGGTCTCTAAGTATTTTCTGTATCTAGTCTCATTTTTTAACTACAACTTCTAAAACAGGAATATGGGAGGCAGTATCTCTCTTGGTAATACCGCACAGAAGAAAAGTCTAATTCTAGACAAAGAGTCTGTAGCCTTAGCCCTGGAAATTTCATCTTCCATTTGGCTTTAGTTTTTTCCTCAATGGAATCCAGGCAATCCAGGTCACTCTCATCTTTATTCATCACCTGTAAATTACATAAAATCCTTCCAGAGAGGCATACTGATTTGTCCCAAATTTCCCTAAATGTACCATTATAGGTATACTCAAAACACTGTACTTGCTACTTGTTCACAACTACTCCTTCTGCAGCATAACATTTCTTACCTGAGCACTCACTTTTGTTTTAATAATTTCCTGTTTTGCTGACTGTGACAACTCCCAGTAACAATTTATCCCCTCCGCCTGAATGACAACATGAGAATGCCCAAATTATGCAATTGATCAACTTATTTTACTTGAAGAAATACTTAAGAATACTTAAGAAAGTATCTTCAGTATCTTAAGAAATACTTAAGAAACAGATTGGGTAATCATTAAGATGTTGCATTTATTGCATTTCTAAAGCAATTCTAAAAAGACCTGCCATTGCCTCCTTTTGCAGCAGACACATCTGCGGATGTGAAAGCATTACACATTTACCAAGAATTTCCTGCTGAGAAGGACTGAGGTTTTCAACCCACAGGTGAGAATCCAGTGGGGGCCAGTAACAGTCTCATGGGAAGTAGACTGATTTGACAGGACGTCCAGGATGGTGCTGTCAGGGCCATCTCTGTCATAGGGCTGAAGCTGACTGATGTCCAGAAAATTATGAAGACTGCCAAGTCATTTGTTAAGAATACTATAATCCTTCATGAATCTAGTAAATACCTATGCATCTTCATGTTAAAAAATTTCCTGTTTTTTTTTAACTGCCACTGGGAAAAAAACCTGCACTCACCCATCCTGAAATCATCAGCCCACTCACTGGCCCATGCAGCTGAAATAGGGACTCATTCTTGCAGCTCTTGGGTGAACCACACTTGGTGCTCAGGGCAGAGGATGTGCCCTGAGGTAGACTTCAGCACCTCAGCTCCCCGCTGTTACTACAATCCACTCACAGCACATAGGGTAGGGCCTTGCTGCGCCTACTACGATACAGTAAATGCTGGATTTAAATAAAATGACATTAAACTCATTTACTATTAACACTTGAAAGAGAAACAGCTACAAAGTTCATAGGAAAAGAAATAAAAGACAAGGTGTACCTAATTTACTCACACTAAGGTTAAAGATCTCTTTGCCTCATCCAGTTGGACTTGACATTCTTCCTGGCAAGACAACATTTAGGATTTTCAATGTTTGTGCACATTTATGCCAGAGCCTACACCTTTCAGATAGAAAAAATAAAGGAATCTATTTTTGGGAGCTGTTTTCATTATTTCTTTAGTGACTCACTCAAAAATTCTTGCTTTTTAAATTACAGAAGGACACAAAATCTAAGCGGTGCTAGCATGTACATATTTTCAAAAAACACAGGACTCTACCGTGTGGTAAGAGGCCATAAAAGATAGAAACTAACCACTGTGGGGTGCATGTGTTTGGGAAGACCTTTTTATCTAATATAATGTAATATAGTGACAAAGTAAAGACTGTCTGTTGAGGCGTGTGTGCACTCAAAATTAGTATAAACAAAACAAATCAGCATATTACCCATGTACTCCTTATTCTAAGAAAATTAGATGTCCCATTACAATGGGGGTAGGAATGTCTTTCCAACTAGCAATGCTCTGCACATTGTGGAAGTTTCTCACTATCAGAGATATACGTACTAAGAGATTCCAAACAGAAATCTAATAGTGCTTAAATAAATACTATTTCAGAAGTTTGCACATATTCAGAAACCACATATTCCTTCAATAAAAAACTTCAAGAAATTAGCCTTTGCTAAGCTTACAGTCAATGCAGAAAGTCTGATAAAGGTCCAAAAATATATGTATGTAGAGATGTCGCTTTCCATGGAAGTCAAGTTTTACTGTACACTGTACCTGTGTCATAAAGGACAGACAACTACATGAAAGCAAATGCACAAAAAAAAAATTCCATGGATATTTTTTAGTTTGTTTGTTTCACTGGTGTAGCCAACAAAGCTTTTGCAGGCAACCTGACTGGATAACTTGGTTTTGTATCACCATATACTGAAAACAGAGGTTTTATCCAGTAGAAATGAAGACATTTTCTCTCTAATTGGAGGCAGGCTAAGTGAATTAGAATTTAAATACATTCCCCTGTATCACTTGGGTTTAAGATTATAATGATGCTCAAAAGTAATTATAGTTTTTAATTTTTAAATTATCTAGGGTCTGTATCACAAACAGGAAGAAAAGCATAAGAAGAAATGGTTCTACAGTTTCTAATTCTCTTGAAGTATGCAAAGACATTTAATGTATTTTTAATGACTTTCCATGTTTTATCAAGTGCCTTATATTTTCGAAAGTTTTACTGAATTTTATATTGTTTTAACAGGTCTTAGATTACTTTTTTACTTTGAGAGGTCTTATATTAAAATCATTCTTGAAATCATTAATTTTCAACCTTGTTGGATTAAGAACAACTTGGAAAGAAATACTACAAAACAGTTTTAAGGAAAAAACCCAGTAGAATTTAATTCATATTTTAAAGCAACAAAACTGAAGACATTACGAGAGGAAATTACCAAAATACAACTTCCCAAAAAAGTCAGAAGCTTGAGAACCACCTCACTTTAGATGAACATAGGGCAATTGATTTTGATCGGAATGAACTATTCCTAACCTGTCAAAAAACAAACAAACAACAACAACAACAACAAAAAACCAAATAAAAAAACCCCCTCCAAAATAACA
>JAODKT010002242.1:811100-824939 GCA_027576195.1 Cossypha heuglini
AGCGCCAGACAGCGCCCGCCAGCCGCGCGACCCCCCCCCCAACCCCCGCCCGCCGCCATCCCCCCGGAAACGCACACGGAAACAACAGCGAGCGCAGAAGGACCCGCAGGGATGCAGTGTGAAGCAGAAGCACATGTATACGCAGACCGCATATGCACAACCTCTTTGCTTCCAAAGGGCACAAGGGTTCAAAGATTAGACACCATGCAGAAAAAAAGAACTTCTTGCTTCCACTCCTTTTCCCAGCATGCACTGTCTCCGGGAAAATCATTCCTCCTCTAGTCCTTTCTTCAAGCTCCAATGGGGAAAAAAATGAATTAGTTTCTGTCCTTTCCTAGAGATCTTGAAACCTCAGCAAGACAAACCTGACACTGATTTGCCCAGGCTGAGGAATAAAGGTGGGCAGAAGAGAACATAACAAAACGTAAGAAAAGCTTTGCTTTTAGTATATGCAGATTTTTAAACTGGCTGTTAAAATCTCCTCAGCAAAATACTGGTACACAATATCTATCCACGACAAATCTTGTGTAAAACTCCAACATCAGTAGTTCACCTTGTATCCTGGCAAATCCTCTCCCAATTTTGTTGCACCTTATATAGATGCTGCGCCATATCTGATCATTCTTGACACTCTTCTTTATACATTTACTAGTTTATTCGGTTGGTTTTTATATACACAAAGATGATTTATGCAGTATACAGTAAAATAATTATTTTTAATAGGAAGAGACTGTCTTCTGTCTGAAGACAAGGAGCAGCAATCTAGCATTTTAACAGGTACCTATGGTAGCTCTGATACCCACCTAGTGGTATCCACAAAAGCCAATTTCTTTCAATCCAGTAAAAATGAACTACTGGAAATGTAATTCTCACCAGCACCACAGGTACTACTTAGCATTTATCACCATTGAATTTCTTCAGTCATTTTGTTGCCCAGTTGATCAGTTCTGCAGTGTTTTAGTATTAGTATCTTCCCTACCCTGAAATTCTGGAATCATCAAGCTCTGTCATTCATTCACTTTTTCTGAATCATTTCCAGCACTGATCTGCACAAAACTTCACTGTTAGCTTTCCAACACTACGAAAGCCAAGCATCTATTCTTCTTTTCTGCTTACTATGTTTACTATGTTTAACTCTACAACTAAAAAAAGAAAATTCATATTCATGAACAGCTCTAAAAAAAGAAAAACCGAACTAAAATCACATAAAACCACTAGAGGCTTTCGTGAAAGCTGAACAATGGCCTTTATTTTTTTTTTAAATATAAAACCATATAGACTCAATCAACTATATTTACTACGTATTTCCTCCTTCGAAGAACTCTCACTGATTTGCAAGACATGACTTTCATCTCCTAAAGGTACTGTTATGGTACTTCTTACTATTCATCCATATGTTCACTAAATCCCCACTTTAAAAGCGCCAATACGTCTGTCCAGCACTGAAGTAATATTTATATTAACATTACATTCCCAAACAGACTTAATCTTTTTTTTTGTTTTTTTCTTTAAGCAGGAGGTGCCATGTGGGAAATGAGATTTTACACACAGAAGGATCAGTTGGAATAAAGAGTCGTAGCAGCTGCAGTTGCCATTCTGAATTAATTAATTTCCAAATGACTATAAAGATACTTACTCCAATTTCTTCCCCCCTCCCACCACAAACCCTTCAAATCGAAGAAATAGGAATAAGACCTTTACCACAATATTAAATAAGAACTTCTATTAGTGAAGAACAAAAGTTCTAATTTCTATGGAAAATTTCTTCAGAAGACAGAGGACAAAAAAGGACAGTTGATTAAGGATAGACAGTTTAATACTAATCCACCATACTAAGCAGATTCACTATTTACTGCAGATATTATTCTTCACTTCTCCAGAATAAATTAAGTACAAAGACCAGGTAGTATACAGCAAGAAATTAGCTAGAATTGCCTCAGAGATCTCACAAGGATCATCTTATCTTGATGACTACTACACCTCAGCATAGGATGATCAGAATACAAAGGAAAGGTATGTAGTATTTACAGAAATGTTATTTTCTTTCTCAGGTTCTCGTGAATTATGGAGACATTTAATAAAAGGCCCAAGTTGGTTCAGTAAAATGAAATGCATGTTAGGATGATAAAAGAAGTCAACAACAAAAAAAGTATCTATTTGGAGTACACATAAATATTTTCAAAATAAGCGCAGAAACAAGCTGACACTTCTGTCATTATTTGATTAATAGTAGATGTTTTGTTTTGCCGTCACTGGTCAATATTCACATATAGGCATATCAGTTGCATTATTTTTTTTTAAATATTGCAAAGGCTGCCTCTTTATTAAAATAAACAGTGAAAATACACAGAATTCAGAAAAGAGATGAGGTCTCATCTGCAAGCTCTATTTTTTTGAAAAGTGAAAATGGCTTATTCTGCATCCTTACAAAAAATAAGATAGCAAAATTCTTATGCAAGACTTAATTACAAAAAGCTTCATCTGCAAGCCATATTTTTAAGTCAGTTGACAACCTGCACTTAGAACATACTTTAATATTTTCCTTAAGTTGTCCCAAATCCAGCAAACAGCTGCCCTTGTGATCTGTTTTGACTTTGTAACTAGGACTCTAATGCATAAGAAAAAACCATGATAGCTGCTTCTATTTAAGTATCTTGTCAACAATAAAGCTTTCAAAATAAACCTGATGATATTTTTACTGACTTTTATTTTTAAGAAATGCAGCCCATTTTTAATGTAATCCAGTTCAGTATTTCAGTATATGAAAAAAGCCAAAAAACTTCTACTATCATAATGTAATAAAACAGTAAGAATGACTGTCAGCTGTTTTCTTCCTCCAAATTTAAACTGTACAGCAAAAGATCCCATACTAATTTTTCTTTCCTTTTTACAATTTTAAGTATTCCTTTAAGCTTTCTATACAGAAAAAAATTAACTATCATATTCTACAGCCTTCTCATGCTGAGATTGCTCATTCAACGTATTTTGACCCTGCAAGAGGAGACATATTTATGTAGGTTCTTGATGAGGTGTTCTTTTCTCATTCTTATTCATCAGTTTAAAAAAAGCATTAAATAGCTCACCTTTTTCCATATCTCCACACTGAGCTGTGGACTCTTATTTTACTTTAGCCTTAATTCTGCTGCAGTGTACCTACAGAATCCATTCCTGCAGAGCTTCACATTCCTCACTACTTCAAAATCCATCAGTTTTGTACTCAGTAACATCATCTTTGTGCATTCAGGCACAGTGTCTTCTACGTTCCTCACAGGCTGTTTGCTCTTGGTTCCACCTTTGGTGGGTTTCCTGCTTGTGTTTGGGCTCAGGAACACACTGTTTATCCACACCTTCTTCTTCTCCATTACATTAAGTGGTCTTTACATTGAGTTCCCTACTTGGGAGAGCTTTTACTTCAACCTTGACATAATTATAGATAGCCACTGAATTATTATGCAGTTTGCTTAACAAAAAGGCACGCGTTGTCCAGAACAGCCATGAACTGTCAACGACAATGCAGAATGTGCTGTTGAGAGCACAAGTAGCAAACTTTTTCATTTCCTAATGGCACTTGACTCCTCACACGTGTATGCCTGACCAGGTCACACCTGGACGTATCTGCCACTCAAAGCCCCACGCTTCCTGCATTACTGTAGAGGAATGCATCATGCATGGATAAAAAGTCAGACATGCACCAAAGCAAGGATCTGGACTGCTCCACTGAAGGAGGGCTGACTAAGTTCTACCCCTTCTTCCTCCCCTGGAATGGGCTACAAGTGGCATCTGGTTCACATCATTGCAAAAGCTGACCCACCACTGCCTCTGCCTTTCGTTGAGAAG
This sequence comes from Cossypha heuglini, assembly GCA_027576195.1. NCBI lineage: Eukaryota > Metazoa > Chordata > Aves > Passeriformes > Muscicapidae > Cossypha > Cossypha heuglini. Next base: position 814,938 of record JAODKT010002242.1, read on the forward strand.
CATCAAGGACTGTTCCTGGGCTGACTACACTGAAGTTTAAGCACTTCCCATTACTCTTACAGAAACTTTTAAAGGTTAAAGATTCTGTAACATTAAGATGAATGTTTGTTATCTATTTTTAAAGAAAATACACGAGACTGTTGGAAACACAAGCTAGGAGAAAGAAAAAGTGAAACAAAAAGTGCATTAGCTTCCATTCTGACTTAAGATAATTTTACAGCGACATGTTGACTGAAAGCTAGGTTACAGAGGATGAAACCATTAACCAAGAAAGGAAACAGTACTGCTAGAAGAAATTGTAAAGATTTACGAAAAAGCCTGGTATTCCTGGATATAAATATGCCATGCAAAAAGGCCATATTAAAATAAAGACCTATCAAGTTCCTTAAGCCTCATCAGTTACCCAGCCCTGTTCTCAACCTTACCACTATTACTTTCAGCAAATTGAATGACTGTTGTTCCAAGGACAACGAGTGTGAAAACATCCTTCAAACTTCAAAATATTTTATAAAATAATTTGGCTTTCAAAACCTTAATAATGGAGTTCATATTCAAGTCTACTTCTGTAACACCTTGCTAGAATATAAGACCAAGAGAAAATAATGTAAAGCATTATTTTTTTCTGAATCTCTTGTACTAAATTCACTATTCTGTGATAAATACTGTTGTTTAAGTGTACTAAAAAAACCCTCATTGTATTAACTAATCTGTTTCTCCAGTGATAAATTTCAGGACAGAGAACGTATCTTTCTAAGATACTTGAAAATGACTGAAACCAACTGCTGTTCGTTCATGACAAATGGAAGGCATGTTTCCTTCAAGCACTGCAAACTGCCTTTTGTCCATATTTTCTTAATGAGCATCCCGATCCCCCAAACATGATATAGGAACACCTTCCATAATGCCAAGGTTTTTGCTGTAAAACAAAGGCAAAAGTACTCCTAGACACATGAAAGAAACAATGATTATATTAAGATCTTCAGCCAAGAAATTCCAACAACTCAAGATAAGCTACACATTGCCAAGAAATCACTAGACAATGTGTTTTTTTTGCTAAGAAACTTTAAAAAAAAGTAGCTTCTTAAATATGGAAAGCAGTACTCTACCATGGATAATAATCCATTTTGATAGTATCATCAAGCCTGACAAACAAGTAAAGAAATACCTGTAAGTATTAACTGGAAAGGATACCATTCTTTTTCTTCATCTTTCAAGAATTGTTGAATAGATATTTTATACAGTTTTAGAAAAATGAAAACTGAAGAACTCAAAAACCAGTGTATTCCAATAGCTTTGAGAACTCCTGCAAACAATTAACCCAATCCTGCATCCATGCAGCTTGAGCTTTCAAATGCTCTCATTTCTCACAATATTTACTTCTGATTGTTGTACTTTTGAGACACTTTTAATCATATTTTCCAGTTAAGTATTTTTTATTCTTTGGTTATAAGAATTAAAATATAGAGAATAAAAAATTAAATGTCATTCTAACAATAATACAATATATACTACTTACAAATTCAAGTAACAAAAGGTTTTTCAACACAGCCCAGAACCAACACTTCATAGATTTTTCAATATATATGCAGAAGTGTGCATGCGTGACTATGTAGAGCATATTAAAAAGAGTCATAGACACTCTATTAAAAAGTAAAACCATCCTCTACCACCTCACTCCTAGGAAACAGTGTGTTAAGTGATATTACGTCAGCACTATCTGTTCAGAATTTACTTGAGGGTAGGAAAATAGCATCCTCGAGAGTTAGTGATATAACTAAGAGTAACAGCAAGCATTTTGTCCTTCCTGTTGTATCAGACCATAGTTAGCAATGATACAAACTGGAAAGAGAAGTTAAAATCTTGTAACTGAAAGTTCAAATCTGTTTAACTGAGGAAAATCCTGTTGAGGTGCAGGCTCAAAAAGTTTGTGAGTTTACAGGCAGCTGAACTGAGAAACATAAAGAATTCTCCCAGACTGGGATTTCAAACCATTAGATTTTTTTTTTCCTGAGTAAGAGATACTTAAGTCATTGCATCAAAAACTTCAGTAAAACAGACAACTGTGTCAAGGTTGCAGAATTTCAGTCTTTCTTCCCTGAGACTGAAACAAATTCCCTGTAAAATGGAATCCCCCAATAATGCCTTTGGAGGTCATCAGAATTCATAGAGACTTCCAAAGACTTTGCTGCCAACAGTCCTCAGGGGCCCTTTTTCTCCCTTCTGGATACATAATGAGGAGAAAGTAGGTCTGGGTCTGTTCTTGACGATGGAAGAAAAAGGACTGATGCTTAGAAAAAGATGTCTCTATGCATTGGTTTAACACAATGGCTTTTATTGGGGGTGGCTTCTGGAAGCTCCTCAAAGCTTCCACTATGCCCAGCAGAGCCAGTTCCTGAAGGCTCTGATGACAGACGTGTTGCTGACCCAATTAGAGAAGCTGGTAATGCCTCTGCAATGAGGTATTTAAGAAATAAAAAAACCACACACAGCCCTTCCTCTTCTTCCGAGGGGTGAGGAGGTGCCAGGGCCGTTCCAGCGCCGCGATGGCTGCCAGGGCCATGTGGCATGCCATCTTGGCACAGCCTGCAGTGAACTTTGCCTGCTGAGCTGCTCTTAGCCAGCCGTGCTGTGAGCACAAGGGCAGAGGTGGCAGCAGCAGCTTCTCCTTTTTGGTGCCCTGCTGAAGAGAGAAGTGGAATGGTGCCACCGCCGCGGTGGCCAGCACTGCCTGCACAGTGCCGGCGCGGCCGACAGCGAGGAGCATAGTGAGCAACTCCCAATACAGAGCCCAGACGGGATCAACATTTCAGTGCTGCAAAACCCTACAAGAACCTTTCAATCAACAAAACTTGAGAACAAACGAACCTATGGACAACAATTTTCTCCTGACTCATAGAAAAGGAAAAGGTGAGGACACGTGAAGAGAACAACATAGCAACACTAAGGCTGGTGAAAGAAGGAAGAGAGAGGAGGTGCTCCAAATATCAGAACTGAGATTCTTCTACAAGTTGTGGTGAGGACTACAACACAACAGCTTCCCTGTAATTCATGAAGTGCATGGGGGGATGCAGAGATCCACTTGCAGGCTGTGAGAAAAGGTGCTCACACAGGAGCAGGTGGATGCCAAAAAGCTGTGGTCTAGTAGGAAACCCAAATAGAGAGAGCAGACCCTTGCTTCCAGAAATAGAAAAAGAGGACCCTTGCTTCCAAACTAGAGCAGCTTATCCTTAAAAGACTATATACACCCCATGAACTAAAATGACCTATGCCATGTAGTTTGGGAGGATTATTTTGCCTGTGGGAGAGACTCATGTTAGTGCAGGTTGGGTGGGACTGCTACTCGTGAAAAATTGAAACCATGTTGGAAAAGTTCAGAGAACTGTTTCCCATGGGAAGGACCCCATGGCATAGCAGAAGAGACTTCTCTCCCTAACTGAACTGAAGAAAGATGTTGAGTGAAAAACTGACCAAAACTCCCACGCCCTGGCTCCCTGCACTGTCAGTGGGAAAGAAGAGGCTGAAGGGAAGAAAAACGTGTTCTAAAGGTTTATTTTAGTTCTTATGATCATCCTTTAATTCTGTATCTTTATACCTTTTAAGTTTTGAGCCTGTTTTGCCCCTGGAGTGTTTTCTCCGAATCCTTAACTCATGAGCCCTCCAGTTTCTTTCCCCCTTCTCTGCTCAACTATAGCAGAGAGTATGAGTGACTGGTTTTTCTCGTGGGTGCCTGGTGCTTAGCCAGTGTCAAACCATGACACTCTGGCAACAGGGAAGAACTTGGAAGAAAAATTGTACTACTTTCTTCAACTTACAGAAGGCCTTCAGGCCTCCAACCAATAAAGTATTTCCAAAAGTTGTAAGTTACCACTTCAATAAAACTTTTATCCTGAAAATACACACATTATTGAACTCTGGTCCAAAATCCATTTTCTGGCTCCAAATCCCTTCACCTGCTTTAATTATAATGTTGCATTTTTGGTCTTTTCAATTGAATGGCTCTTTGCAATTTGCAGCTCCTCAACACTAATCATTCAGGAAGAGAAAAGAGAGATTTTTTTCTCACATAAAACATGTGAGAAGTTCATGGACAACTTCTTGGTGTTAAGAGAACATGAAAAATTGCTATATCCTGCACACAGCCCATCAATTTTGAAAGCATCTTGAATTTCATCTGGCATGTGTTTGAGATCCACACACTAAAACTGCTAAAATAATTTAGAATAACTCATAACTTAGTTGCTCTAAACTGCAACTTTATAGATCACCTTCTATTTCTATTGTGTCCAATCTTTTCTTAAAAGTCTCAAATTCGTAATTTCAGTTATGTGAAGATGCTTTTTATGAACCTTATGATCAATAACTTAGGACAAAAGGTTGCTGGGAGTGAGGTTTCACCAATATAGAATCTTCCACTGATCTGAAAGAACATTACTGGTTTGTGTGAAAGCTGTCTTTTTTACTTTTTCTATGCTGAATGAGGAATATTTCTATGCCAACTCTAAAAATCTCTGTTAGTTCAGAAATCAACAGTGGTTGAAAAAATATGTAAACAACTAGTGCCTTTTAGGTTGTGATTCATAAGAAACAGGAGTTTTTCTTCCAGCTAAGAAACAAATACACTATAGAGCTACTAAGTGTCAATTTGTGCATTTTTATAGTCTAAAAATCTCCAAGTAACCAACCTTTTTCCTATTAAATATTCATGTAATAATGCATTGTTCTTAACAATAAAGTTAAATTAAGCCACTTAAAATTTCAGATTACCAAGTGCATTTACCAGTTTCTACCCAAGAAGTAGGAGAGTTTTTCCTTCTCAGCAGCTTACTTTGAGGACCACTGCCTCTCTACAATCTATTTCAGAGCAAAATTTGCCTTCAGCTCTCTCGATTAAAAATCTACTCTCCCCTGACAACCACTCTTAAAGCTACCACTTACAAGCCCTGTACATATTCATGCCAACTGAAGAAACACTTGAATATATTTGGCCCATACAGCCCTGAGTCCAGGCAGGCTTCTAGGTGTCTCCATGAGCCTATCCTGGAAGGAAAAGCACAACGTGGACAAAACAAAGACTCCAGGTAAATGCGTGCAGAACAAATTTTGCGGTGAAACCCTCTCAAGTACACTCACAAAAGCCCCATGAAACATGGGCTTCTGAGCTCAGTGCTCCAGCACACCTGACCACTTGATCATTCTCTTAGAAACTGAGACACATATACTTGGCATTAAACAATTTTTAAAAAAATTAGGAAAAAAAGGGAGAGAGAGGAAAAGGAGCAAATACAAGACCAAATACAAGTATAAGACGGATGGAAAGTCAGTAATGCAGAGTGCCTCAATATTACTGTCATGGTGGTTTGAGCAGTGCTGCCCATTTTCTTTTCCCCTTTACTGGTTTATGAAAGCTCTTACTGGAAGTTTTAAGCTACGTGATCAATCTGGCACAAAGTACATCTAAATTGGGCAATGAAGCCTTTCCTATTATAAGCGTTTTTTGAAGACTAAGATCTCTGTAAGGTTGAGGAAAGAAAGAGAGGAATGTTAAAAACAAACAATAAACCTCCCAGAACAGCACACAATAGTAAGAGTGATATAATCATTATGGTTATCAACTACACTTAACAAGGAAACAATCAAAACAGCCATATTGTGAGGAAACATTTGTCACAATCTATACATAACTCTTTTGCACAAGCTCTATGATTGGAATTCATAACTCATTTCACCACACATACTTTTATGTAGTACCAACTAAAACTGAGAGATTAGCACAAATCACTATGAAATTATAACATTTCTGAAGCATTTTCTTGATGTCATAACATGTAAGATTCAAACACTGTATCAATTAACAGCAAGGCTGAAAATTACAAGATCTGACTCAAGCATAACCAGTCCTTGCAGCTACAATTTGAAACTATTACATAACCAAATATAAGTGGCATGATATTTAGAGCTTGCAGAACAGACAGTTCTGACAACAGAGGATACTGTACTGTCAGACACACAAAATGCCTCCCCATACTCCTGAGCAGCACAAGAACTTTAAATTCTGTGCTTTCACTGTTACAGAGAAAACTTTGAACACCACACACTGCTAAGCAAATTCATGTTTAGCCTGGAAAGCTTAAGACTCAAATTTTTTAACACTCTGACAAATGCAAATACTTATAATTTGTTAGCTGTGTTAATGTTCAAGCTTACTCAGAAAATACTTAGTTTCAGTAATGCAGCCACAGAAAACAGACAAAGCTTTCAGTTACTAAAATAATTGTCTCTAATATTGAATTATTCAAACATGGCATTACCTTCATGGCATGGATTTCTTCTATTAATCTCTCAACTCGTTTTTGATTCTTTAATTTCAAGTCTTCTGAACCCCTGCAAGTGACGTGTATATTTATTAAGTAAATCTCAGTTTAGCTACTTTATTTCCTCTCTGGCAATACTAACTAGCAAAATAAAAAAAAAAAATCAGGAGATTATGCATAAACACAATCCCTTATTGGCAAATGAACATTTTAGCAAAGAGCTGAACACAGCCTCATGCTTTTGCTGTACTGAACAGAAGAGGAAACACTGAGGATTTCACAGAACAACGTGAAAAACAAATGTTACTGTACTAGAAAATACTAAACTACAATTCAAATCAAGAATAGGTGACACCAGTGTCTCAAATACAATTATATTTTAAGATCTGTATATTTAAATATGGAAGTTCATTGGGCTTGCTTCTTTTTTTGGACAACTTGCTAAAATTGTGAGATCATGTTCAATTTACACTATGAACACAGTAACAGATATAACTCACACCATCTCTAAGACATATGTTAAGTTATTTCAGGCCAGTAATCTTTAAAAATATAATCTACAAAACACTGTTTCAACTGTTCATATAAGAATTAATTAATGGTAATTACTAAAAATCAGTGATCTGTTATCTATGCAAACAAAGTATTTTTGCTATACAATCCTGAAGACAACTACAGTGAGAAAACTTGCTGCAACTTAAATTCAATGGCAGAACAACCTAAAAGATGAAATCTGACACTTTCAGACATGCTGTAAAACGTTCTGTAACTGATTCAGATTACCTTCCAATACACTGAATCCCATTAAAAAAAACTCATCCCAATTCTGTTTATGAAAGTCCTTTTAGTTAGTATTTTTAGTCTAAAATGGTAAAAATAAGACAAATAGAATTTATGTGTTTTAGTGCTTTAAGTTTTAAACGTAGTATATTTTTCTCCCATTTTTCCACTTTTGTGAAAACAATTAAAAAAATACTGCCTCACTTACAAACCACAAAAACCCACAATTATTTAAAACTGACTTTTTCGATTTTAATTTCCCGATGTGTCTGGTTAGTCTGCGAATAGTGAGGACTCTGGCCTTCTTCACATCTTTTCTCATCTTCACAACCTGTGAGAAATATGGAAGACATTATAAAGTGTTTTCCTTGATTATGTTCCATATACAATACATTCATTACATTGACTTAAATTTTAGAAATTAGTTCAACAAAGAGAACTATTTTGAAAATAGAGTGCATTTCCCTGCTAACTAAATTCCATTTCAAATGAATTCAGATTTCCATTAAAATCAAACTGCTTCCATAAACACCAGAGGAAGAACTACATCAGTCTAAAAATGTGTCTGAGGTCAAAACAGAAGACAAGACATTCCTAGCTAGCCATACTTTAATATTATTCTTAGAGCTAGACTGAGCTAGAGATTTGAAAAGTCTCATCTTCTGCCTTCACTTAGCTTATTTTTGTCCCAGGGAAACATCAGCAGTACATTAAGTCCATTGGTGCATGATACATAAAAGCATTTTCATTATGAAACATGTTGAAGTGTTAAGGAAAGACTTTCAAAATTAACATTATTTATTATGGAACAGAATTTGAGATATTATATTCTCTTCATAATTTTCAATTCATTTTCGTTGAAAACAAAAATCAAGTGATTTCTAACTCACTACAGTCTGTCTCAACTTGCCATCCTGCCCAGTACTCTGTAATCAAATTTAAAGCAGGCAGTTTTGAAGAAAATTTGGCAATGACATTTTGGTCTTAATTCTCACTCCAATAACAAAGAAAGAGAATCCTCATTATTATTAGTAGACTGATAGGATGAACAAGAAATCTTTCCAGTCTTTTGTAATTAAATTCCATAAAGGAAAACCTTAAGTCCAGGCGCTGTCTAATGATGAATGTTTCAGATATACAGGGAGTCAAAAGTGACCCTTTTCTTTTACAACTCAACTTCCTCCTTATTTATTCATATATATCTTACTATGTCTATTAAAATTTTGTACTTAACAGTTAAACTTAGAATAACATGAAATACTAAAACAAACAAACAAAAAAAATCTGTCTTCCTGACAAAAGCCAGATTTATCATAACTTCATCCAGAGGAGTAAGTCTCAAAATTAAGTTGAAATTTCACCTCTTTCTCAATAAAATTCTTTACATCAGATTTCTATTCTAATTTCTCAGAGATAACATCAAAATGAGAGATTGATGATTGCATTACCTACTCAGGTCAATGAGGAATATTAGTACTATAAATCAAAGAAAAATCCTCAAAGCTCACAGAGCAGTACTTCACCCTTGTGATGAGGAGTCTGACTAGTTCATATACACCCTGTGCAGAGACCATAAAGATGATGCTTTAAAAAAAAAAAGGAAAAGCAGAACACATACTTTGCATAGCTGACTATGTTTGTAGCTTAGGTTATTGATTCAATCAAGCTGTTAAGCCCTGAAGAGTATTCAGCAGTGGCTTAACTGAAGGCTGAATCAGAGCAAAACAAATTCTAGAGAGGGGCATGGGCTGACTGTCAGCCTTACTTCTTCCAGAAAAGCAGAAGAAATGTGAAGCAATGCTCCTCTGAGAAGCAAGAGGGGAATTGTATGGGGGGCAATGTTAGTCACTTGCACCATGAGAAGTAAAAAGGTAAAGAAGGTTTATGGGACAAAAACAATCGACCCAAAAGTGGTCCCTTGTTCCAAAAATTGTTACAGCAAAGTACTTACCTTAGTTACCCTAGTAAAAGTACACACAGGTCTACCTACAAAAGCATTTCTACTTCAGTTAACAGCAGAAACCACATGCCAAAAAACATCAAGTGCCAAGTTTCTGCTACACAGCAGCACTGCTCAAGTCTTTTAACATGCTAAGGAAGAAACCCGTAACATCACCATCTGCCATCACGGCACGCAGATATTTCTTTTTTATAAGACACTGAGTGAGATTATCATAGGTCTCTATAGTACATCTTCTAAAAGGAAGAAAGAAAATAATGCAGTTCTGGCTGAACACTTCTTTGATACTGTGTACATCCAGTGAGTTTGGAATGTCAGATGCAAACTGAGTATGCCTTAGAATGTCTCGGGAGGGGAGGTTGTTTTCAGTTTGAGTTTTTTTATTCTCTGTTTTTTTAATAACCACTAAAAACATCCACAAGCTAGAAACATATTTTAAGTAACTCATAGTTTACATATTATTTACTGTGCACATGAAGTATATTTAACTTTCTCTCAGAAATATTTTGTCAGGTATTTTTTTAATAGAAATATTAATGCATACACAGCATGTTTCCAGGGCTTACAAGAGCCAAACTTCAGCCTCCTCTGCTGCCAGCCAATGAAGGCTGTATAGACATGACAGCAGGAATGAGGGAAGGTATTCGTTCTTTGGCAGACTAGGAATATCAATTTATGTAATCCAGTCACTTCTTTCACACGGGACAGTATGCATCAACTCTGTTCTTGGAAGTACTCATAACGTTCTCAAGAAAGCAGTCAGCTCTTTGGGAAAGAAATCAAAAAAGTTAAGCTTCAGATTTACAGTGTGCCTGAAACAATGGGGCTTAGACCACCAGGGTAGGCCCTGGTCTCTTGTACTACAAAGTGAGAGAGGCAACTTTGCCTCTACCCCAGAAAAACCAAACCAAACCAAACCAAACCAAACCAAACCAAACCAAACCAAACCAA
>JAODKT010002242.1:825155-842996 GCA_027576195.1 Cossypha heuglini
AACCAAACCAAACCAAACCAAACCAAACCAAACCAAACCAAACCAAACCAAACCTCACCTCACCCATAATATCATGACTTTCAAAAAATAGTAACAAATATTTATTAGTAAGGTATTTTTTATTAATAGTTAAAAAAAGACAGTAAGAAAAGAGAATTCTTTGCACTCAAACATAAAAAGGCTGCAGCGTAAGTCAGGATCAGATTTTATGCTTTAAGACTAGACAACAAGGATTTTTAACCTACTCAGCAGTCACAGTAAGCACAAAAGAATAATTATAAATAAGCAAACCAAACAATTTCCTCTATCAACAGGATCTAGAATTCCTGGAAATTAAGGAAATCTGCAGTTGTATGTGGAAATAACCACTTCAAGGATTTCTTTGAACAAAGAAAAAGAGAAGCTTTCCTTTGTTGAAGACACTTCTTTATTTTGTTGGGAAATACTATTTATGAGACAATTAAGCCATTCCTACTCATTAATGCTATCAAATGTCAGTGTTCACAAATTATTAATAATATATAATACCAAAGTAAGAATATATATATACTACATAAAAATCCTTAAATACGAAAGAAATCATAAAAGAAATTAACTCACTTTTGAAAACAAGCCTAGGTGGTAACATATACTAACATGAATGCAGATAAGCATATTTCAAAAGCTATGGTTATGAACAAAAATCATCCATTTGGCACTGTGCTTTTTCACAGAATAATGTATTTATATTGCTACTAATGCTAAACAAAGATGAAATCCAAAAAATTCCATGACTGATGGTACTCTACAAAGAGAGGCACCCATCAACCAAGATCTTGCCACTTGCAGTAAGCACTGCCACAAAGCATGACACGTGCCAACCAGCTGCACACAAATCATTTCAAGCCATATGCAGGTGGTAGCTGCTGCCGCCCTTTCAAGAAAGGGCAAGCAAAGAGCACAGCAGGGGATCAGCAGGTGACAAGCCAGACAAGAACTAGAAACTATCCTGCAACTCACCTTTCCCAATGAGTGCCCATTACTGAGGGAGATTGTAACAGGAACTGCTGGCTTCAAGCACAGCCTACATTAAAGTGATACTTGGCACAATGCTCCCAGTACTTATCTGGCAATGAAAACAGCCCCAACTTTAATGGATGGGTACCACTGACACAGTACAAAGGTACCAGAGGGTACATATCAAGCCAAGAGTGTGACTTCTAGCAAATAACAGAGAAGAAGTGTGTGTTTAAAGAATTACAAGAATTGAATTTAACCGAAAATTCACAGCTGAGAATACTTTGCCTTTCTGTTTCAGGTTATACCTGGCTCCAAAGGGTTAACAGCCCTTCCCAGAGATGTGGTTTTTTGTGCGGTAGTCCAGTCAGACCTTCCCAATCCTCAGCATGTCCAAGCCCTTCTCCTGCCCAGAAAGAAACTGACACAAGATAACTTAATTGTACCTTTGATGGCTAAGTCTTCTCTAGGGTTTTTTCATGAAATAGTTCCGTTGACACTGGTATTTCACTCATAGTTACAAATTTATTTTGACTAACAAAGGTCTTGGAAGCACTCAATCAGTTCCTAAATCAATGCAGACTGTCTGGAAAGGGCCTCTGATCACAAACATCCCTTTAAAATTAATGGGACACTGTAATTGTACAATGTAACGCAAGATGAAACACACGTGCAATAGAATAGAAAGTCAAGAGCCTCCCACACAATTAAACTGTTCCAAAAAAACTTGTTTGAAAATTTTCAAGTCTTTTCAAGAGAAATGTCAAGCATTTTTAGATAAAACAACATCAAGAAGTCTAGTTTAGGTTCTGAAAGTCTGTATTACTACAAAACAGTCCTCATATTAGGGATAGGAAGAAAAACACATCAAGGAGTGTGGATAAAATGACAGTGTAGGTACAATTACACATTCAAATTCACGTGACTAGTCAAAGATATTTGCCTTCACATTTTTAAGACAACAGCAGCAAAGTTCTCAAATGAACATTACATTAGAAAAAAATGTTATACTTGGCTACTTCTGAAACTTGTTTTGAGGTCTGTACAAGCAACATGACTCCAAACTAAGCTAGTGTTCAGCCAATTAGAAAAAAATAAAGGAAAGCGTGACTAAAGATTTGTAGATGTATCAAGAAAGGTACGTGTCTGCTCTGAACTATAGCATCAATTGTACTTAACCCCAAAAAAATCCCCAAACCAAACCATTATTAAAAAAGAAATCCAATGCATTAAGAGAAGCACTAATATGTTCCTGCCTATGACTTGGTTTGAAAGCATTTTATTCAAAAAACACTGAAATACTAGAACAACTGTGAAAGAAAAGTTGGTTTGTTTTTTTTTTCATTACCACATACAAAAGCTAATACTGTATATGAAAATACCTGAATGACCTAGAATGTCTTAAATTCCTCTTAACTGAAGTTAACAGAAGTTAACTTAGTCAGCCCCAGCTATCCAGAATGCATGAAAGCCAGTAAATTGATGGACATGTCCTTTTCATTGGAGCAGTCTGAAGCACATACAACTGTTCTTCTTGGGCTTCAGCCCATGAGGTACTGAATACTTTGGTCCTGACCCAATAATGCACTTAAATTATTAAATCCTTAAACAACCAGCACTAGACAGACCAGAATTTCTTCATCCACTTCTGCTTTATGCCAGCACACAGTCTAGTTAGTCCTAGTTCTGGTACAAGCAACCAGAAAAGACAAATCATTCTGTTCTCTTCAAGAAAGGACACTGCATCTAACCTCATCTAGTGAAAAAAACCTAATTTTAAGATTTTGTAACATTGTGAAATATCCATAATGTTGAACACACACACATCCGTTAAGCAGAGACCTCCAGCCTCTCCCCCAACATGGTAAAGTCTCTCCTATATGAACACTGTCTTCAACAAGACAATTTTGCAGACATAACTGCAAAAATATTTCTTTTACAATTTGAAGATGATATTCTGAAAGCAGTGTTCTGTAATTTTACGTAGACACATCCAAATTCATTGTGCAACAATAAGGTCTCATGTCTTTTCTATTGCTTGATGCCTGGGAAAAAAGAGGGTAATTCTAAGCTTGTTTTTCCATTTCAGTTTCTTCCTGTACTCTCCAGGCTAACAGGATTTATCTGATATGAGAGTCACACCTGATAGTGGGACAACAAGGAGAAAACATCAAGAATCAAGGCTGTTAATTCTGTCCCAGGAAGAGTCTATTTTAAATATAGCCTATCATATTGCTATTTACAAATTACCATATACTGGAGTCTAGTGAATGAATGACAGGAAAAAGATGAAATTGCAGGTACAGGATATACTTCAGTTCTCATACGTTCCCTTCATGCCAAGAGAACCCTAGGAGGTTGAAATGCAAGCCTGATCTACTAAGATGGCTCAAACGGCACAAAGCAGAAGGAAAAAATTATTTATATATGCCCATAGGTACACAATAGCTTTTAGATTTTACTGCAGTAAGATATTTACTTCTTAACTCCAAGTTTAAACAGTGCTGCTAAACGGAAGAAGTCACCAAAAATACATCAAATTACAGTGATCATTTAAAAAAATTTTTACAAATTGCTTAAATTACACATCAACAAGTGTCAAAGCAAGAAAACCAGCTTAGAAAAAACCAAACCAAACAAGAAAAAGAAAGTGAAATGCATTTAAGTTGAATATTCAAAGTCTCTCCAATACCTACAAAAAACCCATGAACTCAGTAATGTTTAGGTTCTCACTGATCTTCTTTCCCTTCCTCATTTTAGGACACATCAAAAGCACTGGTTTCACTTCATAGTTAGTTGGCAGTCTTTTAACCAAGAAATTACCATGGCAACAGAGTATTCTCAATGTTAATTTTTGGTGCTATTTGGCAACAGAGAGTTTTAAAATTTGAAACACCTGCAGTTGGATCACGTATTAGCCAGAACTAACAATAGTACATAATCTTTTGAGTGAATAATCTAAGCAAAAAAATGTTTCTGGAACTTCATTACAAATACTTCTCTCTATTATCTGGAATGCCAGTTTGAAAGATCTAATGATTTTTGGATTCTTAGGAATAGTTTGAAAGATCTAATGATTTTTAGATTCTTAGGAAAAGTTAGCAGTTGCCAAATTTCCTTTTTTCCTTTCTTTGTTTTACAAAAAGAATCCCTGTATTACAGTATATATTTTATACATATTGAAATATGTGGAAATAGGCAGAAAGACTTAATACAGCTTCATACATCTGCATTATAAAAACATATATAAGTAGGGAGGCAAAGGCAGCAAGAAACAACATAAACACACCTGTGTAGAGTATCAGTGTTCAGATCTGGAACATTTTTATACAAATATATACTGCAAAAATAGTATGTAAAAAAAACCAAAACAACATTTTTCAGCCAGATCAGTTTCCTGAACTGTTTTCCCTTACGGTCACCTAAATGGTTAGCTAGTTCCAACACAAAAGAGCAAAGTAAGAACATACAGAAGACAGAGAGATGGACCACAACAAATCAGACTACAATAACATAGACAGTGCTAAGGAGCACAGTTTTTCAGTCACTGTTTGTACCATACCAACACAGTGTTAATCTTGCATTTGCCATCTGCAGCTACATGAGAACAGATCTGAATCAAGTGGATTCAATTCTATCCCAGTACAACTATCAGAACATACAAAAATTCTTGAAACATGAGGTAAAATCTTCCGGATTAAACAATTGCACCTTGCTGCCCAAAGCAGGCAGAAATGCCACTGCTAGCTGGAGCATCCCAAAAGCAAAACACCTGCAGCTTCTCAGGCCTCTGGGTACTCACCCTGCCAGGTTTCCCAAGGGGTTTGGTAAGGATGAATGAAAAAAAGCACACCACCCACTTGGGCAAATTTCCACCTTCCTCACAGGAAAAGTAATGCACGCACCCCTAGTGAGTTACTGTCAAACCCTTCCTCCACAGTCTGCCCATGCTGCTTTCTTTGTACTTTCTCAGCTGAAGCACTGAAATATGGGTTTCTTTATTCATTATAGCACTGTATTTCCTCCTGCATGGAGAACAATTGTCATTTCTAGCATAATTTCTCCAAGTGGAAACCACAGTTGAGTACTCAGAAATATTACAAAAGATCTTTTTCATCCAAAGGTTTTGAAAAGCAATTCCAAGTATCTAAGATAGTTGGGAGGGAGTAAGGCTATAGCCTAGAATTACTTGATCATTGCCAAAGACCAGAATTTAATGGATTTACTGCTTCAAAGTCAGTGTCTCACTGGAGGGAGTCAATTCCATGCAGTACTTCAGAAAGCATTCAAGTCCAAACTAGGATCATGAGATGGCTAGACACATTTCTAAACCCTAAATACACATCAGTAGTTGTAAACGTCCAGATAAGAAATAACTGTTATAAACTAGCCTCAAGATGCAGTATTAGATATATGCAGACATATCTAATTATTAGATACATGTATCACCGCATATGTAACCCCCATGGAAGCAGAACATATTTTCCAAAACAGAGGACTACCTGAAGGTAATTTCTAACTCTGTATTTAACTGATCAGCTGAATATAAGTTTGAAAACTCCCAGCTATCACTCTGCTAAAAATATTTCCATGGGATGTTGAAGGAGGATGTGATCAAGGCATCCAATACAGACAAGCTCAAATCAATGGACTTCGATGTCTAGGTCTTAATTAGACCAGAGCTCTAGCTAGAAGTCACATGTGAATTTCATGCCTCCTTAAGCTTTGACTTTACAGAAAGACAGTAAGAACAGAAGCTGCAGTAGTAATGTAAGAATTATGAGGGTGAACACATGAGAATAAATAGCAAGTGTGCTGAGGGCTTTTACCCCTCTTCAAATGGCGAACCACTTAAAAGCAGCTGTAAAAGAGCACCAATCACAAGGCAACATTATGAATCTCTACATTACTTGCTGAATCATGACAGCTTGACTACAACGACTCACAAACAATCTGTGTAATTTTTTACATTAATTATGTAGGTCACAAACATGATCCAAACCTGTAGAGCTGAACTGCCATCATGAAAAGAAAATTGTGTCAAAATTGGGTAAGGACCTTTCCCCATAACAAATACAGAAATTCAACCACAGTGATTCCAGTATCAATTTGAAGCTGTGTTTGGTGTTGTGACTGCTTTGGCTTGAGATTAAGAGATGCTAACATAAATTGCAGTATGGTCTCCCTAAGTCACCACAAAAAAACTCCAAGTCTTGACTGCTACTATGTTGAAACTTTCCTCAGCTATTCTGAAAGAGCAGAATATCAAAACTGTGTAATCTGAAATTATATTTGTTAGCCTGGCTTCTAAGAAAATTTGGTTTGTCAGCACACTGTTTGTCTGTCAGTATCCATCTCTGGTAAGTCTTGGGCTTATTGAACTGAAATCAAGTTGACACATCATCACAGGCCAGAGCTCCTACACGTTTTGTGAAAACTGGTAGCCATGTAAGAGTTGTGAACTAACATCAGCATTGCAATATTTGACAAATATTTGCATCTTAATATTACCAGGAAATACATCATCACCATCATTATTATTATTATGTCATTCAACACAAACACTTATTTAACATTCATTTTGTAAGACTCATCCATTTCAAAATTCATATTTCAATGTCACCATATAGTTGTTATTATTATACAGTAACATATAGCATAATGAAATAATTAAGAAAAACTGGTTTTAAGTTCATTAAATGAAACAAAACAGCATCAGGAGAGGAGTGATGAAGTTGGAGAAATACCTACTAAATAATTTTCCATTTCTTCCTAAATCTGAAAGATAAAAAAATTAGCTAAATACCACAATTTTTAGATTGACCATAAATATACATTTAGCTTGCATTATGAAAGTAACTGATGTAACTATGATAAGAAAAATAACTTCTTTCTTCTCATGACTGGGAAAAAAGCTATTGAGAAACAAATAATAAGGATTTAGTATCCACATTTTTAAAATAAAAAATCCTTTGTTAAAGAAAAGAGAACAAGAAAATAGGGAAATAACAGAAAAGATGTGTTTGTGGTTCATGGCTTTCAAAGTATTTGGTACTTTTGCCTTTCTTCTTAAAAAAATGCTACCAACCCTAAAATTCTTTTAAGAAGCTTGAGGCTCCTTTTACTAATAGACTAAGAAGTCCAACTTTTTATCTGTCTTCTGGTGCCCCTAGCACACCACCTGACATGCATATAAAAAATAAGTATCAAAATACATCCAGTGAGTACAAGTACAACCCCTGTTCAGACCTAGGGTATGCCAGTGACCAGCAAAAGCCACGGCCTCAGGAAACACACTCTGATAAAAATCTCATACAAAGGAAATCCAAATTTGCATCACAGATCTTTCTGACTTACACTTCCAAACAGGATGAATATTCAGCCAAATACTGTGAACATCATCAGAATGTGAGGTAAACTTCCATTGGCTTCAAACATGCTGCAGTATTATTGGCCTGACAAACTCTGAAATACTATCCTACTTCCCACAGAAAAACTGCTCATCCCTTAAGGTGCTTTCTGCTATTATGTCTCTTAGACCTGTATTTTTTGTGGGAACTTTCAGTCAATTTATGCAAAAAAAAAAAGTTAAAAAAAAAAATTAAGTGGCACTACCATATAAGCTACTCTTCAGTCTTCTCGCAAGGATGAGAAGAATTCTTGCTAGTGGGAATAGAAAATTACCTTGCTGCACCAGTCAGTGTTTCTTATTCCTTCAGTTCAGTTAAAAAAAAAAAATTAATGATGAGAATTTTTCATAAACACAAACACATGGAAAAGTCAGTGTTTAAAAAAGCTCCAAAAATCTAATAATCTAATAACCTGCATTTTTCCTAGAAGTTTCTTCATGACATCAATAGAAACTGGGGAAAAGGACAAGTATGAAAAGCAGAAGGAATAAAAAATACTTAAAAATAAAAATGAAAAAGTACTTAAAATATCCATGCCAGATGTCTGACATTTACTCATTAATTTAAATACCTTTCCACAAGTTGTTCTCCATCAGCTGCCAAGATGCCAAATCTTCAAGAGATTTGTACACAACTATCCCAGTATTACTTACTAACAACTTGGAGCAATACTTAAAGGTTCTTGCAAAATCTTCTTTGGACAGAACAAGTACTCTCACCTGTCTGCCCAGTTGTATGTTCATTGTCTAGCCATTGACAACTTCTCTTCCACACCAAGTGTTGGTTCTGTTGGAAGATTTTCTTCTTCTGAAGCTTGCTACCTTCAATCTCTAGGTTTTTCTTACCAAACTGATTTCCCCTATCCCATCCTTATAAGCTCTCCTCATTTCATCTTGATCAACACAACCCATCACCCACCCATCATTTTCTAATATTTAAATACTTCCAAGCTCCTTCCTTCCTTCTTCTCTTCCTCTCACCTCCCCTGCAGGAACCTTATCTGCCCTTTTGTTTGATATTGTTTAGAATTCCTATCTGATCTATGTCAGGTATGTTCACCCATGCTATTCACAGCCTCTGCAGGATTTCCTCAGTGACACCTGCCTCTGAATGAAATCCACCATTCATTCCTTTGAACCACGTGCTATTTAGAACAGTTCTTACAAGGCTTTTTTGCAAACAGCTTTTATCCACTTATCTCTTCCTACATCTTCCTATAGCTGTACACGATCTTATGTTTTCTCATATGTGTCCTCATAAAACAGCAAAGATGATCCACAGAATCATTTACACTGAAAAACACCTTTAAGATGATAAAGCCTAACCATAAACTAAACACTGCCAAGCCAACCACTGAACCATGTCCCTGAGTGCCACATCTCATACCTTTAAATGCTTCCAGGAATGATGACACAGCCACTATCCCGAGCATCCCATTACAGTGATCGACAACCCGTTAGGTGAAGAAATCTTCCCTAACACCCAATTTGATACAACTTGATACCATTTCCTCGTGTCCTGTTACTTGGGAAAAGAGACCAATCCCCACCTCACAACCTGAAGCTGGACAACCTCCTTCCAGCTAGCTGAAGAGAGCAATCGGCCTCTGCTTCATTTTTATGCAGAGTGCCATTTGGTATTAAATGCCATATAAATAAACAGGTATTGTTGTGACTCTTCTTTGCAAAGGAAATAACATAATGGCAATTTTCTTCATATAAAACCAGTACAAGAATTTTAAATCTCTTTACTTTATATGACTTGAAAGACAGTCAAAAGAGCCACTGAATTTAGTGCATTGGCCACTTTACCTCTCCGTTAAGAATTTTAACATTGCATACCAATGAGCAATTTGCAAAGAATTCACAATTGACTACTATTCTACTTCTAGGAACATCTCCTCCTCCAAGCTTCTAAATTTTATTATGAATAAGTCTAAAACCACATCTTCCCTTCTACACCAATTTCAGCCTTGCTCCATTCTTCATTTAGCAACAAGTTCCACACCAGCAATGTAAAGGCTGATGACAGACCTCTGCAAGGACAGCAGTAAGCAATTACGCACATTTACTGTAACAGAATCGTTTTTAAATTGTGTTTTACTCAGGCATATATAGCCATAAATTACATTTAATAAAAAAACTAGACTGTGTTCTGCAAGTACCATACAGTTCCTTTAAAGTAAAAGTTACTAAGTTTCCCATGACCGTTTGCATGTTTTTTTCATTATTGCACACTACCACACCAAGGAACCACAGATGTTTTTGTTTTATGAGAGCATCTTACTAGCCTACGTGGCCTACCACACACACTTTATATAAACCACTTGTGCTAAGAAAAAGTTTTCATTGCTGTCCTCAAGTACAGTAGTCCGATAACAGCTGTATACAACACTGTCAAAAGTAAAAAAACTGCCTTGCTAGCCATGGTTAATTGCTTCGGTGATCTGCTGAAAAAATCTGTGTGAAGAGCAAGCAGATCAGAATTTGCTGCTAATATTAGTAAAACTGATGATGTGGCAACTCTAGAAACTTTAGAAACAGCTGCTGGAACAGTTCCTACGAAAAAAAAAAGCCACAATTCCTCAGAATTTTATCTCACAGAGTATAAGTTTGGAAATTTCATAAGCTTTCAAAAGACTTTTTCCTTAGGACATTTACATGGTCTGTAAAAGAATGTCAGCAATTTAACACTTGAACGGTTTCAAGCAGAAATCAAGCCCTATGTAGCACAACTTTCTTCTTCAAGAAACTGTTGTGCCTACAATTATTTATTAGTAACACAACTAATGCAAGAATTTTTACATGCATTTCCATAGAGCTAAAATGACTGCTGCCAAGTATTCCAGAGTTTTAAAAGAAAGCCGTGTTTGCTTTCCAACTTTGCAAAGACTTGTAATATACAGAAAAACGTAGTGATCTGCCAGTATACAAAGAAATGAACGGATGGAAAAGATTAGCTATTTAGTTTTGAATCGTGCAGAAATTTATCTTTTCTCAGTTCTCATAACTTGTTTACACGTCTTTCCAAGACTTTAGACTGAATTTAGTCACATTTAAGAGAATGCAGAAGGAAGTATTTAAGACCATGTGCAAGCCAGGGATACACAGATTTTGGCAATGCCTATAGTCATCCACAGTTTCAATTTGACCACAAAGCATCCTAGACACCCATATTCTTTCAAAAGTATCCAAGTGCTAGCCACTCAACCTTAAGAATAATTCTGAAGTGGTCTCAGATGAACTTCAAGCCAGTTTAAGTTGACCAAGAGACAGAGACTGATATATCTGAAGCACACCAGCAGATAGCTCAGAAGAGTACAAAAACTGGTGCCCACCATCTGAGGAACAGTCTAGATGCTGGGGCGCTTAACAGAACTGAAAAACATGGTATAGGAGTCTAGGGTAAATACCTCTACTTCAAGAAAATGGCTTGGCCAGCATACTGTATAGGTGCTGGATGAAATACAGCTCATAAACCATAGAGAAAATAGGAAAAGAGAGCTTATCTATAGACCAACAAGAAGTATTTTCTCAGGACTAAAGAGTTCTGAGTTCCAATTTTTCCTTTCAGAGAGCTCATGTATTTTATGCTAATTGTTGGATAAGCAGCCCTTGGAGCACGGTCAAGGACTTTTCCTACGGAAATGCTCCCACTGGTGAAATACATGACCAGGCTCCCCTAACTCCATAAAATCACCCTTCTTTGCCAGACAGTAGTCCAGAAACAGTATTTGTTAATATTTGTCATTAGTGCACTCTGCTGGTCATTGAGATTCACAGGATTCAACTCACTTCAGACTGAGGGAACCTATACATCAGCTTTCTCAATTACTGGAAAGTTTTGTAACAACTAAGCCATTAAACTAAAAATTTTCCGCCATCAGATAGCATCATGCCTTAAAGGACAAGATTATATTTTGAATTATGAGCAGTAAGACATCTCAGAGCTCAGTCCAATACCAGGTAACTAGTCAGATGCCTCACCTCAAGTCTCAGTTCCCCCTTTATACTAAGAGAGCAGACGCAAGTATCAAATTGCCCCAAGGGATTCCTTGATTACCACATAGCCCAGGAGATAGTGTAAAAATAGATCTTTGGGGGTAGCTACCTTATTCCAGTGAGATGCTGGATCACTGCACTGGATTGGCTGCCCAGTATTTCGAACTGCCTTACACACAGTAGTGTCTGCAGCACTCTCAGTGTTATTGTGAAAGTTTCCATCTAGGATTCTTTTTCATCACCGTAAGAAAGGCTTAGGAATATATTTTAAAATATTACAGCATACCTTAGGCAACAGAAGCCACTTGGATCTTTGGATCTAATGCACTAAAAACCTGAATGCTCACATCAACTTGCCCAAAATGGTGAAAAGCATTTTTAAAGAAAGTCCACGAAGGCCCAAGTGTTAATTACTGTTGGAAATACAACTCATATATTACATTTTCCTTTACTTTACCGGACTGCAATTTGTTCTTTTGCAACAGGTAAGAGACCATTTTTCCCCCTTAGTCACATTTCCCAGAAAATAAATATAAACGTAGTGACATATAAGAGACTGTATAACCAGGTTCAAGGAAGTATTTAAGATCATAAACTCTCAGGGATCTTGGCAGTTCCAGTACCCAGATACAACTTCAATTCTGACCACAGAGCATCCTAGACACCTGTATACCTTGACACCACTGACATTTTAAGATTCTTCTTTCAAGCTGATTTTTAACTACTCTTGTATGAACTCATTATGTAAATTTATCAAGATCAGACAAATATATGGGTGCCTTTGGCATCCCCTTTGAACTCTCTAATTCTCCTGCCTTTACAGCCTTGACCACTAGTTAACTTCTGTAACAAACATCTACCAAACAACATAAATGCACATTATGTATCACCTTATTTTAAGTTTTGCTGGTTCAATACCCTCCCCAAATCCTATGTTTATTTCACAGAAAGTCATTGCTTGAAGAGAAACACGCAAGATGAAAAACAGCACAGCTCTATCAGCCAATCAAACAGCTCAGCTGCTGTGGTGGGATTGTCCATCTCTGCACCTCTGTGCCCACCCCACTCATCTCAGCTCCCATATTCCTGCTGCTCCCACTCGCTTGTAAGACCCTGCTGCCATCAATCTGTAGCAGAAAACTACTCTAGCAACAAACTTCTTACAATCGCAGAAGAATGAGGCAAGACCATGTAGCTGGAATGGGTAAGTGAGAAGCCCCACACTCAGAAGCAGCAAGTCCAGATGCTTGTGAAAGCACAGTTGGAGAATCATACTCCTTAAGGGGCACGTCTCATTTGTCTGAACTGCAAAGCAATTCTTCACAAAAAGCCTTATACGAAAAGCACTTCAATGTTAAAAACACTCTTGGTTTCTATAGAATAAAATGTGTCTATAAAAACACACCACAAATAAATAAGATTCTAAATTGTACGTCCAATTTATCATCCTAAAGAGATACCTGTACCTCCTAGAGAGGTACACCACATCTGAGTAACATGCTAGTCATAAATAATGCTGAAGAAGGCTGAAAGTAAGGAAGATGTTAAGTCTTAAACAGTGAAGTCTTAAACTCACTTTATACAGAATGCTTCTTGCAAAAATGGTGACCACTCAAAGACTAAAACACTTTTTATTATCAATTCAAAAATATTTATGCAAGCATGCTAGACATACTGCATAAAAACTATAAATATATAATACATTAAGGACTAGCATGGGTAAATACTCAGATCTTTCACATTTAGTGCACCGTACAAAAATCATGAAGCAGTTCTTGGTTATAGAAATCAATTCAGCTTCAGGAAGAATGAATGACCCACTCAAATTTTCCCCTCCCTAATCTTTCCTGGTATTCTGTTCAGACCACATTCTCTTTACTGCTATACAGAAACTTTGGTGACCAAAAATTATTTACTTATAAAAGGATGTACTTGAACTTGATCTTCAATTTTTGAACTAACACAAGTACCATTTCAACAGCTCTTTCCTTTTTGCTTTTTATCTTAGTTGTGTATGAACACACTCGGACAACACCTACCCTTGCTACACCAAGACAACTCATTCTTTATATAAACATTGCCAAATATACATTTTCTTCTGTGATAAAATTCACCTGATACCAAGTTTCAATATCCAAACAAGTTTGGAAAACTTGATCCACATGTCCCACAAATAGAAACAACTCTCAACTCTAAGAATTTGCTTTATATAATATGATGCCTAATACTCAATTTTAGCCATTACAGCATTCACGGAGGTACACATTAGAACATTTATTTTTAAGACACTGTATACAGACTTCATTTGCATTAGCTTCATGAGCTTTCTGCAGCATAGCTCCCTGAGGTAGCTACAAACAGAATACCATTCAAAATAACGGAAAAAAAAAGAGGGTAGAAAGATAACTGTATTTGTTGCAATAATACAATACTGATAGCAGATTATGACTATAAAAACAGAATAACATAATTTAATAAACACAAATTCTGAAAAAAACCTAGAAAA
This sequence comes from Cossypha heuglini, assembly GCA_027576195.1. Lineage (NCBI taxonomy): Eukaryota > Metazoa > Chordata > Aves > Passeriformes > Muscicapidae > Cossypha > Cossypha heuglini. Next base: position 839,069 of record JAODKT010002242.1, read on the forward strand.
CTGTAGGGCTCCCATTCAACAGTTTCTGTTTCATACTCTTGTGTACTGCTGATCCACAAGGATAATTTTTCACACTAAACACGAGCTATTTCCCTTTAAACTTGCCCTTTTCCATGGTAGTTGACGACTAAGTGCTGCCATCTAGCAAATGTTTCCAGAAAAGTTTAACTTCTGAAGCTATTCTGTGGCAAGACACCTGAAACTTCTTCGAAAGCTTTTTAAAATAGGAAATATATTCAAGACAGGAATAGGTTTTTAAAATGACTCCTTCAGCCTGCATCCTTGTAAGAGTAAGTACAATTGGAGAATACAATTAGGCTTAATACAGACGAACCCTCAAAAGCTAGGCCATATGCAGTGAATATGTAATTGCAAAACCAAAATTTTCATTCTACGACTTATGTTTTCCTTTGTTTCAGTGAACACAGTGAGTATAAAAATGGTAAGAATACTGCATTTTCTTCTTTCCCAAAAACTCTAGTCTTCACTGTTTCACTTTGTTCCAATTTTCTGGGTTTTATTTCCTTTGCACCCACCCTCCCTCCTTCCCCCACACAATTCTTCCTTGGGCAGTAATCAAAATGCAGCAATTCTATACAGTAGTATGATGCCTGAATTACAAAATTGTGTTTCTTAACCCTTTTCCCTCTCAACTTTTCAGACATGCAGTCACATTGAAACCGTACCATGCTATTTACCAGCAGCAAGATGGCTTCTAAGAACTACTGGACCTTGCTGACTGTGGGTTCTGCTAAGACCTTGATTTTTTTTCTGTTATTAGCTAGGTATATATTCAACTTGAGAAACACAAAGAAAACATTTACACATTTTTGGCACAAGTCCTACTTGTTAACATGGAAATAGAGTGATGTTTTCTTATAGCATTTACACTGCTATAAACAACTTCTCATTAAAAGAAAGATAAATGAAATGTTTAAACTAATTATTGGTGAATAATTTATTATGATTGGTTTCTTATTATTTCCTATTTTATTTCACCCCGTCACAACAATTGCAATTTCCTCTTTTCACCCTAGGTCCTTAACATTGCACAGCTACTTTAAATCTCTCAGTCATACTGTCACTTAAACAGTATAACATTTTCGTTCTTTGTTCCTTATAGATCAGAACAATTGGGAGAATATTGTTCCATGGAGGTACTATTCTTTAACTAAATTATAATTTAAAAACTCTCAAAGCCCAACAACTTTTGAGGTCTCCACTCCTTTCCAATTTCTCTGAAATTAGCTAATTAGCTCAAAAGCACTCAGAAAGGACACAGGCATCACAGTCCACAATTTGTCTCACTTCCCTGGAGGATTTTCTTCATCATCATCATCACCATTCAATCATCATGCAATTAAATGTCCTCTAGTTTTGAAGCACATATACACCTCATGTAGTAGACACTGCAGAACAAGTAAGCTTTTTGACACTTACAACTATTTGATAGCTACTAATATCAAACATAAACCAGTAAGTAATTAAAATAAAGGTCAATTAACATTAAGTGCCAGTTTATACCACGGAGAAACACTTGTCTTAAGAATATTTGTTATTCCTGCAAACAAAATATGAATTGGTAAAAAAAAATTTAAATCTATCATCCTAGAATTCCTTCAGATTCAAAAGGACACGGCATTTTATGTAAAATAAAAGCAGAAGTCTTTCTTTGCTGGAATTGAAACCTGAAATATGTAAATATAATATCACAGAATTTCATAGAATGGTTTCGGTTGAATGGGGCCTTAAAGACCACCTGGTTCCAACCTTGCTGCAATGGGCAGGGACATCTCCCACTGGACCAGGCTGCACCCAGAGTGCATCCAACCTAGCCTTAAACACCTCCAGAGACAGAGCATCCTAATATTCACAGGCCAACACATGCTAGTGCCTCACCACCCTCACAGCATAGAATTACATCCTATCTAAATCTACTCTCTTTCAATTTAAAGCCATTCCCTCTTGTATTATCTCTACATGACTTTGAGAAAAGTCTCTCTCCAGCCTTATTGTAGACTCCTTTCAAATACTGGACTCCTGTAAATCCAGCAAAGACAACCAAGTTTATCAGCTATATAAGGATCACAAGGTTGTCTCTGCAAGGAATACCATCATGCCTACTGTATATGTATATGGCCTACTGTACTGTATATGGCCTAATGAGGAAAAACTCATATGATCCCTAGTATTGTCTGACTGCAAAAAGCTGAAGGTGCACAGAATAGAGCTGCTCTGTAATTTGCTTTCCCTTAGGAAACAGGAAGAATACATAAGAAATATTTAATAGAATGCACTTTAAAAATTATTACTTTAAACATGGTCCTAATAAAATTCCTCTATTTCATCTCTTATTATAGGAAGATACATTTTTTTCTCTTAAAATGCTTTCTTACAATGGCACCTCTGTAACAAATACACAGAGGGTATCTGTTACAGAGATATGAAACACTGTGGTATTGGTAAATAATTTATTTCACATTTTATCACTAAACACCAATTTTAATTAATACAGCTCTGACACTTAATAAAGGACATATGCACAGAAATGGAAAATACTTCTTAATCTACTCACGCTAGGTCTCCATCCTGCTCTAAGCCAGACTGATATTCTGTTCCTCTTGAAGAGATGGCATTCAGGATTTCAGTCTCTGTCTACCTTCTGTCTCAGATGAGCCTATTACTACAGTGCCTACTTTCTGCAGAAGCTGGTAAAAACTACCTCCTCCAGAACTCCTCCTGTTAGGAGAAGGTTATGTTTGAAGTATAAGATGCAATTACATTCCCAGTGTCCTTACCGAAATCTTCCAATCTTTTCTACAGAAACATATCGTAGTCTTTTTCTGAAGAACTCCTCAGTCAAATAATGCTTCTGTTTTCATCCCCCATTATATTAGCATTTTGTGGTGAAAGACTATGAAACATCACCTGAACATGAATCAATCACAAGAAGTCCATATTACAACAGTGGATGAAACACCCTCTTCTCTCCTTGGTGATTTACAGCTATATTTCAGTGTCAAATCATTCTGACCTTACACTTGTTAACAGCAAAAACCAACTACTGAGTAAGTATCTTGATTTTATGTACGATCAAACATTTTTCCTGATGAATAGGCTACACTTCACTAAACTCTTGACCAAGAGAACAATTTGCACCCCTCTCCAAGTTACTACATGCCTAAAACAAAATAATTTTTGTTCTGCTGATAACTGTATTCAAGCTGTTAATTATGTAGGAACTCTGGAAGTGTACAGTGCTAAGTGCAGGTGCTCATACCACACATGCTCAGCAGAACTGTCAGCTATTCTAAGCTGTTGGTGAAACGCCTAAAAAGAGGTTCCTTTAGCTGTGTCGGGCTTATTGGGCCCAATGACTTGCAAATATGTAACCAATATCCATCACAAGCGAAACACACATAACCACATTGACACTCTAAAAAGAAAAAAAAAACATAAATAAATATCAAACACCAAACTTCTTACAGAACAGGGAGTTAGCTGTAACCCATTAATTTTTCATTTTCAGTCCCTCCACGTCCAAGAAATTAAGGCAGTATCTTTGCCATCCAGGAGACAGGCAGCTGGGGTCTGGCGGCTCCGCTAGATCACCTACAAAACTCCAGTGTGAACACAAACACAGCAGGATACGCGTGATGGAACGGCACTGAGGGACAGCATGTCGCACCGAGGCACACGTGTCGAAATCGCGTGGCACCCCCCACAAGTAGCTTAACTTCGGCCGACGGATGTTTGTTTTCGCCACAGCTGCGCTCCAGCACAATGGGACGCCGTTTCCCCAGGCCGAGGGACGGCGGCACCACCTGGGGCCTTCCCTAGGGCTCCAGGCAGCCACGCCGGCTGCGGGCAGCGCCGGGCCCGAGGCGGCTCGCTCGCAGGGCAATCCGCCGCCGCTGACCTGCCGCTG
>JAODKT010002242.1:845453-857237 GCA_027576195.1 Cossypha heuglini
CAAAAAGAAACCAAAAAATCAGTTCCAGGGAATTCTTTAGACATTTACCAGCAATTAGCTGGCCCCTGGATTGCACTGTTGTGCCTAGAATTCTGCTTTGATGTCCGACTATTTAAACAAATACAGCTGTTGTCAGATGTCTCTGTAATACATTTTATCTGCAGGACCTGGCATTTGAATCTTGTTGTATTCTAATGTTTGATTTCTTACTGGTGCTTAGGCATCTCCTGTGAGTGAACTGCAGCAAAATCACCCTTGGCTGTGCTTTTTATCAAGCCGTACATGCAAGTGAGGCTGGGCCAAGCTAGTCCTTTCAAAGTATTACATTTTGAGTTCCATTTAGGATATTTCTGAAAGTGGTGCTGGATGCTCAGTAACAGTCTAGGTTTCATCTGGATCAGTAATACTTTGAAAATACTTTGAACTCATCCCTTCATCTTGTAGTTAAATAATTTTGTTCCAGCAGGAGCTGAATTTCATTTAAAGTGTATGTTTGCTGAAAGAGCTGTGAATCTCACTGCAGATGAGAGGTGTTTACCACAGCTGCTGCTTCATAAAAATTCTGACTTGCACAGTTATATCCAGTTCAGTGAAAGTCAGCCAACCATCCTAGAGTGAACTTTTCTTTGTAGTAACACCAAAGTCAGGCAGCTATAGTGATCTGTGCGAGAAGGAGCTGAATTTGACTATATTTGAGTAAAGATTAGTATTGGATGTGATACACACAATGCCGTCAATACATGTTTTAAGAATTACTGGATATAATCTCACACCTAGGTTGTATTTGTTTGCAGTGAGTGTAAAATTGGATGCAAAAAAATCCAGAAGAAAAGGTCTTCCAAGGAAAAGAAAGAGCTCCTTCCTTTTGTCTTGATATTTCACGCAAAACCAATCACTACATATGCCCGTCCTAAGTTCCATTGTGCATCTTAGGAAAGGGAAAGGCAAAAGCAGGAGCAGGGAGCCCACTGTGTTTCTGTTATTCCAACCAGTGCCAGCCTGGTCTCACATCAGTTAGAGTTGTTGTGTAGCCTACTTAGTCATAACTTCAATTTTCCTTTCCATTTCCTCTGAACACGGAAATAACTTGCTTTGAAAGTTTCTTGTAGGCCCTGGTGACATACTTCTAACCCTTCTTCATCCAACAATTTTGTTTTCTTCTCACTTAGTTATTGGTGAAAATAAGTGGTTTGTTTCTTTCTCACTTTTTAAACTTCAATGGCTTTCCAGAGTTAAGGATCTTTGTGCCTCATAACTTTCTTGTTGGCCCTTTGTCATACTAATTTTTGACTTAAATGCATTCAAAGTCAAGATTTTCTTGTCAGCTTGTCACAGTCAGGATGCTTTTAGGCATTGCCCCATATAACACTTTCTGTACTTTGATGCTGTGTTCTGACATTTCTTCCTGTTGTGTCTGTATTTCACTCCAATGTTTTGGCACGTATTCTCAGTGTTGGAATGCATTTTTCTGAACTATTTTCTCTCCTTTGAGAACAATTGTCTGTGTGTGTGCATGGCAGGGCAGCATATGTGTATGGGCTATGAAAATGGTGAAGGGCCTAGGGGGGAAGCCGTACAGGGAGCAGCTGAGGTCACTTGGTGTGTTCAGCCTGGAGGAGACTGAGGGGAGACCTCACTGCAGTCACAGCTTCTTGTGAGGGAACAGGAGGGGCAGGCACTGATCCCTGCTCTGTGGGGACAGGGACAGGACCAAAGGGAATGGCCTGAAGTTGCGTTGGGGAGGTTTAGCTGGGATATTAGAGGAGTGTTTTTCACCCAGGGGGTGGCTGAACAGGCTCCCCAGAGAAGTGGTCACAGCACCAGCTGTGACAAAGGTCAAGAAGTGTTTGGACAATGCTCCAAGACGTGGGTTTAACTCTTGAGGTGTTCTGTGCGTGGCCAGGAGTTAGACTTGAGTGATCCTGGTGGGTGCCTTCCAACTTAGGGTATTCTACAATTCTGTGATTCTATTTGTAGGACATAAGATGTTGCAGAACAATACAGGGGAGTTGAAATGGAAGACTGTTTAAAGAACATTATGGCTGGGTCATATTTCTTTGCCTTTATCTTGGCACTCTCCAGGTTCCTGTGATGTGGTAGCTGTTGTGTAGACCATCTTGTAGCTACAACTGGCCTTGATCCTAGAGGCCATGCAAAATGACATTTTTGGAACACTTACTGAAATATGTGATTATTGCAGGCACTTGCATTTATATGTTCAGTACAGATGTAATGAAATATATATGAAGTTTGTTTTGTGTTGACAATAAGTAAATTTTAGAAATTTCAATTAATCTTTCATGTTCTGTGAATCAATTTGAAACTTTAAGAAGTTTCATAGAAAAGAGTGCCAGTAATGTTAACTCGACACTGGGGACTACAAAACCAGAAGGCTTTCTGCAGCAAGTTTCCTGCAGCTTGTGCTTTGACTTTTGCCAGAGGAGTTTCTTTTTCCTGATACCAAGACATCTGTTCTGGGCTTGCTCCTTTTCTTTCTGTCATGACAGAAATATAAAGATGTGGACACTCTAAAATTAGTTACCTCCCCCTAATCTCAACCAATCCCTTTCTGCCTATAAAGAACAAATATTAGTAGATATAAGTTAGAAAATAGCAGTTTACTAACATGCAAAACAGCAACAGGCCAAACAAATCCCCAAAACAACCAGTCAATAATCACTTAACAGAAAATTGCTGAATCTCAGGAGCCCCATGGGAACAAGGAGACTCAAAATGGCAGGGTACTGACCTCTCCCAAAATGGTGGCCCCTGCTGTCGACTGTGGGTATGGAGACAAAGGGAAAATGGCGTCAGCCTCTTCCCCAAGATAGGAAATCTTACTTCCGTAGGAAAACTATTGAAAAAGTAGACGGTAAAAAGATCCTTCATCTTCTATAAATCCTCAAATGTTCCATGAAATTATTTGTTTTGACTTCGAAAATAATTTGCTCTTATTATTGCAGATGTTTTCCTTATTACTTTCTTCACTTTTGAATCTTCTACACACTTATATGTGTTGCTGTCCTTATGTACACATTAAATAGAACACATGCTTTGGTGAAACACTATATTTACATCATAAGTGATCATATCCCTCTGTTATTGAGAAAGCAGAATTAACATTGAGGTTCCTTCCTACTTAGAATCCATTCAACATTCAGCAACATCTTGAGAATTTAGATTTTAAAAAATATCTGAATTTAATGATTATTTTAATGTATATGAAGACAGAGCTTAGAAAGAAGATTTTGTGGTGAACTTCTGCCTGGGATATTAGGTTTACATGTGTAAAGCACATTGCTTTCTTCTATAACCCATCATAAATGCATCACTTAATAATTCCTATATCCCATATTTTTCTTTTTTAAGAAGCAGTTCCAGTAGTTCAGCTGACTATTTCAGTTGCTTGTTGTGTGAGGCCAAAATTATATTATTATTATACACAGCTAAAGTGTTAAGTAAAAAATGGGATCCTAATATCTGCTAGATTCCTTAAGTATGATTATAAATTTAAAAAAAATCCCCTGAAAGTGTCATGGGTTACTCAAAACATTCCATATCCAAAAATTGTTACAACCTGGTTGGTGAATTTGGAGTAGAAAAAAAATCTCTGTGATTCAGTCCAGAGATGACTGCTGAATTTATGATAGCAGAAAAGACTACTCAAAGGTAAGATTTGGGGGGAGAAAAGGCGGGAGAAAAAGACCAGCTCTCTCTGGTCTCTTGCAGGAAGGAAACTAGAAAATGAACTGCAGAAGCACTCTGAAGATAGCCCATGAGCAAAAGATGGACAGTGGGTCTTTGTCATGGTGCTCAAACAACAGATGTGCTGGGAAAGATGAGGATGAAGTGGGTCTGACTCATTCACGGAGAGAGGTTGTTTGAATTCACAGTAAAAGATGCACAAGGCATGCACACCCATGGTATCTGCAGCTCTAGGATGAGTCCTCGTACCAAGTCTTTGGAAAGGAATTTGGAAGTGGGTGATGAAGCATAGAAATGGATGGGGAAGGGGTTTATGGAATTGTACTGGAGTGACTGATGGGATTAATGGGATTGTCTGCTGCCTGTATTGCAAAGAAAAAGCTGCAGAGAATGAGTGGGCAAGAAAAGGATAAATTGTAGTATGAAATTTTTAGTAAGTAGGATCAGAAGTAGCATAGAATCGTTATTACAAATGGACATGTATGAACAGACAAGTAGAGGAGAGACTTCTTGGCTAAAATGGAAGAGAATTTTGCATCTATAGAATAATTTTAGTTGCTTACGTGAAAATATAAAACAAAGCATTGTTTAATTTTACTCTGACAATTCAGAAATAACTTTGTTCCAGAATTTAGATTTGGTAAGCATAAACTTTCTGTCTAGAAAAGTCTGAAGGCCAGAGTTTGTCACATCCAGTGTTAGGCTTTTGAACAGAATGTTTTATCAGGCAGGAATCAAATCAGGATTATTTGTAACTTCCATTGCCTTCAGAGGGAGACACGGGATGCCTCCAGAGAGCACTTAAGGCTTATCTAAGATCTTGTTGCTGAAGGTAACAGAAGTCTAGGAGTGACTAGATTCTTAACCTAAGTGCCTCAAATAAAAATTAGTTAAGATGACTCTTGGCATGGATGTCATTGTAGTTGTGATGAAAAGCTCAGAAATATGGAGAGAGAAACTGATAGTTACAGTCTACCTAAGTCTGAAATCACAAACAGATGTGATTTACCCCAGATACAAGGTGATTCTTGAGTGCTCCCTGCAGTAATTAGAAGCCTTTGAGTCAGTGTCATGTTTCGTCAGGTTCATGTACAAAAGCAGCTGGGGAATTGAAGTCTTAGGGTGTATTCAAGTGGGCAGCTGACCGATCAAGATTACTCTCTTTTCTTTTCCTTTTAGAACTGATCTGGGAATTAAGTCTGAAGCTGAGCAGAATTCAGATAGGATTCCTCCCTCAGGAGTCCAGTCCAAGGAATTCATCAGCCTCCACAGATCAGAAGGTGATCTGTGAAGCTTCCTCACTCTAAAACGAATCTTTAGTTTGGTAAATCAAATGATTAAAGTACAAATAGTACTACTTTAGAAATCTCATATTTACATAATACTGTTATGTTGTGATTAATGAGAATCATAGTTCAGTGTTGATACTAATAGTTTTGATATATGAGAAAGATAAAAGACATACAAGAGGAAAATTTAATAATGTAAGTTCTCTGAATTTCTTTCTGGCTGCTAGTTAGCAGTTATTTTTACCAGACTATGCAAAGGATTGTGGCATTTTAACCTGAGGTTTTTTGAAAGCATTGTTTCCTCATATCCTATTCTTAAAGTAAACAATTTTTTTTCTAGTAAGATTTTCATGTTTTGTCTTCATGAAAATCAGCAAATGTAAACAAATGTTTGGAATGCACTATAAGTTTCCTTAAAGTAATTAGTTACACGCAGTAGTTATTGGAACATTCACATTTTCTGTCACTGTCGTCTGACTTTAAAGAAATGGCTGCTGTCACTTAGGTTATGAGCATAATCACAGAACTAATGGAAGTTCTAAAAAGTTTGGGTAGCCAAGAACATGAAATATTGCAATATTAGGTGGACATTGCATTTTATGATTTCATATATATTTCAGAAGCTGACCTTATATATCTTAACTTGATAATCTGTTACATCTCTGAATAGGAAAGTACATTACTGGCCAATTTCAGGATACATATAATATAACAGACCAGTTGTAGCAACCTGAGAGCAGAAAGTTCTACTTGCAAGCATGTGAGTCTAATCAACGGATACTCATTTGTAGTATCAAGTTTTCAAGGATAACTGCATCATTTCTTTCATCAAAAAGACCCAAAAGTTAAAACAATTTTCAGTAATTTCTCTCCAATATGTGATTTATGAAACAGGCTGAGTTTTGTTTTATACAATTTATAGGAACAAAAAAAGCTGGGAGACTTTATGCTTTGAAGTTGAACAGTGGTTTTTTTGGTTCTTTCATTTTGTGTGTTCCTGGCTTAGAACTAGTTTGCAATTAGTCATAGAAAGCTGATGTTAATACCTAAACATAATTTTATGATGCAAATTTGAGAGTAAGAGTCTATGGTGAAAATTCTGACTAATGAATCTGTAGCTCCAGGACCATTAGCAGAATTGCATTTCAAGGTTTTTAAAAGTGGAGTTGAAAAATACAGATGAAAAATTAATAAGTCTTTTTAATTTACAAAGTTGTTGAACCAGCACAAGCAGTAAGAAGTGTTTCATTTGAAAGCACTCTTGTGTCATTGCAAGAGAGTAGATTATGTGATATACCCAGAGTTTATATAACATGTGATCCTTTGGCAAAGATTAAACATACTGAGCTTTCAAGCCACAAAATGACGGAGAAAATCTGGTGTCTTTCCAATATCAAAGCTGCTGCTGAATGTTTGCAGTGAAACCACTAAAAACAAGATAATTTTCTAAATTCTAAAAACTTGGGGCTGACATGGTGAAAAGCAGCTTGGCAGGAAAACACCTTGTTTTCCTAGTTGACCATGAGCCAGCACTGCACCCTCATAGCAGAGAAGGTCAGAGGTCTCCTGGGTTGCATTAGGAATGGCATTGCCTGCTGGTAGGTTGAGGGTAGTGTCCCTTCCCCTCTATCACATATGAGACACATCTGAAGCTCTAGGCTTCCCAGTGAAAGAAGGACATGGACATCCTGGATAAAATCAGGTGGAGGACAACTACAGGGCTATATCATCAAGGAGCATGCGAGAGAGCTGGGACTGCTCAGCCTTGAGAGAGCTCAGGGGGATCTTACCAATGAATATAGCTGTGTGATAAATGTAGTGCTGTCTGCTTGATAGGACAAGAGGCAGTGGGTGCAGACTGATAATAATATCAAAACCCAGTGTATAAATGTTTCATGTTTATTATTCTATATTGAAACAGGTAGTGATGGGAAGAAGAGTATGCCGTTCCTGACTGATGAGTGTGTATATCTCAGTTCTTTGGGTTTTTTGGGCAACTTTGTCATATCTTGGGGGAACACATCAGTAGAATCTCATAATTTGGTCGGAAGAGCACTGCTAGTGTGATGAAAAAATGTTAGCCAACAGACTTGAATGATTTGAACAAAAGGGCACTTCTTTTGTTTGTTTTTTTTTTTTTTTTCTGATGTGATTTTGTAGGAAGGTGGATTTTCTTTTTTGTAGCAAGTGAATAATATTCTAGAAAATGTGAGACTCAAAGATGTTGTTGCTGCATAAATATATTAGGCACGTGTCATGGTTTACTTCTTAGTCTCCAGATTAGGCCTGGCTTTTCAGTCCACTGAAGACTATTCCAAATAGAGATTCCACCATAGAGATTGTCAGGGACTTCCCAGTTTTACTTCCTCTCTCTTTTTTCAAATTGCCTGAATTATATACATTTGTTCTTGTTTCTAACTTGGTCTAACTTCCATTTCTGAAATAAAAGCTTGTCTTAGATGCCATAAGCTGTGAAACAGAATATGAAAGTAATTATGTCTGTTGGCTTGGATTTTTTTATTTTCTTGCATTTCACTGATGTTTCTAACAAGCACTCCAGCAATTTTATTACCCTCTGTATTTTAATTTATTATAACTGTAGGAAGAATATTCTGATTTCTTCTTTGTTCTTTTTATTGATTTTTTTAGCATTAGCAAATCTGTTAAGCTTACTAATAAAACATTAGTAGGTTGCATTGCTAATAAATAATATTTACATTGCTAATAAAACTTTAGGAGGGAAAATAGAAGGTTTTTTCACTGCTTTGATCTTTGTGTATCTGTGCACATGTGTGTTATGGATCTGTGACTTTGCTTTGATTGTGCACGAGAGAATAAACAGAAAAGTCTTTTGCACTACTGAGAAAAACTTAGAGGAATTCATTCACAGGGCCTCCATAGGACTACTGCAGCAGCCTCTACATGGCTCAGTTAGTGCAGACACAGCTTTTCACAGATTTTGCTTCTTTTGAAGCAAATAGAATAGGAGAGGAGCTTAATGAATAACTTGGCTTTTCTGTTGCATCTGTTACAATAGAAAACTCTCAATGGTGTTGACAACAGTGTTAGGCAATCATTTAGTCACAGTATTTTTGAGTTTTTTAGTTTTCTATAAGGATGACTGACTTGATATAGTAAGTAAATTTGCATATAAGTTCTTCTGAAAATTGTCACCAGAAGTAAATATCCATAAGTGGAAGGCAGTTGGGGTGATTACTACTCTGAATGAGTAACAGTAACAGTTATTTTAGAAAGAAATGCATGTACATAGAGAACTTTTCAAGTTCTCTGCCATTGAATATACAAAATCTCTACAACCACTAGTAATATCTTCATCAGTACCTGCTTGTTTTCTTCCATTCATAGAGCACCATGCTTGGAAAAAAACAAATGTATTTATGATGTTTCAATCAGAAAGACGCATGTTTAAAGTGCAGTTTTCAAGTGAATATATGAGTAAGAAATTCTGTGAAATGATTCTCATCGTCTGATTTCTTGATATCCAATGATGAATACTCACCTCTGGAAAAAACTTCAGAGAGAAGGACTGTCATAAAATACATGTTAAGAAGGAAGGTCTTTTAAGGCTGCTCAGGCTTGGTTTGCTCAAAGTTCTTGCTCAAATTTCTGTTAAGCAAGGAAATAAATTTGGTTTATGCTTTTAGCTTTGTGGCCTATCTAATTGCATTAGCAACATTTTATTTCGGTCCTTCTGATTTCTCATTAGTTTTGTTGATAGGTGGAAGGCCTGACATTTGTGCAGTGCAATAGTTTTGGAAGGCAGATAGCAAGTTGATAGCTTAGTCTCCATATGACTTCTTTGCATAACTTTTGGGGGTTAATTAATGGTAATAGATTCTGATTGTACTCCTTACCCTGACATGGCAGCTCCTTGGGAAAGAAGCGAGGTCAGGATAGTCATTAGCCACTGAAAATTTTTTCTGCAGTTAGTGGCAGCAGGCTATTAAGATGCTTAAATTTATGTAAAGGTCAAGAAAGCCGATTGCAGGGCTGCTTGGTGTTCGAAACTGACAAAAATTCCTTGCTTAGCATAGCTGAACTGGGAACCAGAAAATCTAGGCTGAAATCATATTGGAAATCTGCACTTCAAAAGCACCTTTGTGCATAGGCTTCACACATAAATAGTTTGGCTTCAGCTCATGTAAATAATTCATCCACTTAGCCATATCTTTTTAATACAAGTTAAATTCAAGTATCTCATTAAAGCTCAAAAATAAAGATGACTAGAGTCGAGCTGAGGGGTTTGGGATGGGCACAGGGTTAGTCTCGTTATAATGATCTCACCGATGGGGATTTTTCTACTACCACAAGGAGATACTTTCAGAGATGATGAGGTCTTTTATGATGCCATTAAAATGAAAAATTGGTGAAAAAGACCAGAAGCCAATTTCCACACTGCTTTTTGAATGTTTATATAGTCATTAAAATAATACATGGGCATCCACAAACTGTGCAAGTCCAACAAGAGGAATGAGGACATTCACCTTGCACATATAGCCTGAAAAGCACTCTTTGAGTAATTTATTTTTGTGCCCTGGTGTCAAACCAGAAACCTGAAGAAAAAGTTCAAAATTACCTGATGGTAAATTTAAAGTAATTGTTATTTACACCCATTTTCCACTTACCATTTAAACCAACTTTCCTATTGTATTGTATTCCTATTGTTTCCTATTCTATTGTGTAGAACAAGAATTGGAAGAACATCTAGTAAAGAAAAACTTTCTTTGTAATATTGTCTGACAGTTTGTGGAAAAGTTATTGATAAATTATAACTTCTTTATTCAAAGAAATTTCTCTACAGTCTTTATTTAGCTGTATTGGTTTTGTAACAGATGTCTGAATGAGGAAAAATTCCCGTTTCTTCCATGTATGATGCTCTGGATGATTCTGTTATTGACTCATAGAACATGTGCTCCACTTGAGAACCCTGATTTGGGTTGTGTATGGTGGATTATGCTTGTAATATAATTTCGAAGGGACAAATTCTCGTTTTCTGATTTTCTAAAAAATTTGGATATTTTCAGGTTTCTTCCTGCATCCTGAAAATTAGAGAAAAACTATGTGTTCTTGATACACAAGAAGGTACTCCCTGACATGCATAATTAATGTTATTGACATTAATATTAGTCTTTTGAATATTTTCCTCAACTCTGTTACAGCAACTCAGTACTAAATTTGACCATGCATGGGAATTATATGTTCTTTAGGTTGGTTCTCACAGATCTTGTGTATGAAATTCTAAGATCTTCTATGAATTGCTTTGCCTTCTGAAGTTATAGAGATTTGCTGCAAGTAAAGTGAGTACAGCAGGTTCTAGAGTCCAGGTTTTGGTATTCTCTGTATTATATACTGAAATAGATGTGCTGGTGTCTATGGTAAAGTAGAAATAGACCCAGCCATTGGGTTTTGAGTAAATTGTGCAATGTCTTCTGTCTTTATTTCTGAATTCCAGCTTCTTTTCCTCTGGTTTACTTCTCTGAAATAAATAAGTTTAACCCAATGGGATTTGGGTTTTTTGGTAGCTCTGGATTTGCTACTGCTGGACTTTTTAATAAGTACTTTAATAAAATCTTTAAATCCCCACAGCAGATCATTTAGACCCCTATAACTAAACCTCTTCCATTGTTATGTTTGTTAGTTCAATGGCAGGAATGTTTTGTGCATTTTGAACATATACAGTCAATTGAAGAATGACTGTACCGACAGAAGATGTTAGTACTTTTCCTGATAGTCAGAAAGATGAAAAAATGGACAAATCTTGCAAAACATTAGTTTATTTGGCTTGCAGTGGGCCTATATGCAGTTCAGGATAACACATGTAATTGAGGAAATCTTATGGTTTGTTTTGGCTGTTATGACTAGGAGGTTCAAAAACCACTGATACTTATTTACATGGATGTTTAGATTTATTTTGTAGTATACTTTTAGGTATATCTTAGTCAAATGGATTTTCATTCTGCTTAAGTCAGGAGAGAGAAAATAGTTTACAGAAATTTTTTTTAATACTGGCCAAATTCTATCCGTTTAATGAATGCAAGTCCACACAAGTGCTTGCTAAATTATGGTGGGTAGGTTTTAAGTAATTTGTCTGATGTGTGTAGTTCCACATTATGGTCTGTGAGTGTAGTTAGGCACATAAAACAGGTGGTGGGATGCATCACATGTATTGGAACAGGAGGTATTTTCTTTCTCTAAGAAGGAGTGAAAATGAAAAGCCCATATTTGTAACTTTATGTCATGCTATTACTAATTAAGGTGGATATGAAAAACATTCAGCTTTTAATATCACCAAGCAATGCCTTCAGACATCACTCAACAGTCAGGTCAGATCATGTGATTTTGGCTATTTTTACAAATTTTGCTCTCTAATAAATAAACAGCTAGTCTTCTACCATCATAATCTAGAAGCACCTTTGGGAAGGTGTTCACTGATTGAAGGAAACTTTCCAGTGTTTATAGGCATTGTGTCATATCTTTTGTTCAATTGATACCAATATTCACTGTTGGGGTTGTTAAAGGATTTTCACTGCTAAAATGGACAGCCTTCTAAGAGGTCACACTATTTTTTTCTGAAAGTTCACAGTGTTTAATGGAAATTTTTTTGTCTACTTGACAGAAAGGGCAATGTGCAGAGATGTTCACACTGAGAGAGAGACCTTTTTCACTATTACAAAACTCATAGCATATGTGTAATATTAGCTGATTCTTCTGCTTTGGAGTTTTTTCTCTTAGCTGTTTAATATCTGAGACCCAGGTAAGTAAGTTAAAA
>JAODKT010002242.1:859174-892771 GCA_027576195.1 Cossypha heuglini
TTATAAATAGTTTTTAAATATTAAATTTTGTTTTCAGAGACTTTTTACTTTATGAGGTTACTTTTAAAAGCTAAGGTCTTATTAGTTTGTATCACTGTACTGATATATGCATTATAATATGTTCATGTTATATTCCTAATTCCTATATATTCTTACCTTCTTGGGGTATTCAAGATACTGAAGCAAATGGCAGTTGGGGCATTGAGTATTGTTTCAACTCTTGTTCCCAACATCTGTTTCTCATTTGAACTTTCTGTACTCCTTAATTTTCCTGCCCTGTCTGGGCCTCATTGTGAAGCAGAGCTGCCAAAAGGAAAAAGAATGAAAAAAGAAGTTTGTGGTCCCTTGAAACTCTGGTCAGGCAGCAATGTTCTGCAATATTTTCTTTTTACACCGGCAGACATGAGAACATGCACTCACTCTTATTCTACATTTTTTCTTGCAGGAAAAACTCTAGCCAACTTTATGACAGAAAGAAAGAAGCAAGAAAGGCTGATACGTGATTCCAGGTTCCAGAAGATGTTTTAGATGTTGTGGTCTGCAAATAGATCTGCCAGTCTATTGATCTGGACTAAGTCATCCTTCAAAGGAAAATAATTTACCAGGACTCTGTGAGTTAGCAGCAATCCTTTTGAGAGCACTTACCTTGAAGATATTCCAAAGACTTGTGCTTTTAGGGTTGTTAAAGATTCTCTGGCAAAGGTATTGGCAGAAGCACGGTTGGTGTAAAAGCAAAAGCATTACAAAGTTCATGGCTCAGGTTTGCCCTGCTACTTACTAGGTAGTTAAAGCACATCGAGAAACAGCAAACACAAATCCAAACCTATTCAATCTGCAACCAAAATTAACCCAAGAATTACCCATGAGAAGGGGGCTGAGGGAGGGGGAAAAAAGAAACGGTTGGAAAGGATAAGGATCAAATGGAAAAAGGAATAAAGAAGGCCCTCCTGTTGACTCACAAGATTCAGAGTAGAGCCCCTTGCTAAACAGAGCCTAGAAAAATTTTGGTCTAAAGGTTGAAACCTAAACTTAACAGCATTTTGTCTATAGCTTAAATTAAACAATTGAACAATTCATACAGAATTTAGTGACTCAGGCCTAACTTACTTACAAATCTAAAATATTTAATACAGGAGAGGGCAACACTCCCCGTACGTTAGCTGTGGCACATTCATATTAGGATGCACTCTGACGTCAAGGAGTACATGTAAGATATACACCTCTGAAAAAATTCCCTTTCATTTCAGTGAAGTTCTTGAGTCAGATGCCTTTGCATCTTGTCAGAGGGCGAAGGGTTGGGTCTGGGGGAGAGGCTGTGTCACCATCACTGTGTTTAGCCGAATTGGGAGCTTGGAACATTTCTCAGATCAGTTTGGCCTGGGCAGGGCAGGGGATGTACCACCACAAGTTGTCAGGACATGGCACTCTGGTTGAGTTTGGTCAGGTTTCACTGGATAAAAACTAGCAATACTACCCAAATACCACTTCAGCAAGTGTCCAGTGGAGATGTTTTAAGAACAAGCTAAGGAGGTTTAGTGAAACTGACATATCTTTGGGTTTTTTTGGTTTTTTTTTGTAAGTAGATAAGTATTTTCAGAAAATTCATTTACATATAAATGGGCTGTGAGAATAAAATTGTATAGGATATTTTTGTAAAAGATGGAAAAGTTTTCTTAGAATTCTGAGGAACTGAAATTTGTCTAGAACACATTGGCAATGACTCATGGGATGTGGCAAAAAGGGACACAAACTTCTGACACAAACTTCTCTGTCACTAGGGATGCACTTAGATGGTAATGAAGTTGGTGCATTTGCAGCATGGTTCAACGCTGGAAGTGAAATCTGCTAGTAGTTAAAATGCTATGCACAACGTGTGGTAAAGGGAGACTGGCAGAGGCTAAAATCTGTTTTGCTTTTTTTTTTTTTTTTTTTTTTTTCTGGGTGAGTCAGTGTATGATGGCATTACAGTGTTCCAGTAGTTAACAAGGGAAGAAAAGACTGAGTTGTACGCATTATGTGTTGCCTTTGCATCCATGGTCTCTGCTTTCCAGTTCCTTCTATGATGAATTCAAGTTTTTCAGTCACGTAGCACCAGTTGAGTCAAAGAGAGAGAAGTTCACATTGGGTTGTTGGACATGGCATTTGGAGAGCCTAGGCTGAAATGGATGCCAGTATGTATCTGGAAACATATAATTTCCAGAATGCAGTACTGGGTCTGGTAAATGGTAGTTAACATTTTTTTTTTTTTTAATGTCAAAAGGACATTTCCTTTTTGATGCATTATAAGATATATGAGTCAGAGAGACTAACATAACATGACTTTGCATAAGAAAAACAATTTTCCTGTGGAAAATTCACAATGGGCTTTTGTATTAATATTAGTTAAGCGACTGTTTATTCACTAAACATGTGGAAATATGCTAGCTTTAGTAAATTCTTTTTAAATTTGTATCCAAGAGCCTTCAGGAAGACAAATATTTCAGTAGAAACTGGTGATCCAGCATCAGTTTTGTTCTTTTTAATTAAAATTAATAAGGAACTTGTAAAGACTAGATAAAATTTCTGTCATAGATATGTTTATGTTACAAGCATTGTGAGAACTTACACTGATTGGAAAAGAATTTTCTATGTCAACCATAAACATACAAAAAAAAAATAAATCACAGACTTTCCTTTCCCCTCTGCTCACAGATCTTACATACAAGATCCAGTTGTTCCAAATTTTGATCTTGAAGCATTTGTAGACATAATTTCCTCAATAATTACTTAGTCTGGAAATGTTTTTAACTGGAAACTTATGTTTTCAGGCAATAATCCAATTCTGAGATATTATTCAGTCAGTGCCATAGATGGCATCTCCTTAGTTTCGTTCTCAAATGTGGGTTGATTTATACACCTTCACACTTCACAACTTTGTTGTTGCAATTCTGTCTTGCAAGCAAAACGGTACTCCCTTATGTAGACGTATGCCAATTGTATGTTAAAAGTTGTCTGCATAGTTTGAGAGCAATAGCAGACAAGGTTAAAGGATTTTAGCGGTCAATAATCCTACTTCTGTAAAATAGAGGAAATGCTGTGAATAACAGGTAAGGCCTTCTCAATTTCTCCTCAGAGGAGCAGAGAACTCAGGTGATACTGCAAAAAAATGTTAAAAATAGGAGAGGCCCAGGTGTCAGATTTAAATACTTGTAGACATGAACCAGGAAGGAAAAGTGGTGAAACTGACATCATTGTTCTCTCCATGTGAAAGAATAAGATTGTGTATTTCATTGTCTTATGACAAATATTTCATTACTCTTAGTAGCATTGAAGAATAAAGCACCACAAATACTTTTTGAGGCTGCTAGGTAGTTACTATCATAATTTTCAAATGCAAAAAACATCCCAGCGTTATTAACGGCCTGAGACAGAGCTAGGGAAAGGGCTCAAAATTCTTGAATTCCAGTCCTTTGACTTAACCAGAAGACCTTTTAAAGGCCATATCTCCTATTTCTGGATGTTTTGTTAGTACACAGTGGAAGGAAGAAAAGGGTTGGTTTTGTGTTCATTACTTCAAAATTTCCTGTTAAGTCTGAATCTCCTGAAGGTAATGTGTGAGGCTAACATGTTTATCCTGTGTTCCTGGATGAACATCAGGAGAAAAACATTGATGAAGAAATGGTAAAAAGACTTTCAAAAAGAAATTCCTTCAAAAGTTATGGTTTCGGTAGCTCTTGTGAGTCAAAGTAGCAATGTGATCAAAGTCTGTGAGTTACCACACCACAGATTCTAAACAAGCAGCATGTGCAATTGAGCCTCCTGTTATGTGTGCAGGAAATTCCTTGCTCAGTGCTGTAAGTGTAGTGTTACAAGACTTAGCATCTGGAAATCTGAATTTTATTACTGCTTGATGAAGACTAGTAGTATTTTCACAGACCCCATCATTGGTTCAGCTCAGGCTGTTGTATTACAGCTTTCCACAGGGAATCGTAGAATGGCTTGGGTTGAAAGAGACCTTAAAGACAATCCAGTTCCACCCCGCCGCCGTGGGCAGGGACACCTTCAACTAGACCAAGCTGCTTAAAATCCCATCCAAGCTGGCCTTGAGCACTCCTAGGGATGTGGCATGAACCACTTCTCTGGACAACTTGTTCCACTACCTCACCACCTTCACAGTAATTTTTTTTCCCCCAAAGTCTAATCTAAGCCTATTCTCAGTTTAAAGCCATTTTGCCATATTCTGTCACTACATACCCCTGTAGAAAGTATCTCTCATCTTTTTTGTAGGTTTCCTTCAGGTACTATCTTGAGGTGATATCTTGAGAGACTACCTAGAACAGAGGCTAGACAGAATTAAAGGAATGAAGTAGGTGTTTATTAAAAGGCCTTCAAAGGACACACCTTGGGCAGTACAAGAGCCTGGCAAAATCTAGACCCAAGGTGGACCCTGGTCATGAGTTTTCACACTTTTGTAGGTTTTGGTCCATTTACATATTGGTCCCTTTACAGCTTCAGGTAAAGAAGACCCATCCTCCCAGTTTGCTCTCCTCAGTTTGCTGTTGTTTATAGTTTCTTGGGCTTGAGGATGTGACCTTGGTTTTCAGGCTGCAAAACGATTGTTTTGTCTAACTAAACTGTGAGGAGAACTTGCTAACACTCTATATGTAGGTCAGAGTTATATACTAATGCAGTACGGAATCTGAAAATTATGAGAGCTAAAACTTAAGGCATTACTGGAAGGCTGCAGTTATGTCACCCTGAAATTTTCTCTTCACTAAAACCCTAAAACTCTTACACAGGATCTGAAACACTAATTAAGACTTCTCCTACTTAAGCATTTTTTATGATGTGGCAAAGAATGTGATTTTAAAGCAAGCTCTGTGTTTCAAACTCAACTTTTGCGAGCTAGGGCTGTAGAAATAGGTTTAGCATTATTTCCTAGAATTTCTACTAGCCTTCCTCTGTTTGAAGAACTGCTTTACTAGCTTTTGGAAGGAATTGAACTGGCAGCCCTGTAGAGTCTGGATGAAAAGATATTGCTGATGCTAGCCAAATGCAGTCTTTTTATTCAAATAACTTGGAGTTCTTTGGAGTCTGTGATTTATTATTAAGACAAATGAGTGTCAAAAGGAGGTTGCCCTCTGTTCATTTAATGAAAACAGAAAGTGCCATTGAAGCAATTCTCTTTTACTTGGGCTAGATTGTTGCATTTACTCAAAATAAACCCTTAAACATTACATACTGTAACAGCTTTCTAATTACAAATTATAATTTTTATATATATCAAGGTTTTTAAGTGACAATTTTCATAAAAAGCTGTTGAATTATTAAAAAAAAATTCTGGCACAGAACAAAGATCCATGTTCCCTGGGTTCTAAGTTTTAAAAGCAGATTTCTTTTTTTGTCTCACTAATTTCCTTAAATGCTTGATTATATACAGCTTGTGTTGGAGAGCTTCTCAGTAAGCTGAGGTTACTGAACTATTTCTTGAGCAACAATAGCATATCGAATCTGTCTTTGAAGACTTCCACAGTATTTACATTAGTAGGGATTGTGACTACTGGTGAAGGAAAAAACACTTTTCACTTTCCCCTGCACTAGTACATAATGATCAAAGTTAGAAAACTGCCTTTTTCTTCAGAAATGAGTTTAAAAAAAGTGAAATGCAGTATGATCTTGTAATTACTCTTAGGCTGCCTGGCTGTGCTGTTTTGCATGCCAAAAAACCCTTTCATCTAAGAGACATTAGTGTAAAGTTTAGGTGAGCATCTAGTGTTTCTTATGATGTGCCATTAATAGCTTCAAGCAAGCACAGTATTGAGTCAGCTTTAAAGCAATCCTAAACTTTTTTTCTCTCCCTTTCTCAGAGATGTATCAAAATGCAGCAATAACAAAAAGCAAAAAGATAAAAACTTAAGGAATTTCCAAACAAATAGTAAATCAAAAGCCACAAACTTTGTACTTCTGAAGTGTCAGAGATTTCTGTTATTTCAAGGTAGCCAGGATATTATGCTGCAAGACTTTCATGCTTCAGCAAAAACTCCTCTATGTAGCTGTGCATTGAGATAAAAGTCATCAAATCAATGGGGTTAGCAGATATAAACAATATTTTATAGCAAGTCTCTAATGGTAGTGGTATGGATGGTATGGTAATACTCATAGTAATACATTAGGAAAGCTGTTAGAGTTGCAAAACATTAAAAGAGAGGAATACCCTTGAATATCCTTTTGAGACCATGAGGCAAATTTATTCTAATATGTTGAAGTGCTAAAGTAGAGCTGTGATACAAATTCTTCCCTGTCATAATATGTCACAATGAGTGCCTTGTCAATTTTAGCTAATTACCACTGCCAGTAATCCCAGTAAGACATTACCTTAAAAATAGCTTATGATCTCATGGGTACTGGAAAATTAAACTCCCCTGCTGCTATATCATTTTTTTTCCATCGCTCTACATTCAATTTAGAAGAAAAGTTTAAATTCCCGTAAGTTCTCTAAAAAATAATTGTAGTATCTTAGTAATTTCGTTTTTCAATTCTGGCTGATGAATTTGAATATAAATTCATTCAGTCTTCTCTGAGTAGTTAGGCTGAACATGCTGCGTGGGGATAAACACAAGCAGGGGATGAGCTACTGGCTTTTGCTTATTTCAAACTGCTCAATTCTACCTAATCTAAGAGATTTATTGCCACGCTTTCCTGAGGGATGGATTCACTCTTTGCTTTACTTTTGTTTTTGTGTACAGGACCTAATAAGTAACTCTCTGCTTTTAAGGAACACCTTTGTACAAAAGATTAATCCACAAGTTGTTCCCTGTGCACTTTAACTAATTTTGATTCTTTTTATTTTCTTGCAAAAAACAAAACTAAGAAGCAGATCACTATCAAAAATTATTTTGCATTAAAATGAAGCTTTCTTGCTTTGATTTGAAATAATAAAAGCAAAGACTGTAAAGCAGAGAAGAGCAAAGAGACTCCAGAACATCAGCTATTTGCACTGTTGAAACTGAGTCAAGGAAATAATTGCTAGATAAAGAGAATCTTGGAAAATATTAAATCATTTCGAAGTAAAACAAAAAATAAAATGAGTGAAATATATTAAAATTAATGGACAAATATGGAAGTCAAGAAATTATATTGCATTGCCAGCTTACCCTTATTTAAGTGAAGATGAGTGAAGAGAAGAAGATATTAGCAATTCAAGGTGAAATCTAAATTAAAATGAAGGTAATAGTAAAAAAATGATGTTTGCAGTATTAAATCTAATTTTCCCAAGAGGGAAACTATGAATATGCCATACTGGTTTAATGGGGTAATAAAGCAGGGGTGATAAAGGATTAAAAGTGAAACAAACTAACGTAATGACAGTAAGTGCATGTTTTTTTTTTTTTAAATTGGTGTTTTTTAAAAAAACAAATATATCTGTGCAAGATTAACATTTTAGGCTTGCCTAGTATGACTTAGTAATGGGCAATGGTTTTAAATTGAAAAAGAGTAAGTTTAGAATTGGATGTTGGAAGTTCTTTACTGTGGGGGTCATGGGGCACTGGAAGAGGCTGTTCAGAGCAGCTGTGGATGCCCCATCCCTGGAAGTGTTCAAGGCCACATTGGATGGGGCTTTGAGCAATATGGTCTAGTTGAAGGTGTGCTTTGCCCATGGTGCCAAGGTTGGAACTAAATGATCATTTAGATCCCTTCTATCCCGAAGCATTCTGTGGTCCTAGGATTCTGTGATTTAGTTTTAGATTGTAAGAAGAAATGAATCATGGCAAGAATATCAGCTAGGAATGCATAAGACTGAATAACTTTTCCACTTGCCCAATGTTCATTCTGTATAAAAGACCATGCATTAGGGACCAAATTCATTTTTTCTGAAGATTTACTGGTTTACGCATTGTTGGTTTTCAGCAGTAGTTACAAAGGTTCAGATAGAAAAGGTGGGTTAAAAAAACAGCTTTATCTTTTGATATCTACAGCCAAGTCCAGAACAAAATGCTGATTAAAATCAGCAAAGTACTAAATTTTGCGTTACAGCTCACTGCACATGAAATCAGCTTGAAGATCTCACCTAAGACCTTGGTAAGTAATCATGGCTAGCATGTCTCTGTAGGGGCCCTATAAATGATAGTTTTGTCAACATGAGTAAAGTGTATGTTGCTTGTTCCAAGGGTTTTGCAAATTCTACAAGATACGAGAAATTGCTACATAACTCATAATGACAATGAACAAAACGTATATGTGCACTCTGTTTCTAAGGAACAGAGGAACAAGCTGACTGCTCTAGGTGTTTGAAGCACAGATTTCTTATCTTGTCTTAGCACACCTCTGATATGCAGAATGGCTTTAATGGCCTGCTCTCCTCTCATTCACTAAAAGTTATAGAAAATTGTAAAAAATTATAAAATCCTATATGTACTACTGTGCCTATTTGTCTGATGTGGCATTTTTCAGTAGATTAGGCTGGTGTTGGAGGCCTGTGTTGAAAAGGATGAAGTCATAATCAGGCAAAGGTGTAACACTGTAGAATTGATAAGATGTTGCGGTTCTTGGGGAAAAGCATACAGTAAAAGGAATTAAGGAGGATGACAAGTTTACAAGAAGTCAGAAATTGTATGACAAGAAATCAGAAGCTGATAAACAGATAAAAAAAGGAGATGTTCTATGATTTGTGAGTGTGCAAGATTATTCTGACTGTGACTTTCTACGCTGTAAAGGAACAAACAAAAGGTAATAATAACCTATACAAAGGGCAGTAAAATTGCTATGGGAGAGGACCAAAGAGCATTTTAATCACTAGTATTGCAAACCCTCTGGATTTTTGGGGCATTAAAAGCAAACAACAGCAGACTGGATATGGTAAAGGAGAGACCAAAAAGATTGTAGCGAGGAATCTCTACAAAACAGCTTTGTTAGTGATTTGGACAGCTGAAGGGGAACTGATTAGGATAAAAAAAATATAAACAACAAAATAAATGAGAACATCCAGCTATTGTGCAAGCAAATGTTTCCTGGGGTTAGCTGTCAAAATTGATAAAGCTGAACAGTCTCTTTATTACTTCCATAGCTTCTTCTAATGCTTTAATAGTTCATGACAGGGAATAAAAATGAACTCCTTTTCCTGTCAGTCACAGGAATTTTATTTTGTGCTGTACCGGTCAGTTAGATCTCTGTAAAGTTATGATTGATATTCATCTCATTTGCATTTTTTGACCTTTATTGTGGAGTTTTTTTCCTACAAAGCTGCTGCGTTTAATTTCTTCTTCATCCGATATTCTAGCACCTGACCTAATTGTGACACCATGATTCTGAAAATAGTTAACTGCTTTGGGCAGCCAAGGTTCACAAGTGAAAGTCTGAGTAGCCTGAGAGAATATGAACTACATGCATTAACTCTAGCCCATTATCATCTAGCAATTTGGAAAATCAAGAATAGCCTAGTTGAACAAAACCATTCCTTGAATTAAAGAATAGAAAAGGCCCATGGTTTGCTTAAGAAAGTCCTGACCCTCTTTAAGGTTTGAGCTTTTACTCAGTTCACTGTAATGACATTATAGTGGAAGCAAAACCACAGTTAAGCAAACATGCTGACCTTTTGTAAGCCCTGAGGCTCTCTTTGACTCCTATATAGTGATGTACTGGAGGCATGAAATTGTGCACAATTTTTTCTGTTGACGATGGTCCTGTGTTTAATATTGCCATACAGGGATCAATTTAACCACGTGCACTTCTGGCATGTAATTTTGGACTTCATCCTAATGTATCATAAGTCATATGTACTCCTCTGAAGTGTGAATTTAGATGTATATCTCAAGGAGCAATATGGAGTCCAAGTTGTTTCAACTGAAATATGGATTGGTATACTGCTGTTTATGGTTCTCACATGCTCACACATTCCACACTCAACAGGAGTAAGGGTTGGTGGAGTGGTCTGAGGTCTTTTTTTATCTTCTGCAGGCATAATTTCCATTGTACATGGTACAGGGCCCTGCCCTGAATAAACCTGTGTGAAATAACAAGTTGCAACTTTGTAACTGATTCAGTGAAACTTAACTCCACGCATAAGAACGAATAATTATTAGCTCCACTTTGGGTAGCCTTAAATATACTTTTTTTAAATGAAGTAGGTAGAATCTTGATAAAGCAATTATTGTTTTTATTACCTGTATGTGTTCCAAGCTTTGTTTATTTATTTACAGAAATAAGGAGCGAAATAGTGTTAATGTTTGTTAAAAATTAATAGTGAAAAGTACAGAAAAGTGGTCTGTAAATCAGTATGTATTTCATCTTAGGTTGTAAATAATAACTCATATTGTAATAATAATAAACTTTCTGCTGTAAAATGGTAACTTTGAAGCAAATCTGTTTTGCCTTTAAATGCATCTCAGATAAGTTATATTAGTGCTGTTAATTAGAAAGAATGAAGTGGTAGTTTGCATTTATGGAAACATAATTAAATAATATTACATATTTTCTTTTCAGAACAGAACTGTATTTTAACTTTAAAATATCGTTAATTTAGAATAAGCAAACAGTGAAATAACTGGGACCAAATTTTCTTACATCTTGTAAACAACTGGTGGGACTAGTGCCTTCAGTTCAAATTTCTGCTCTTTAGATTCATTAGAAATAAATCCAGCTTGTCTGCTCTCATCTTCCAGAACAGAACAGTTTGTTCCCAAATTTTAACCTACATATGAAAATAATGGAAAAGCTTTTAGTTCTTGAGATAATGCAAACATTTTAAATTGGTGTGATTATCGGAGTCATGGTTGTGCTATTTTGCTCAAATAATTACAACTATGCTCCCTAGTATGAGTGCAGTTACCCATCCGTGTTTTCTGAGGGTATACATTCCCTCAAAAAGCCTTTTATGTCATAAGACTGTGTTTATATTCTGGCATTGGTCTCTTTTCCAGCTATGAAGGAACTGCTACATCAGTGCAACTTGGATGTTGTACAAGTGGTGTTTCATAGTTACTACTTTATGCAAACACTGGAAGTATGAGCAATAGATAAACACTACCCATTAGTGTGTTTGCTGGCAAGGAGCAGGCCAAGGCAGTTCTTCTGGATAGACCATATTAATTCTGCCACCAGATGTTTCTGTTTATGGAAGGTAATGTGTTTTTCTGCACTTATCTATCCAGTGTTTATGTTTATAAACATTTTTGTTGTACTGGAATCTAATTAGGCACTGTATGTGTGCCAGTCTGGCAAAATCACTAGATCTGCATGAAGACTGGCTTCAGGAATAATCAGATCTCTAGATGGGAGTTGTTAAGAAACAAATATCCAAGATCGAGACACAACTTTGTGCAGCCTGAATACAGAAATTTTGTTGCATTTTGTTCAACTATTTTGTTCTTCATAAATTGGCATACTGGAACTCTTCACAAAACCAGCATCCTCCACTGGGGGCTTGATTGTTCCAATTATCTGCTAAAGCTGATTTATACATTCCAGTAATCTCTAGAGCTCTTTAATTCTGTACTTACACTAAGAGTATCATGTCAAGCCACCTTAATCTAGTGTTTCTGATAGTTGTTAAAGAGTTTTAACAGATAATTCTCATCTTAAGCCACCATGACTGAATATTGACTTACAAATGTTGTGTACAAATTTGTTAAGCACGTTTTTTAAAGCAGGGATTTCACTAGAGAAGAGTACATCATCTTTTTTCATTCACACATCTCTCTCAAATTTAGAACAAGGCAAATTCCAATGTAATTTCTTTTTATGTATCAGAAATGAGGAAGCATGAATTATGTCTTAAAGAAGAATGTCCTAGGATATATGTTCCTAAATATGTGGACGTTTCAGATTTGTGGTAAACAATTGCCATTTTTTTTAAATTTGGCTATAGCCATGATCAAAGCAAAAGGGGAAAATGTGTAACACTCCATACATCATACCTACTGTTCCCACAGCAGCCATGTCAGGTATGGGCAACAAGGAGGCTGGCATCTTGTCTTTCCTCCCCACCAGAATGACCCTCATATGCTTGTCCATTTTGTTGTCCCTGGCAAAGTGCAAGGGCAGGGAAAAACAATGAGAAGAGTAAACTCCTAAACTGTATTATTGCAAGTTGCCAGAGATTATGAGTAAAGCGTTTTAGGGAAAAGAGAGAGTGTGGACAGATCTGACTAAGCTTATTGAGGTGTTTGGAGTCAGTGTACATAAACAGGTTCCAAGAGGCGTGCCCGCCTTCTTCCTGTACAGTGTGGTGGCCGTCAGCTTCATCCTGTAAGATGCTAGGCTACATCTTTGAACATCTTAAATTTCCACTGGCCTTACTTGGGGAAGAGTATTCTTTACTTCTGAAGTCTCTATATACTTTAAATAACAGAGAGAGTCTGAAAGTCTTTTTTTTTCCTCCAAAGCAGACAGAATTTAGGAGGTATGCAGCAAGATTTCTGTGATGACATTTTCCAACCCACCACTTTTTGCCCTTCTAAATGGCAATTAGAAATGCTGACATTCTCCTCTAACAATGCATGAGTAAAGAGAGTCACTTTTTCTAAAAGGGTGGAGCTGGTTTATACAGTCTTTGCAACAAGATCTTGGGCAGACTGGATCTTAACAATGAAGACTAAGATGAGACTCATGCTTGATATTTCTAAATTATTCAGCATTCAATCATCCTGGCAGAGTTATGGTGCTAGTAATGATGCTCATTTGTTATATACCTGACATTTTTCAAAAGCAAATACAGATAGCACACATTGTGTTCATAGGAAATTAGTGCTACCTTTGAGAATATCTGAGTCTGCATTTCGATGCTCTGGAGATTTTGAGAATAGTTACAAAATGTTTCCGGAATCATAACACTTTTGTGAAACAAAAAGTATAAATTAAACAATTTTTTACATAAATCGACAAGAATCCAAATATATTTTAATACTGAAACTCTGTGACATATTTTTGGAATATCCTTGCCTCACAGCAGTGATGTACTTTTCAGGATATGTATGCTTGAATAGAAAATATGAAAGTATTTACATTCTGTTCCCTTAACTGTTAGTTAAAATCCTGCCTGCTGTGATACAGTTGGATAGGCTTAGTTTTTAAGGTGTGAAGAGCAACCATCAAATAAGAAATCAAATTGATTTAACTCAATTAAGTTAAGTGTTACTGACCTCTCCAAAGAGTACTTTTTATTTCAGTATGCTGGGGAGAGTAACACAATAATGGGCTTTTCACTTTGGTAAATGCCACTTTGAAATAATTTAGTGAATATTCTTCCCTAGACTAACTCCAATATTCATTCAGCTTTTGTTTAAGAATCCCATAAATGATTACCAAACAGAGTAGCAATTTAGTGGTTAGGCACTGATTCATATTTCTCTAAAATGTATTTGGTATTGTGTGTTGGTGATGAAATGCCTTCTCGTGCGTTCTCCCCACACTTGCACCTCTTCTCCCTTACAATTGTGTCTGATGGGCAATGTGTTTTGTCCTAAGATAAGAATACCAAGTGTGAATTGCAGGGGGGACTCAGGCTGATCACATGATGAATGCATTTCAGAGATGAGGGAGCTGTGATGATTGTGATGGACTTTGGTGCACTCTGGCTTGCAGAAGGGTATAAAGTGCTGCTGGAGGCTGAGCTGAGCGTTGCAGGCAGCTTCCAGATGGATCTGACCCCCACCCACCCCTTTCCTTTCACTCCTCCACTTCCTTCTCCCCCACCTCCAGGCAGGAATTCTGCCAGGTACATCCAGCCATAACACTGGAAAGACTCACTTTTGAATGGATAAGTAGAAGCGTTAAGATCCTGCTTACCTACAGAGGTAAAATCTCAGAGTAGCTCCATAGGTACTTTATTTCTTTGTAGCTGTGTATTCTGCAAGGCCAAAGCCTGTCCATTTCTAGGGCAATCTGTTTGTATTTTATCTCTTTAGACCTATACTATATACTGCATTGACAATATTAGATACTTTATTAGCAACAAATCTAAAAATAATCATCCACATAACCTAATGGAGAGACTTTTCTCTACTGTTTTGTCAAGTTAAAATAGAGAAGAGTCTGGGCCTGTTTGATACCTGTCCTTATTTGATGCATTAATTAAATTAATGCATTAGATTAATTAGATTAATTAGATCTATTTATTAGATTAATTAGATTAATTAATTATCTAATTAATACATCAATAAGATTCATCTTCTTGAACTTGGAGGAAGAAACGCTTGACTAATAACCACTTTTCTTAGGCCAATCTTCCCTCCAAGGCTTTATCCCGAGGCACTTTACTGAGCAGGTCCCTCAAGAGGCCAAGTCAGCTCTCCTGAATTCCAGGGTGGTGAGTTTTATGCACACACTTCTTGCTGCCCCAAAGATCTTGGACTCCATTTCATGGACACTGCAGCCAAGGCTGCCCTTGGGCTTCACATGCCCACCAGCCTCTCTTTGCTGCTGCAAACAAAATCCAGCATAACACCCATCCTTTTTAACTCCTTTATCATCTGGAGAAGGAACTTATCAAAATAAGAAACTTTCTGGTAGAGTTAACTTTCTTCGTAGCATTTTCCTACTTATTTCCTTTGCTTTTAAATTGTCTTAAAACATTCTTGCTCCTCCAACTCTCTTCCCTATCTTGCTTTAGGGATAAGTGAATGAACAATGAGGTGAGGACTTACCTACCAGCAAGGGCCGACCCAGGACAGTTTGTTGGTAAATATTAATGCTGTTTTGAGAGTTGAAAAAACAGTAAACTTCTATTCTTACTAACTGTTGCATTGTTTATTATAACATTCAGAGCTTAACCAGATTTCGCTTCACTTCACCAGATGCACATACCATACACTGACAATTTTTAATTTTGGGGGTTTTTAGTGTCAATTTTTTGTGAAGAAAATACTGGAAATACAAAACTTTATAGCTTATCTAGCTAAGCATTTATACACATATTTCACTCCAAGTTTAGCTAACACTGTCAAAAATAACATGAGTCTTAATGTTTGATTCAAGAAGAGTCAGATTACACATGAAGTTAAGAATGCATTTTAATATTTTTCTGGACTAGCTCCATGCAGCATGTGTTCTTTCCAATTTGTGCATCTACAAATAAGGAGGCCACTTTGAAGTTCACATACTTGCAGGAGTGAAAGGAGGATTTTAAAGAAAGCGGGTGTATTTAACCTTATTTTGATAAAAAGCATAAAAAGAAAAAAAACCAAAACATCTCTGTGCAGTAACATCCAGTTGGCTGGATTGCAAATGGCTGTCTGGCAGAGCTCCAGATCTCTTCTCATTACAATTTCAGCACTGTGGGATAGTTAAAGAGTAGAGGAGAAACAGCCCGTGTTTAAAGTAATGTTGCTTATATTGCTGCTTAGCCAAGGAATTAATAGCTGGCCTCTGGGGAACGTGGTTGGCATCTGGTTCATGGCATGACTGAGGGTGCTGCTACAGAAGCTAGAATACTCATTATCTTATTAATAGGTTGTCCTCATGTACATATTTATTACATGCTGTATCTTCTGTCAAAACTATTCTTTATATGCAGAGTCTTTATTTATGGTTCTAATTCCCTTTGCATTATTTATCTACAGTGACCAAATATAAACACTGAAAGGTAGATGTGCTATACTAAAAAAAATGTTTGGCTGATTGACTGAGCGAATCAATATTCATATTTCTATTGTATATATCACCCAAGGCCTAGTTAGGACTCTCCTGTAATTACAAGAAGTAATAAAATATTGCCTTAAAGAGCCAACATAAATGCTAAACCCTGAATTTATTAGCCTGAGAACTCCGCATCAGCATTCTCCAATTTTAAAAGTGTTGAAGCAAAAACTATTAATGTATCACAAGGATAGAAGTAGCCAACAGGGATTTTTAAAAATCTGGTGGAAAGATAGTTTGGAAAAGATAGATTTATAGAGAGAAAATAGTAATATGATTCTGCTTCAGATTTTATTTGTTGCAAAAGGAGTATTTTTATGGCTTCATCACAATTCCCACTCCTACCCATGCTATGACAGCAAGTCACTGAATGTTGTTGCCATAGCGACAGCAAATAGGGGTAAAAACTGCTTCTTTGAAAAATTAAGCTTACATTGACAAGGATAATGCCAAAATCATTTGTTTAACTCTAATGTAACTCCACCATTTGTAAATCAAGTTCAGTTTCCCTGAAGTTGTGCTGCTCAAAAATTAGTCAAAATCAGATCACGTTCAGAACCGGAAATGAGATGATTGTAAGGAGCAGAAGTAGAGCCAGAAAAAGCATGTGTAATGGTTGAGTAGGTTTTAGCAATGAAAATGGATGTAAAATGATATCTTGAGTTAGAAGTTCAGGTTCAGACTCACACTTTGCATCTGGTCACATTTTCTTCAGTGGGTCTGCTGGATCAGGACACTGTCAGTCCCTATGGCTGAGATACCTCTCCAGTGCAATACCTGGCCTTGAGTCTCCTTTGTCATCTCGAGTACCAATTTCTGTAGAACAGTGTACAAACAGTATAAAGTGGGACTCTAAGATGGTTTTCTGGAGTAAGAATTGCAGATGAGGTTTTAACAGACAGGTTATTTCAGTGACTGGCTGGAGAGCTTTTATATTATCAAGAAGTGAAGTATTTGCTGATCTACTCTAACTGCAGGGGTTTTTTTTCAGTGTAGTTGCCATCTTTGTCTCAGCTCAAAATTTTGGAATCTTCGTTACATGAAACTTTACTATCCTTACTCTCTGACATTTATCCTGCCCAATACTGATTTCGTGATGCTTATTCTAGCTTTTCATGTCGTTGAAAGTTAAGTACAGCTTTCACCACATTGCTCTGTGTTGCAGAAGCAGTGAGAGAAGTGTTTGACTAGAAAGTTAAGTACAGCTTTCACCACATTGCTTTGTGTTGCAGAAGCAGTGAGAGAAGTGTTTGACTAGAGCGACTAACCAGAAGTAGGAATGTACTATAGATTGGCTCTCATAAACATTCTTTTTTAAATGTACATACCACCCTTCGAAACAGCCAAGCTGTTTCTAACGTGCCTGTTGGGGCTTATGCAGCCCAATGGCATGGCATTTCTGCCCAACAAATTACTGGATCTCAAATCAAACTGTCAATTTGTATACAAACGATTTCAGAGAAGTGGGAATCAGTTAGGTCAAATGTCAAACAGCTCAAATGTTGGCAGCGAAGGTGGTAGAGTCAAGGTCCAGTTTGCAAATTAATGGACTAATGAACATGAACACTCAGAACCGAAAATAAAAACTATTTGGTGATCTGAGTTTTGCTGTGGGATTGAGCACCTTGCAAGAATTCTCAGTTTTAACCACATCCTAGCAGTGGGAAGTACATTTTAATTGGGTATTCTGCCCCACACTTAATTTCTTATTCTTAGGTAAGAGGACAGTAAACCCTTGTAATTTTTCTTGTTTGTCGTGAGCCATTAGCTATTGCCATACACCAAGTGACACCTAAAGCTGGATATTAAGCTCCTGTATGTGTGCTGCTAAAGGATGTCATTCATGGCATGTGTTGCACTAGTAAGTAATGGTAAATTCACAAGGGTGTGACCCTTCACAAGTTGGTTGCCATACAAATTTATTTTGAGGTCATTATAAATACATTTGAGAAAATCAAGGTATTGCCAATAATCTGGGACAAAGATAGTAGCATATTTCCAAACTGTATGCACAATTAAAATCATTGTGTGAAGACTTTGAAGGTATTGTTTTCTAATGTCAGGACTTCAAGAACAATGTTATAGAACATATGCACAATGATGGAAAATAAAGGTACAAATGAGGAATAATGTAACAGTGAAACTTCAAGTAATTTAATGCATGTGGGAGAATAAATGAATAATCATCTGCTGATGGTAAATATGTCACAGTTATAGTGATTTCTTGGACAGGAAATGGCTAGTAGGAACATTCGTTTTCTGTAACATTATTTCAGGTAACATCTGTAATTTCTTCAAAAAACATTTATGCCTAAATGAATTTTCGGCAGTCTTTCATTAAGTATGAATTATTTTAAAATAACTTCTCTTGTGTAACCTGAAAAACACTGTAAAGGTTTGATGGCACTTTATTCCAAGACTTGATCCCTCTGAAGTAGCTGTATTTTTTGTCATTAATTTAACTATAAACAGAATCCTGCCAAAATAAGTCTTCTTGCTGTAGACACAGAACTATATATAATCTGGTCTAGGACAAATTTTTTTCTCCACTTTCTGTGATCAATAACCTCTTGCTTGTTATTATTCATAAGCAAGGAACAATAACACTGAGATATCTTACAGCAAAATAAAAGATGAGCCAATTAATATCTAGAAAAAGGAGAAAATATAATCACTATTTATTATTTTACCCTCTGCAGAAGGTAGTCTTTTAATAATCAAGATGCCTTTCTTTCTACAACGCTTCAGCTAAAAATAGATTTCCCAGTTTTGATTTAGAATAACAAAAATGTAAAGCATGATATTTATCTGAGTATATTATTTTAAATGCTTTTTGTGTCCATGTGCTGTTTTGAAAGATATAGGGAATGCTTAAAAAGTTACAGCAGGGAAAAATGCAGTTTTCAAAAATATCAACACTTTATTAACTTCCGTTATGAGAAAACTTTTAATAAAGACATTCCAGAATGCTTTATTACAATAAAGTTTTAGTATTATTTGAAAGACATGCAAACTAATGTATTTCAATGTACTTAACAATAGCACAGAGATATTTCTGTACTGCTATTTGTAGGGTTTGAGTGGCTTTTAAAATTTGCCCATGGTATGTTCCAGAACTGCCCTGAGGTCCACAGGAATTTTGCTTTTGACTTAAATGTAAAAAAAAAAATTGACATATAAAGCCTTGGGAACTGAAGTTTCTAAACATTTGATCTGAAAACTACAAATATAGTTAGTTATATCTCAATTTTGAAAAGAAAATGGGCTTGTAATTTTTTATAGATTTGCACTTATATTTTTTTATTAATATTAGACCATGAAGACAATCCTTCAAGATTAGTATATTGATATTATGAACTTTTAAAGCAAAGATATTAATTATTTAAAAATAGGCAAGAGAAGTGCCAATGGATTACATTTTTATGACCTTATACTTTAGGGGAATTGATCTTGTAAAATGGAAATGGATTATTTCTCTGCTTTAAAATGTACTATACTAATACTCTCTGAACTTTTTCAAAATCATGGCTCAATGATTATAAATATACTTTCCAGATTAACCAGTAAGAGTTTTTTGAAGAACAGATAGGTAATCCATATCGTGAAGGATCACAATAACTATAACACAAACTCAGTAGTATAACATATAGATACAACTAGGTTTTGTGTTGTTACTGTAACTGCAGTTTTATTTTGAATTGGATATTGATTTACTTGAAATTGGACCAAAAATTCAAAGAAAAACATACCTTCTGAAAATTAGAATGAATTGAGATGAAATTAAATAAATTGAAATTCCTATTACAATATAGAACTAGTTTAAAGAACTAAAGCCTCAGAAGATAAGCCAAATATTATTCATAAAACTTCAGTTTATAATTTTGGACAAGATAAATAGACAAAGTATGGGCTCACGTGCAGAATACCTTCATGCTACTCTGTTGTTTAAAATAGGCTAATCTGATGTTTTCTTCTTAGCACTGACAATATTCTTAGGAGAAATATGGATGTCATCCTTCATTAAAAAATTAAGGCTCATACTTGCACTTTAAGTTTTTTTAAAAATTATACTTTAATTGCTTCCTTCACCTTGTATAATAACTGTGGCAAGAAGTACTGCTAGTACACTAATACTGTTAGAGGGGATGTGCGATCATGTTGTGCTTGATTGCTCTGTCTCTACAATATTTGCAACATTTTGATGGATCTTGTCCTAATCATAACTCCACAAAGTACATTCAAAACAGAGGTTTATCTCAAATCTGAAGTTCACTGCCCTTTTCATCACCATGTGTTTTAGTTATCTCAAAGTAAGTGTCAGAATTATGAAAAGTCTTGGCATGTGTTATGGAATATTTCAGAGAAGTTGCATTTAAACACCTAGTACCTGTGTCTTGCTGGGCGTCATTGCATGGATGTAACTGCAATATGTGAGGGAGGTATTGACAAATAGTTCAGTTCTTTTTAATAGGAATAGGCAGAACTTTTCACATTTAAACCTCAACAGTTCACTGCCTCGAGCATCAGGTAATTCGTGTTTCTGAACCACAGAATTATACAGAATAATTTAGCATCTAGTGTTTGTAGTTGTGCCTATCAAGCTTAATTTTTGTCGTCTTTAATCAAATGTAAAACTTCCTGTAAATGTCACTGCTGTCTTTGAATGCCCTTGATCTTTAGTGGCTTTGCTGTAGTTGCACAGTTGATCATGAAGTATTCTACTCACATTTGTAGGGACTACAGTAAGGGGGCATCTGAGCTGACAGTTTACACAGTAACAATTCCCTCTGACACAGGCAATGGTAGAAACTGGAAAAGAATTTGGTCATGCCATCGGCTCTGAATTGACATGGTTCCATTCACATAAATGACTAGGCTGCATCAGTGTGTACAGAGCAGCTTTCTCAATGAACTGAACATAATCTTCCTAAAATCAGATGAAAAGCCCAAATGAAGGCTTGTGTTATGTGTGTGCTGCAGCCTCTTTCCCTGCCTGTGTACATGCTCTGCCTGTAATGGCCCAGTATCCACTGAGTTGATAGGGATGTTCCATCCTCTTCAGCTTAGGTGCTAGATCAGGCAAAGATCTAGCTTTGTGTTCTCCTCTGCTGTGGTGCATTGGTATACCTAAGAATCATGTATCAGATTATATTAGATCTGTGTGTCCTACCATGTGCTGAACTCCTCTCCAGTGCCATTTTTATACAAGTATAATTACCCTGACTTTGCCCTTGTTCTTAATATATGTAAAAATGAAAATAAAATGAGTCCCAGTGTCTCTGTAGCATAACTTTCTTTTTTATCTGTCATACTTTCTGCTCTTAATTTTAAACATTTCAAGTGCTGGAAAAAGATTCATATGAGGCATGTAAATTGGTAGCAGAACATTCTTTTATTCTTTTATTTAAGGAGCACTGTACCAGTGCCAACTCATATTGGTTTATTGCAGGGACATATTAATCCTATAATTTTGTATGGATGAGAAACAATGAATAATGTTGTTTTGCACATTTCTAGCATCTAGAAGAGCAATAGGCAGAGTAACAAATTTTGCATTAATACTACTGAGTCTATGTCTGTGCCACAGTAAGACTATCCAGTATCTTAGTTTTTTGTAACATGAACCACAGAAACATACTCATTATGGTTGATCAGGGGTGCTTTGTTTCAGTAATGTACCCATTATAAACTGATGGAATTTCAAATCATGTCTGTAGAAGTAGTCGTCTGGTTGGTGAGGGAACACTAAGGTATGAAAGACCTCTGATACCTATTCATATGTTGGTGAACTTGAAGATTTTTATTGCATTAATATGATGAACATTAAAAAGTCATACTACAAATGAACATTGATTAGTATTAAAATACTTGCAGTCTGGGGTGAGAGAATAAGGTTATATTTCTTTCTAATTTTTTTCAAGTGGACAATGATAAGAGATTTTCTTAAGTTTTCTAGAAAATGTAACTGCTTATCTCATTAAGTGCAATTAAAAAAGCTCTAAACCAATATTCATTTGAACATGAATCAGCTGCAGACTAACAATCACTGAGAAGATCCAAACTTTCCGTCTTTTCGGTGTACAGAAAATAGCATCTGGCTTCCCCAAGTTAAAAGACTTCTGTTAGAGTTCTGTATAAACAGCCTCTTAGGGGATTTTGAAAAATGACAGACAAAAATGAAAGATTAAATTTTAATTTATCCCCATCACTCCACATATTCTCTGGTATATGGTATGAGGAATTGCATGTGGTACAGTGCTAATCCAGTGTTGGCAGCACTTCTAGTTACTTAAACATATTTAGAAATGTTTCCTGGTGACTAAGTTTGAGGTTTTAAAACTCTTTTCCATTAATGGAAAATTATAGGTTGCAGGCTCATTTTGCTTTATCTTGCATTTTTTCTCCACAGATTTTTTAAACATGGTGGGAAGAGACTTTTCTGCTTCTTATCAAGAAGTGACTGTGGTGGTGGGGAAGTCACTGTCTTTTAGGAATCAGCATACAGAAAAAAATATACCTGTGAA
Organism: Cossypha heuglini; assembly: GCA_027576195.1. Taxonomy (NCBI): domain Eukaryota; kingdom Metazoa; phylum Chordata; class Aves; order Passeriformes; family Muscicapidae; genus Cossypha; species Cossypha heuglini. Next base: position 881,308 of record JAODKT010002242.1, read on the forward strand.
CCCCAGTACTTTGTGTATGATTGCAGGTTAGGTTTGATATTTCTGTCTGGCATAGCCATTTGCAATCTGATGTTCCATACTGCTGATGTTAAGTGTTCTATCTCTTACTAATAGATAATATGACCTTAAAACTGATTTCAGTCCCTTTAAGATAGTAAATTAGATTGGACTTTTATTTAGGTCAAGTCAGGGCAGTGAAGGAATACAAAGATAAGTAGCAACCCCCATAAAAAATTAAAAATAAGACCCCCTCCCCCCACAAACCCATCATTTTTATTTAAGGAGAAGCATGGAAATGGAATAAGAGTAAAAATACTTAAACAGGTAGAACATGCATTTCAACACTGGACTTTTGGTGTGTGGCCTCTCAAGTGGAGTGGCCCAGCAGTGTACAGTCTGGACAGATACAGCACTGTACAGCCTGCTCTGTCTGTACTGTCTAGGGCTGCAAATCAATGAACCAGGGAGGGTCTGGAGCCTCACAACCTGCTGAGCAAATGCACCATGAGCCAGCCAGTGAGGGAGAAAAGACATTAGTCTTAAATTTCTCCATTAAATGGCTTTTACAAAACAGCATCACTACCCCTGAACTTTCTCACGAAGCTTTGTTCTAAGAGCTGAACAAGTTTCATCCTCAGGCAATTAATTTCTATAGCAGCCATGTTCCTTTTAAGCATGTAATTATCACCACCTGTATCAATGCCCTGTTATAAGGTGCCTCTGCATTTGCTTGGGAAAAAAAAACCTGTGGGAAAAAAAATGCTGGAGTGCACAGGGCTGAAATACAATCTATGTTTAAATCCACAGCCTTCCTAGCTATTCTGGCTGGGGATCTTGCCACTCTTTAATCAGCATTCACCTGTCTGTGGGTTGTAGTTATCAGATTAGGCAGCTGAAGTCTGGAATTTTTGGACCTAATTTCTAGTACCTATGTCTGACACTTAGGTGCCATTCTGGGCATCTAAGTGCTTTTTAGATCTGGCTTTAGAAATTTTACTGTTTCATGCACTCAGAAGAGGAGCACATACAGATGCTCTTTGTGGTTGTCTGATTTCTAAAGAAGATTCTATAATCTTTTAGATCAGCTGTTTTTCAGGCACTTCTTCATAAATTCTTAGTTACAGTGATCCTCATCAGCTTTGTAGATTCTGCAATTAGGAAGCAAGATGAACTGAAGTTATTCATTAAATATCTTTACTTATTCAGTTGCCTGAGCAATCAGTGTAGTCTGTATCAGTTTGACTAGCTTAATCTTTTTCTCTTCTCTGCAATATAATTTATTTTGCATTCTATATATGATTCACTTTTCAATCCATGCCTCTCTGATAAAAGAGAATTCATCCTGTATGAACTCTGTTTTTGGATTTGAGCTGTTGACTTTTTTCAGATGCTCTCCTTTCTACCAACAGTCTTTAGTTATTTATTATTTTCCTCTGAAGTGGCTGTTCACTTCATTTAATGATTGGAAAAAAGATCCATAATTTCTACTAACTTTTGGGTTCCTTTTCCTTTTTTCTTGTTTTATTCTGCGGTAAAGTATTAGAAAGGTGAACTATTACCATAATTATGAGAGATGTAAATGAGGTGCATACTTTATAAAGGAAGACATTAGTATTTCAGTGTGTGAGCATATCCTCTTCATACATAACATCAAGTAGACTATACGTCTATTTTTTACCAATAAACTCATAGGCATTGTCAATCTAAACTGAGTGAGTCCAGAGCCACCAAAGGAGATGGATTTGGGTAGCATTTTGACAGCAGCCACCGGGCAGAGTCACAAATCCAAGGAGGGGGTGCCTGCAGGCACAGGCCAGAATGTGGGTCTCTCCCAGAGGCAGGGCTGGCACCTGGCCAGGCAGGCAGCCTGCAGGGAAGCCCAGGTGCATAGCTGTGCACACAAGACTAGTCTAGTCTAGACTAATGGTCTGTTTATTTTAGACTACATGCTACCTGTTTTAGACAGCCCTGACATGTACATATCATGCTGGCATCAAAACCTTTGTTATCTCTTGTCAATACATCATATAAATGTGATACATGATGTTTCTGTTTATTATTTTTATTTTTCTGAATAAATTCTTTATGAAGGCATTTTAACTGAGTTCACACTGTCAATTACAATTCTTGTTTATTCTTCTACAGTTCTAAATTATTTCTCTACAAAGCTCTGTGAAGGCTTTTACATTTTGTGTATACTAAGGTCTTCCACCAGCATAGCTACATTTCCTATGATATCTACAATAGATACAAAATATTAATGGTATATTAATATATTAAAATATTAACTGCGATAATTTTCGTGGTCACCTCTTTTTGTTCCTTCATTCCCCTTTTGGATATGAGGTTTTTAATTTTGACAGGCAGCATTTGTTTAACAGCATTTTTTAAGCATGCATGTACTTACAAAGAAGTAGAACTACTTGATTGGAAGGTCTGTGAGTTTTCAGGAAATCTTTTCCCTACACAGATGTTTGTGCAAAAATTTTTCAACCACTTTTGTGGCTGATCAGTGTTTTGAAGATCTCTAGTGGAGGAAGAGAAGTATTTGACCAGTTAGAAGTGCCCATACTGCTGCTGTTTACTGAGTATTTTTTTTAAAGTAATCACTTTCCTTGTTTCAGGTTACTACTAATTTTAAAACGTTTTATTTATTAGATTTGCTGTTTTGTTACATGGAATCTACAAAATTTTCATGTTAAAACCCAATGAAACACATGAAAAATCAGAAACAAGAAAAGTCTCTGGTTCAACATGGGAAAGTGATATATGAATGTTTTTTTCTGTCGTCTGGAGCTCTCAGTGTGCTGATTTCAAACACATTCATAAAATTACCAACCATAATGGGAAGATTGATGTGTACTGGCATGGGTTATGCAAATCACTGCATTCTGATTTGTTCTTTTGCTCAGAGCATTGATGAGTACCCTGTAAATGAATAAAAAATAGCCAGAAAGTGGTTACGAAGATCAAGTTCTCTACAGAAGAGTAAGTTTGTTTCTACAAATGCAAAGCATTTATTTTTCTTTCTGAGGTAACTTAATTTAGGTATAATATAAAATTATTTTATTTGAAGCCTTCTGATTATATGCAAGACATTTGAGATACAAAAAATATTAAACATGAGTCACTTGTTGAAATATGAATCACTGCAGTACACCAAAAGCAGACTGAACAATGAAATACTGCAGAAATGTTTCCAGGATATAGTTTTTAAGACCCTGAAAAAATACTGGTTTGAGTTTTGGTGCAGTTATTTTGAAGTGTCCTTATTTGAGAAATTTTGCATGGTATTTAAAGTGCATGTATCTGTAAATTATTAATCTATTATTATAGGGTGAATCAATTTGTAGCGAATCATTTAGGATATTCATGTTTTGGCAGATGACTAAGAAAATTTCAAAGGTCCACATTGCATTGTCTCTGTTCACACCTACTTTTTCATATCCACATGCAAGAGACTTCACTAAATTTTCTCGCACAACGCTGATCTCTTCTCCAAGCGCAATAGATCTTCTTTGTATCAGGACCTCTTATAATTCTCAGTTACTTTCTGCTTTTATCCTTTGAAGTGCTCTCCATCTTTTGAAGTGCTCTCCCTAGTGAGGTGTTTAGCCCATTAGTTTTGATCTGTTAACCTATCCAAGGTGCAAGTTCCCCGTGATGAACAGACCTATGTGTATTTTAAAAATCCTAGTGACAGTGTTTTTGTGCTTATACTTAGCTGCCCAAGATAAAATGGAAAAATGCCAGTGATGATGAGGAACCTTGTGGTAACAAGGAAAAAATAAGGAGCAAGATCCGCCTAGAATAATAATGATAGGTATAATAATTTTTTTTTTCCATAATGGATAAATTCAATTCATGGCAAAGCATATTTCATCAGTTCTGTCCACTCTCCAACTAGTAAACATAGTTCCTTGACCATAGCAGATTTTTGTCTGGTTCAATATGGCACACTGACAAGATCTGAATGTTTTTGGTCTATATACTTCCCTTTTTTTTAAGCTTTAGCAAAGCAAGTGTTCGTCTAAATGTTAAGTAATGGTTTTGGTGTCTAGGATACTGTTAGGTTAAATCTTTTGATACTAAGGGGTTTTGCTCCATGTTTTCCAGGTGAGCAGATTATGCATTTTCCAAGACTTTACAACTTTACTGTAGCAGTGCAGGAATTAAAAAGAAGTAATTATTTGCAAGCAAGCTGTGCCATGCTCCCATACAGGCAATTTAACTAGAGTATTTTTGAACTCTCTTTGGACTTTAACTTCCCTCCTACATTTGTATTCTTTCTCTTAAATGACTAAAAAGCTGTCCTTCCCATGTGTCAAAGCTGTTCTGAGTGCTGTAGAGCTTCCCTCACCATTAGCTTCTTGTCAGAAGTTGACAGCAGTGACTATTGTTATTGACATGTGCAAGAAGCTGATTCCCAGAACATTATTAACATTATTCTTATTCTCAAGGAAATTAAAAAACTACTTCTATCATTTCAGTGATACTCTACAAACATTGAGTCTTCTCTATTGATTAATCTGGTTGGAAAGACCTTATTCATGTCTCTCCATGCCACTTAAGCCCAGTGGTATGGATTTAAAAGGGGCTTAGAGGAGGACCTGAGAAAACCAGACTACAGTTTTGTGGCGCATGAAATAACGTGGGGATTCTATTCATTGCCATGTTCCCCTTTTCTTCAGACAATGAATAAGATACAAGGACGTAGAGAGGCACAGTTTTAAGATAAGTGAATGAAGTGGCAGCGCCAGGTTCACTTCTGCAATAGGACTAAGGCTCTCAGGCTGTTGTTGAAGACAATTGGAGGCTGGCAGAGCCCCTGCTGAAGTAGGCTGTTGAAAGCCTACTCTTCCGTTTCACAAGATTTCCAGAAAAGAGAAGTGTGTAATAAATTCTTCCCTCTCATGCCTTCTTCATGGAAACCATAGCTGTAGCTGTTGAGCACTGTAGATAGAGAGGCCAGAAGGAAATATCTAAGACTCAATTAATATTATGGAAAGGGGGGGGGTGGTTGGATATTTTGGGCTATATTGTTCTGAAACAGTTTTTTAAAACTGGATCATATAAGATTTTCTGTAAAAAGTTTGGAATTACTTAGATTTTCTGTAAAGACACAGAAATTCTAACCTTTAAAGGGTAATGTCATGCATTATTCATTGTTTTCCTGAACCGGAAATTATTTATTAGTTTCTATTAACTGTGTAGTTTTAAAAGCATTCTAGGAGCAAGTATTGTAACTGCAGTCAGTGAGTTGATGAGATCTATTCAGTGGGTATTTAAAAGGATTTCCTACTGCTTTTTCCAAACTGTAATTAGTCTGCACAGATTCACATAAGGAAGACACTTCTCTGTATTCCTGCCTGTATTAATATCTATGCTAACTTTTTAATATGAGATTTTTCAGCAAAGGCAGTATCCATGCTACCTTGCTATGTCTAGGATATGAGCACACTACTAAATGCCCAGCTCTCCAGCCTGTTGAGATCCTTCTGAATGGATTTCCAGTGTTCTGGAAGATCAACCATTCCTACTTGGTCTCCTGAGAGATTCCTGAGGGCTGTCCTTGTCAGTGGCAATCTATGCAAATAAGCCATTCACTACCTCTGCCTTCTCTGCATCCTCTGTCACCAGGGTTGCTGCTCCATTGAGTAATGAGCCCACATTTTCCTTAGTTTTCCTTCTGTTATTTATGTATTTGAAGAAGCCCTTCTTGCTGTCCTTGACATCCTTGGCCAAATTAAATTCCAGATGGACTTTGGCTTTCCTCGTATCATTTCTTCATAATCTGAAAGCATCTCAATTTCGTTCCAAGTGGCTTGTCTGTGCTTCAACCTTCTGTGTGTCTTCTGCTTGGCTTTTGACAGAAGTTCACTGCTCACCCGCGCAGGTGAACTCTTGCCCCCTGTGTCTGATTTCTTGCTTATTGAGAGGAATTGTTCTTGAGATATCACTGCATTGTCTTATAACTGCTTTGTCTAATGACTTTTTCCCATCTTCAGCATTTTAAAACATTCAATTTGCAGTCACAATGTCAGAAGCTAGGAAATGACAAAGTTAAAGTACAGTAGAAACCCTCTCCTACTGTTCGTTTGTCTTGAGAGAGACTTGATTCTATCATTACCATACTATTCTCTTTCACAATTCGTGGTTCACTCAAAACACAGGACAGATGGTGCCGACATGAGAAACTAGTGTTTAATATTGCATTTTATCTTGGTTGTTCAGCAGGTATAAGAAAGAAGAATAATTAATTTCCTGAGGTTTTTCTGTATTGATTATGACAATAATATCTGGTTCACAAACACTGATTATGTGATCCAACACCTCAGGAATCTGTTTATTCCCATTTGAGAAGCACATAATTTACAGTTTTCTCATCATCACACATGAAGGTCAGAAATTGCATAGTCCTTCCCAGTGCCCCATTTAAATGACTAGACATGATTTAGATATTTTTAAAGAAGTTACTACAATTTTCAGTTACAGCTGTGACCTGTTCATGCACTCTAAGAATCAGAATAAGTAATTCATACACCAAAAGAAAGATAATATCTGATCTTTCTTTGAGGTGATTTGTACAACAATACATAGGAAATTGAAAGAGATGTCTCCCATCCTCTAGGACAGTATTGACAGTCTTAATAATTTCCTAGCTAGCCAGTTCATTAAAATTTTTTAAGTTTCTGTGAAAATGAAATCAATAAAATGTAGTTTTTATATCATCTTCACTGCATAGCATGTTTAATTCTAAAAGCACTACCAATACAAACAATTGTCAGTGTCGAGTCATAGTAAGGTCAAACAACTTTTGCAGATAAACACTTTGTTCTTGAACTCTTGATTTGTGACTGCTGATTTTATTATTAAAGAAGGGGAAAGAATTTCTGTGGTACTTTGTCATATTGACATCAGTGTTATTTGGTAGAAAAGCAAGAATGGGCTCCACCCCTTGGGTTTACAAAATTAACTGATCTCCACTGTACCTCACCATTTGAATGTGGAGCAGCGGTAAAGACACCTTCAATGTATTTTGCCAGTGTTTCCACAAATGTATCCAGATATCAGAGGAACAGTGAGGAGTAAGAGTCCTGTTTTCCCTCCAGACTCTGAACAATGTCATGGGTCAGTGCACTTTCTTATGCCAGCTGCCATCCAGCTTGTGAACTCTTCCCACCTGGCCCTGTCTTCTTTCGTTCTTGCAGATGCACTCATGAAAAGGACTGGTCGTGCCCAGCTGCTCGAGGCAAGGTCATGCCCCCTCCATTCATCATTTCATCATTTTAACAAGCAGTTAAATCTTCTCTCAGAATGTGCAAAGTGATCCCCTCTTCTCCAAAGAGGACTACCTGGGACAGTCTTTGACAGCTCCAGAAAGAGCCAATGCAAACAAAAAGCGTTCACAAACTGCAAAGTTGTCAACAATGGGATTATGATGATTTTGCAATGAAACACTTGGGAAAATCAAAACCAGAAAATGCTACAAACCCACCTATGAGTGTGAACAGAGTAAAAGAATAAAACTGTTTACAGAAAAGTCAAAACAGAAGCATGATTGTAATTTTTGGAATGCCTTTTGGGAATTTTTGAAGTGAATCACTTTAACTCTTATTTTGAGGTCTAGCTTTAGAAGCTGAAAACGGTGATACAATAACAAGTTAATCAGAGGCTACACTTCTTTCTTCCATTACAGAGGAAAAGTGAAACAGAAAAAAATTTATTCTGGAATGAAAATAGAAATAGCTTTATCAAATCAAATTTTACGTATTTGTTTTCTCTGGAAAAAATTATCATTATGTGTTGCTCTGAATGTTTTGTCAGTATTTCTGTTTGGCCAACCAACTGAAGCAGCTATGTGTTTTTCTGTCTTTCCAAAACCATGATTTTTTTTATGCTTCCTCCCCGGCTTAATTTCTTCTAACTGTGGAATGAGGTAAATTAAAATGCCAGCAAGTTATGAGGTAACTTTGTGAAGCAGCCCTCTTTTTACATTAAGGTCTGATGAGTAAGTGTACAGCAGAGCACAGAATGAAAAATTTTCATAAAGGAAATACATTCAGTATAATTGGCTCTAGTTGCTTTTCTGTCTTTTCTGCCTTTTGTCTCTAATTCTGGCAATTTAAACTGCACTAAATTATATTATAGAACCATTATTTACTTCAGAATAGTTTTTACTTCAGTGCACTCAGGTTCTAATCCCTGTTTGAAAGAACTGTTGTTATTAAGCATTCAGCCTCATAATAATGCATCTATTTACTTGTTTGTGGTGGTTTCCAAAACAATTGAACTGATTGTACTAATTGATTCCTCTCCTAGTTTGACATCATCTACAGATAAAATATCCCAGTGTTACCTTTCTTAGTGTTTTAAGTATATCCACTAAAGATCTGATCTAGGCTCATAAAAATACAATATCAAACAATATGGCTTCTAAAAAGTAATCCAGGCCTAAATAGCAAATCTGAAAGGAAAAGAAAGGAAAAAAAAAATCCAACTAAATTTTTTTTTGGTAATATTACAGTATGCAGCAAAGCACACTGGACTCAATTCACTTGTATCACCAAATGTCCAGTTATTTTATTACATAGTAAATATCTGTTGATTTGTTAGTATTTGTAGAAGATGAAATGCAGCAAGCAACACAAAGCTATGGATGTAGAAGTTGTAAGTATTGATTCTTCTTTGTTTAAGATTTTTTTTATCCCTTCTGGTTTACAGTTTTGATCGATCTTCATTTTAGTGAGAAGTAACAGCAGAGAATACCAGGGAAGGGTTCCAAGGGAGCTAGTCTCTAAAATGCATAAACTATAGGGCTGATGGAAGAGCATTTTGGAAGAGTATTTGTTTAGAAGGATTTTCCTCTACATGAATTTTAATGGGTGGTAAATGGATCAATTGATTTTATTTCCTCTGTCATTTCTAATATTTCATGTGAAGTGCTTTCAGAACTATAACAAAGAGGCTACACAGGTCTGTTCAAGAAGTATGTATATATTGATCATGGCAGGTAATTACAGCACTGGCACCCTGAAATACTTTTTCAAGTTCTTTTTGTTTCCCTGCAGAGTGAAGAGAGCAAAAAAGGCAGTTTACACAGAAATGAAGTTCAGTAAGCTATACTCTGCACTATTCTGGACCTTGTAATTCCAAACATTATATATTGCTGATAGTCACCTTTACAAAATTTCAAATTGATTTTGCACTATTCTAACTTTATGTTGACTATACAGTCTCTCAAGACAATCTCTTCCACTGCTTCACTGTCTTCATTGTGATAATTTGTCATCTAGAATGAAAATTCATGTATCTTGGTGCACTAATCCAATGCAAGATTAAAATAGCTTGAGACCTCCATTTTGGCACATGTGAGTTAGGATATCTCATATTGTCTGCACTATTTCAGGATGGTCCCAGCCAGGGAAACCAACCTGGAGGAATTAAAATCAAACAAAATCAAATTAGATTACTTTCAAATGCCTGTAACTTACAATAGCAAAGATTTGGATCATTGATCATAGATGTATAAATATGAAGAATATGAAACACACCCTCTGCTTAGCCTATACTTTTTTATTTCCCAGTGGTCTGAAATAAGATAGAGGTTTTTATGAATAATGCTTTGAAAGCACCATAGATCATGGAAGACATTTGGATTTAATGTCTGAGTTATGAAGAGGAACAGCATTTTTAGTATTGAAGAACAACAGGTGCTTTCAAAGCTAACATTTACTTTTCAATGAACACAAGAGCAGTCCAAGGGGCCAATGGTGACGGTAATGGATCATGAAAGTATATTTATAGTAAATTAGATAATTAGTTTGCTATTTCTGGGGTTATTGTTTATATTGTATAGTATACTAAAGAGCTTGTTACCTGTGATTTCTTCCAAGCACAGTTTTAAGTGTGTCTTAAGAAAAGTATTTAACAATAACTAATCTTTCTTCATGTAGGTACATCTTCTTTCACATTCAATGCTTTAGTTCTTCACAAGCAGATTTGGAAAGGAGTCATGATGTGTATAAAAGGGAGATTTGCTGTGACTGTAAGCATTGGATGAATAAGAAGTAATCCTGTTGCTTCCAGCACTTGGACCCTCTGCTGCCTGTTGCAGCAACACTCCCATTTAGATGAGTTATCCACAAGATGGTGTACTAACACAAACTACTGGCATTCATTTTTCGAGGAAAATCGTTCTAAACTGAAGGAATAAGAAAGAATACTGTCAACTGATTGAGAAAAAAAAAAGTCTTACGCACAAATTTTTATCAGTATCTATTGTGGATGTCTCTCATGAAATGTTCATTCTCATTAATTTCCATTCATCTGTGTAGCTGTTTGGTGACTTTCAATAGCTACAGTAAATATTAAAAATGTTTATTTTAAATGCTGGATCACGTCCTTATCTATTTAAAGATGATTAATGGCTGAAGGTGCCACGGAGAAACACTGTTTTGTAACTGGTGGAAAGATCCTTCAGTAGTGAAGACATGATAGCCAGTTTTTCTGAAATTCTTTTTCCTGGTACAGGATATAGGGCATACCAGTATATAATAGTGACATAACTGGTCATATCCCGGGTCTTGTAATAATCTACAGGTGGAATCCGATGCATAGCATTGAACTAAGTTGAGAATGTTTTGTAGCTTAAGACTTTAAAACAATTTCCACTTTCACCTGTTCGCTAGTTTGGTGCAAAGAGTGTGGTACAAGTGAAATTAAAGATGAGCAGTTCTAGAGAAAGTGACTGCCAGAGCAGACTCTCCATGTTTTTCTCCCCACTTAGAACACTGTTTCCCGTTAGTACGGTTCAGTAATTTGACTATTCCTAGCAATATCTGTTTGGTACTGTTTACTGTGATTCTGGAAATGAACATAAGACCTTAGTGTCAACAAGCTTTGGTTAATTTTCAAATAATGTAATTTAATTTAATTTAATTTAATTTAATTTAATTTAATTCAAATAAAAATTTAGTGCTTTAAGAATACCATTTTCTTTCAGATCTAAGCATCAACCCTATATCCAGTTACCTGTTTCTAATAGCATATTGATGGATTGTCATTTTATTTAACCCAAGAGCAGTAATAGTCAAACTCTGCCCACCCAAAACAATCTTGTAAACTGGGAAATAAATTTAAACCTTACAATCATTCTACATTCTGTATTAAAGCCTATGAAATGCTTAAATATAGAAGGCAAAATGCAAATCTGAATACACTCTTTTTAATTTGATATATTGAAGGACAGGAGAAGTAAAAATGTAAAACTGTTGTAGTGGATGTAGTAAAATATAGGAGGAGTTTCTGTAAAACTTCCAGGTATGACAAACTTACAGGCCAGAGAACTTTTTTTGGTGCCTAGGGAAGTACCTCTCTTTCTGCTGATGTATCAGAGCATAGATGCCTGAATAACAGAGCAAACTGTACAGCTATCTTTTTTTTTTTTTTTTTTTTTTTTTAA
>JAODKT010002242.1:895491-909623 GCA_027576195.1 Cossypha heuglini
TAAAGATGATTGCCCCATCTTGTCTTAAAGATGGCCCATTAGCAGACAGTATGTGCTACGGAGATAAGAAAATCACTACCCCACCCGATTTTAACAGATGGTGATAGAATACACATTTCTGGCCACATCAACCCAACACAATATGGAACAGAGTTTCCTCTTGCAATACTCTTAATGGTTTTTATACCTTTTTCATTTTTCTTTTATTGGAATTTGCTGACTGCCTGTCCATCCCATTAAGTAATGCTATTGCTATGACCATGATTTACAGTTATTGCTTCTAGTGTTACAGGGGACTTGTAAAAATAAATAAAGACATGGCAATTGATTAATTTACTGATCATGCCCGTTGCAAATCAGAAATGAACAGAAACATTAGCAAAGACCAAAAGATGATGGTAGGTTATTTCAAAAGTAGGTCTGCTAGCTAATTTTAAAAGATTTCTCTAATAGGTTGCTTTAATTACTACTGTAGAAGCTAATACTGTCAGTACTTTGGGTTGTTACATTTTGCCTTTGATTACAATGCTTAAAATTCAAGCATTAAACAGAACTAATTTCAGTTTGGTGTTTCAATTTGGTAGCTCAGATACACAATTGATTTCCCAGATTTTGGCTATCACTTAGTCATGTTGATTCTGCTTGTACAATCCAGACATTTTAGTTAAATCAGACATCTTTTAAGGTGCCCTAATTCTAAAATTTATATGTAGTTACCTTTCACTTTTTATGTCCTATGCTAGAGGACATGTAAGTGTAAGTGCTAGGTTATAAAATGTCTTAATTAGAAGACATTGCATTTATGTTTTGCTGTCTCATAATATTTGCTTCAGGAAAGATTATTTCCACTTATCAGTCATAACGGAGTAGACCATACAGAAATCATAGGGGCAGTATTTGATATATAAATTTCTGTGAATGACAGAGGTTTTGTGGAATGGGTTTGGCTTATCCTCTGCTGAATCAGAGCCAGCTTGGGAAAAATACATATATCTTAACCTTTAGCATATGCACCTATAATAACTTGATTTTTAGTATTGAACATATGTTATGAAGAAAAATGGAAGGAGCTTCTTGAGCAATGCATCACTTGAGCAATGCATCACTTGAGTGATGTATTGGGTGGATATAGATTTAGGTCTCCTGACCCGGGAAGTTAACTTTCTTTCCATGCTTAAAGCTTCCCCTTCAGCTAATGCATTCATTAGGCCCTTTTTCATGTAGCCCTCAGTTCTCTATCTGAGGAAATGTCTAGAAATAGAAAAGATGAATTAGTTTGAATAACAATAAAAAATAAATTAAGACTGGCTTTTTAAAAAAGTCAAATATATCTTCTCCTGATTGCTCACTTTTTCTGTCTTTCCATTTATGTACCAATTAACCCAAAAAGCTCTTTTGCACCTGTTCCCAGAATTCCTTTTCAGGAAAATTACAAAGCCATTTGAAATCATACCTGCTGTGATTGCCTGTGCTTCTTTGGCTGGGGGGAAAAGAATGCAAGGATGCTCCCTGGGGCCCTCCTGACTTTGCTCAGCAGATGGATTTCAGCTTGGGCACTCCTCCTTTGCCTGCTTATTCCCAGCCTCTTGCCTTGCACCCCTCTTCGCTGCTGTATGGTGAGGATACACATGTTCTGACACCCCCAGCTTCAGCTCCCACAGCTGGTCCCACTTCCAGGGTCTTCCCATGCAAGGTGGGACCTCCCTGCTTTTTTTCCTAGAGCTCATTGCCACAAGAGACAGTTTCGCAAAGTGCATGCAAGCCATAAAATTTAGGCATTGACAACTCGTCTCTCATTTTCAATAGTCCTCCTTTACTGGAAATTTCCTGTCAACCCATGGTAGAAAACATTCAGTTATTCCTCAGAAAAATCAGAAGATCTACTTTGAAATGCCCTTGAATTTCTAAAATTACAATTACTTGCTTGACTTTGAAATCTTACTATTAAGTTTTAAGAGATAAGTTGTTAAAAACATTCATTCTATGAGATCTGTCATGAACAGATTAGGTGCTTCTCCAAGGGACTGCTGTTCTTTCAACAAAACTTCAGAAGCTCAGATTAAGCAGCGGATCATAAGGAGAGTACTCAAAAGCTAAGGCTGATGTTTTCTTTTTCTCCTTTCTCCCAGTTGCTTTAGGCTGAACATTTCTCCATTTGTCAGGATAAATATATAGTATTTTGAAAAACCCCACACTTTCCTCAGAGCTGTGAGTTATAAAGAGCTCCTTTGCTTTGTGTTGGTAGAATTGTAGTTTCATCATTTATTAGATACAATTTTTTTTTACAGCTGCAGACTACAGATATGCTCCTTTGTGTGTAGGGAGCAGATTTCCTTCTAGTGGTTTAAGGCTGATAGGCCAGGAACATGACACTTTCTAAGTAATTTTTTGCTCTGCACTTTATTATTACCACAAACTAGTAACTTGTGATTTGTGTGTTTCCTCCTTTGTATATGGCTATAATGTATCCTCAACTGATTTTTGTCTGCTCTTTAAAATGTCTACAAAACTTCAAATTAAATCTCCTCAAAATGTTGTTTGGTTTTGCTTTTTGTTTTGACTTTTTTTCTTTTTTTTAATAGATTAGGTAGAGTGAAAGAAATAAATAGAATTAGAAAATATTCTAAATGCAAATTTCTGGCAGAAACACACTTAAGGTATAAAGGTAGCATAAAGGCTGTATAAAGATAACAACAATTATTATAAAGGTTATTGGGGTTCCATGTTTATTGTTTAGTATTTTTCAAGAAAGCAATGATCTATGAATTCCATTCTTTTTATTACAGGGATATCTTTGTCAACATAGTTTATGACACTTTTTCTAATTCTATTTATTTCTTTCAATCTACCTACTTTTGAATCTACCTGATCTATTAGTTGATTATTATTTATTAACATTTATTCTAAAAAGTAGAAATAACTAGAATTAGAAGAATGCAGAAATTAAGCTGCATTTAAAATATCTTAGTAATTTAATTAACAGGGTTAAGTCAATTGGTTTTTTTTGTTTCACCAGGGGTCTGATTTTGTGAGTTGTTGATAGCCTCTTATGTCCTCAAATTAAATTTATAGCAGCAGGTGTTTTTTTTTAATGCAGATTGGGAATAAATGTTCTTGGCTGTGAAACATTCTGGTCATTCAGTAGGACTGAAGCACCTACATGTGGGAGCTATATTGTGGAAATCAGTCCCCAGTGCTCTGGGAAATCTGGCAACTGGATTTTTTGAAACTTTTAGCTAAACCAACTTGCTCCTTCTTCTTGCTGTTTTGATATATATAAATATTTATCATTATTGAATTCCCTAGAAATAGAAAACAGCAACAATAAATAATGTAAAAGTTGTCAGCTACTTCACTTCTGCTTTAAAACCCACAAACTCAGTGCTAAATATGGATTAAAAACTATTGTCACCGCATTCAGGAAATACTCTGGGTAAAGAACATAAATTCTGTTCTGACTGCTTTGAAAAATGCAGGGAGAGGGTGTTTAGAGCTCTGCTCATACCTGTGTCAGGGAAGGGAGCTGCTTTGGACTGATGTACAAGCAAGAGAGTGAACAAATTTGCACATATATTTATGTGGAGAGGTTGGTGCCTGTGGAAGACAGGCCATGATGAGGTCTGTGCATGCAGCAGGAGATCAAGACTGCTTTGCTCTACATGAAGAATAATATCCATACCTCAGGAGATGTGAGGAAAGGAGTAAAAAGAGTGAATCCTTAACAATGTCTGTGACTGTGGGGGCAAGTGCAGGGCTGGGGAATACAGAATCAGAAGAGAAGTGTGGAAGGGCATGTAAAAGTTGAAGAAGCCTTAAAGAAGAAAAGGATAAAAGAGGAAAACAATGTAGTAAGACCAGCATGGATTTTTTTTTAAATGTAAGACTAAAGAATGTTGCATATACTGTTTTAGAGAATGCCAAGCATTTGATTAACGCACTTTCTCTGCTTGCTTAATGTAATGCAGTTTTCAAAACAAAGACTAACCATTGTATTCTAAAGTCTACTAAAATCCATTAAGAAAAAAACTACTATTAAGAAAAACAGTTCTTATAAGGATTAAGTTCTTTGAACATTCAGGTTTAGGATGGTGAAATAAAAGTAGGGACAACATGGAGCAAGTGATTGAAATTAAGATTTTAGTACTCCATTAAGTGCTTTTGCTAAGAAGCTAGTATACCTGAAAAGAAAATAAAGTGTTTTAGAACAAATTTTGGCTGTATAACCCTCAAAACCACAATTCTAATCTAAACTTTGGTTTATCATGTGGGTACATATTAGAAGCAGGAGATAAGAAAGTAACACAGAAGCTCAGAGGCTCTGCGAGTAGAATATTTGTGTTATTGTCCTTCAGCAAAGAAATACACAATTACCTTCAGGCTGTTTTCACATTTTGATTTATACATTTTATGTTAATGTAATTTGTTCTGGACTGCCATGGCAATTACAAGACTCCCCTTAGAGAGAGTTGTTGTGCCTTTTGTTGTAGAGTTCATGCGCTGCTCGGTGTCCAGTGTTGGAGCACTGAACTCCCAGACTGCTCCAAGGCATTGCTGGCAACAGAGAGAGCTGTGACTGAGTGCACAGGCTTGAAAACCTTTACTGGTTGTTGAATACACTTTAAAGGCATCTTAAAATGGGAGACAAAAGCATCCAATTATTTATGAGACAGCTGCGCCATTTATCTCTGTAAGTGTGAATATTACAATTTCCATTACTTTTAATTGCTGTTAAATGCTCAGTACCTCTGAAAATGGGACTTTTGGAGACAAACAGCAGACTGATAACTCTGCTATGCTCTCCTTTATCTCATTTAGTTCATGTTCCCTCTGTGCTGTGCTACTTCTTGGCTGCTTTATTTATGAACTTTCTTCAGTGCCTTTAAAGCTGTATAGCCTAGATGTCAAGGGCAAATGCCCAGTAAGTGGGATTTAAATTTGAAGTTCTTCAGTTTTCGTCTGAGGTGTTATACGATAAATAAGGTAAATTGTAATTGAAGGCTTTATAATGCACATTTACAAAAACAAACAAACCCAAAGTCCTCAATAGATCTTTCCACAATTTTAAAATATACTTTAAAATAAACTGTGAGCAGTATGGACATGCAATCAGCTACCTGCAATGTCTTGTCCTGCTTGTTTGACAGCAGACTCAGAATCCTACATCATTTACCTTTCTTCACTATCAGGTGAAGGCAGGTATCACCTGCTGTGATACCAGAAACAGATTGGTTTTCTAAAATTGGTAATAATGATATACATAACTTTTTTTTCCTTGGGGTATGCAGCACAATTAAATGTTCTCTCTTCTTAAATTTCCTAAGCAGTACCAAACAGAAAAAAAGAAGTAGTGTATGTCACACTAATTGCAAACCTTAATTCTAGCTTGGAGATGCTCTTGGATTTTTTCTAGTTCATCAGCCAGTGCTGAGTCAGTGAAGCATGTTATTTCTTCTGTTGTATTCTTGACACATGCTCATGAATAATCTGAAAAGCTGTCTTCCTCTTTTTAAATAAATAGGGAAACACTATAAGGAGCAAGTGAGCAGATTATAGGATGTATAGTAGGGTTTTATGTTTGTTTGTGGGAACAACAACATAGAATCATAACCAGCCCTTATTTTTTGACTCATTGTTTCATAGCCAGTCTTTGGTATTATGCAATCCAGGAAAAGAAAATCATGGAATTACCCACCAATGTGCACAAGGATAGGAGACACAAGAAGCATAGGAGATGAAAAAAAACAAAAACAAAGCAGGCTATCAAAAGAGCTAAACTCTAGTTTATCCCTGTCAGGAAAGAGAGTTGAGAGATGAGTGTCAACAGTCCCATTTTATTCAAGAAAACATATGCTGAGCTTTCTCCTGAATTTGAAGTAAAACAAATGATTGTGGGCAAGGGAGATATAATGATGAAGCACATTTATTAGTCCAGAAAACTGGGAAAGAGCTTGGATAGTTTATCTTCTTCTTCTTGTCTTTATTTGGTGAACTCTAAAACAAACAAAAGAACCCCATGAAAATATTACATGATATTTATGATGTCAAACATACAAGAGAAAAAAAAGGCACTTGAACTCTTGAAACAAATTTTTTTTCTGCCACATCATAATCCACATAAATAAATATTCTAAAGGTTCTGGAAAGCAGTGAAATTAAAGTGGTGAGAATGATTATTAAAAAGGGACAAGGAGCATAGATGTTGAATGAGGAAGAAAATCTGATGCCAATTAATATTGGCATTGGTATAATTCTATTTCTTCCCTCGCCTAATATGAAGGGTTTAAAATATTTCTCTTTCTTTGGAGCACAAAACCAGTCAAGAGATGTAAAAGACGTCCAAATCATAAGATGTGCCTGAATTCAATACAGAGAATGTCTACAGGACTAGAAAATATTTTTAAGACTATAATGTGAACATACTCAATGAGGATCCTCATCCTGACAAGACATGAGCTCTATGAAATTTTTCTTTCTTCGTATATTTGTTTAAGAGAATGATGAAAGCACCGATTTTGTTTATCCATACAATAGTCAGCGTGATAGAAGAATGCCATTTATATCTCCTAAGATGCAAGTCAAAGGTAGACCGTAGGAACTCGCAAAAATTATTTTAATTCTTATTTTTCTGACCAGTGAATTACGAAAAATAGATATACTGCCTCAATTCCTGCATACAATGCATATGAATCTCTCTCAAAAAAATTGTACAGATATTTTTGGGCTCATCAGCAGGGTAGTAGAGTGTTGAATCATCCTTTTATTGAGTCCAGTGTACATAGACTGCAAGCTGCTGTCTCACTTATCTATTTATAACAGCCTAGGAAATAAAATGCAACTTTTAAGTTGGATCCTTTTCTGGCTTTTAGAGCCATTACATTAAAGAAATACTCAAAGCATCAGCTAAGTATAAAAGCATAAATCAAGTTGACATCTATAAGACATGAAAACATAAATCAAACTGACATGACTTAAATTACAGTACATATACATGAAGCCTTAGACTGATTGTAATTCTGAAATGTTTATTTTTCTAAATAAAAGAAATTAAGGAGACATGACAATATATAAAATTTCAGTAGGCAGGAGACTGAAAGGCACATACAGAATATATATCTATATATATTTTCTCTTCACATTAATCTTTTTTTTTCCTGTTGGCTCATGGCAGCTCCAAATCTTTGAACCATAGAATGATTAGAATTGGAAGGGATCTTTAGATGTCTAGTCCAACCCCATTTCAATGAGCAGGGACATCTTCAACCTGATCAGGTTGCTCAGAGCCCTGTCCAACCTGGCCTTGAACATTTCCAGGGAGGGGGCATCCACCACATCTCTGGGCAACCTGTGCCAGTATTTCACCATCCTCATTGTAAAAAAAAAACCTACTTCCTTATACATATGTCTGCATCTATCCCTTTTAGTTCAAAACTATTGCTCCTTGTCCTATCACAACAGGTCCTAAAGACTTTCTACTCATCCTTCTTTTGAGCCCTTTATAAGTCCAAGAGGCCACAATAAGGTGTCCCTGGAACTGTCACATCTCCTGATGAGAAGACTAACAAATCCCAGATTTCTGACCCTTTCCACAGGGGGGTCTCACCCCTCTGATTATTTTTGTGGGTCTCCTCTGGGCCTGCTGCAACAGATCCGTGGCCTCCCTGTGCTGAGGTCTCTGGAGACAAATACTCCATTTAGGATCTCACCCTAAATAGTAATGTCTGAATAATAAAGGCATCAAGAGGCACACAGATTTGATAAATTTTAAAAAGAAAACCTGTCACTCACAGTTTATATCATAAGAATCCTTTTTAATTCCCTAGAGTTAGATTTAGTTGTACTTTACCTCTCACTTAAAAAGCGAAAAGTCTGTCAATCTCACTAAAGTTATATCTACTTATAACTTTTAAACTTATATATAAACTTATATATAAACTTATATATTATATTATATTATAAACTTATATATAAACTTATATGATAAACTTATATATAAACTTATATGATAAACTTATATATAAACTTATATAACTTACAAACTATAAGTATCGCTTATAACAGTGATACTAGCTCAAGGAAAAAATTCTCAACAAATCCCCTCCAAAATAAAACCTCCCCTCAGTAAAAGCTCCTTGTGACAATTTGTGTTTTTCAGTGGCATAATTTTTATTCGATGATTCAACCTAAACAAAGCATTGTAAGGAAACATTGATATATCTAAAATTGCAGAGATACATAGAGTCTTACTAATGCCTTATCATTGTAGTTTTAAATGGTTTTCTCTTGTAATGTATCACTTTAATGTTGGAAGACCTTGTACTTAAAATTATTTTAGACAGTCCAGTGGGCAAGTCCAAAGGTAAGAGTGCTCAGAACGCTTGGGTTTCAGTGTAATCTCTGTTTCTCTTTAGAGGTAATTAATTTCTGCTCATTTCACAGTGTTGCTGACCTGCTTAGTTATATTATAAAATCTGGTGTGAACATTGTCTCTTAGTAGGCCTAATTTTCTTTGAAGTGATTAAATTATATAGCAGAATCAGGTTTTTGGCCAGGATATCAATGGGCCAATTTAATGGATGGTGTGTGAGTACTAGTTAAAATGAGATTTTAGGAGAATCATGTGTGCAATGGGACTATGGCCTCATTAATTTTGTATGTTTGCATAAATGACATGATCATGCAGGTGTTCTTTTGCTGCAGCCTGTCTGTAGTAAAATTTTCTAAATTCCACTAAGGGTTCATTCACTTAATTGAGCAATGTTTTTGTTCTCAAACATGTTTGAAAGTGGCATGGAAGAGTGCTTTTGTCAGAATTCGCTTTGTGAACAAGACTATGTGTCTTGAAACAAGTTTATTTACAACAGGGGTGATTTTACTAGATTTATGACTATGTATTCTCATATTCTTTCATTAAATCACCATCTATTCCCCATGCTTTGGTTTTAGGCAGTCTTCTAAGCTCCAGTATCTAGGCAAGCAGATATTGCTAAGCATTGTGGGAAACTGGCAAGATACATGTAAAACAGGATCTCAGGTTGGATTTTTATGACAGGGACCTCTCACACTAAACAGTACCTTCCATTTTAAAACTCAGAGTTGGGAAGAGAGTATGTGCAGTAAGGAAGCAATATGACCTAGATAAAGGTGGACTGCAAGTGTATTTTGTATTATTTTTGTAATGTAGAGATTATAGTACGGAGAAATAACAAAAACAATCAAAAGAATATCTGTCACGTACAAAACGTGAATTATTTTGTGCAGTAGATAATTCATGTACATAATAAATGTGAGGCTTATCTTAATGCTGTGCCATCTGGAATCCAGCCATTTCTATCAGAACGTTTATTTCCGCATGCCTTCAGTTTTACTTCACTTTGCACTCTCCTTCCTGAAAGAAATGAATCAAAATTGCACTCTCTAAACCTCAGAACGCTGCAAATCTGTCCTGTCTTCAATATTTGATTGCTGTCCAGATCTAGAATGTAACCTAGGTTAAAGTGTCCTGGGCTTTGGTAGAATGTTTACTGGGATAAGGGTGTGGGGTTGCTGAGAAAAAAACAGCAGGCACAATATTAAAAGATGCAACTTACTCTGACTTCAGGTTGGTACTTATACGAAATATCAGCCTGCACATTTCCTTAGAGATTTCTATAAGCTTTGAGTTTTCTGGCACAGAAATTCAGTTTAGCTGTTAGCAGTCATTACGGTCTGTTCTTATTTCCTTGCAGAAACGGGTACTCACATAAAACCCAAGCCTTAATGGCATGTTTTTGAAGTGGAATAGGGGGGAATATATCTTTAGTGGTGAAAGTATCTTCACACTAAGTTCAACTCTATCAAATTCAGTTTACCACATTGCAGTTTTTCTGCACATTAATATGACACTGGATGTACAATAAATATAAATCAAATGTAAATGAATAACCTTGTGTGAGGAGAGGTAGAAATGTCTGAATACTGATTAAGAGGCTCTGCTGGAAGACTTCTGGTCTTTCTAAAAGTTACAATCACAGAATATTAGTGTTAATTCATGTTACTTCTATACTGATGATACTCATTTACTGATATAAATTATCTTCAGAATTTATAATGAAGGAGAGCCATGCATTGCTTGGCCTTCTTGCTTTTTATCTATTCTTTCTAAAACTTACTCGTTCCTTCTTTGAGAAGAATGCTATCCATGTGGTAAGCTTATTGCTGGATCTCACCTCTTAATAATGTGGAATTATCTGTATTACTGGTGAGATAATAGTTAGGCAAAAGTTTTTGTTTTCCATAATTTTCAAACTATGATCACTTTTAATATATGATGCCTTGATATTTTATATATAGCTTTTATTCTGTTGTCTGGTAATACAAATATAGAAGAGGAGCAAAATAATTTTTAAATGTGTCTTCAATTGAAATCAAGGTCAAAATTCACGCTATAAATCATCTGGACTTGTTAATCTGTGTTCTGCTTTTCTTTTTAGATGTGTCATGTTCCTGACAAATGAACCAGTTTATTTACTCTGAATTTAATTGGTCTGCAAATGAGCAAAGATACAGCTTCAAAACTCACCTTGTAAGGGTTATAAATGTCTTTGCATTTTTTTTTCTTAAATTACAGAACATTACATTTTTACTTCATACACTTATTTTTTTAGTTCACACACTCTTATCCCTTTCCCTTTGGACAAGATGCCAATCAGCAAAATGCCAATTCTTGTTTAATCCTTAATGTATTGCCTTTCATGTTGATAATTAGCTTGATTGATCTCTACCCTCTTCCATATCTTCTTAGTGAGTGCTTCCTGATTAGTCTGGTAGTTATGTTCCAGCAATTCATAAAAATCAAGTGCTGAGTCAAAAGAGGCCCCTTTTCCATTTTGCACCATTTCTTAGTCTCTCCAAGTTTCTCCACATATAGCATTATTATTTTCAGTCTCTGGTGGCACAGACTGGTGGCTTTAGACAGTGCACTCAACTGTTTATCGCTTCCAGTTGTGGCCAAATCACGTCATGTGTGATGTTTCATCAATAATATGCACTTCGAATTGTAATCCTTGTTTTTAAATTCAGTACAAGTGTCCATAGAATTTCTCCACAGCACTGTTATCAAGTTTGTCTGTTTCTGAGTGAAGAAGGGGCCACAACATGCTCCATCTGCTCTCCTGGAGAAAGCAAATGGCTTCAAACCTGAAGCTCAGCTGTGGTCCAGCTGTCAGCTTCTCCTGCTTGCAGTGTCAGTGCACAGGCGGGTCCTGGCAGATCCATCAGTGTTTGCTGTGATCTCCCTTGCTAACCCATGAATACCAAAATCAATGTGCACTGTGGCCATATTTAGCAAGCCATTAGAAGGTCAAGCACAAAACTAACAGCTATTTGATTTCCAGTGTTCCAGTGCCTCAGCCATCTGAGTAATTAAGCTTTCTGTTGCCATTGCTAATTTAGTACTGCCAAAATTCACTTAGATAGCCTTGGCACCAAGATGTTTTCCTCACAGGAGTAACCAATTAGATGAGTACAATCCTAGAAGAGTATGATTGTACATACTCTGTACCCATACTCACCCATACACCTGGAACACATAGCTGGGATAAACCCAATCTTTGAAAATTTCTGAAATTTTGTTATGGCTTGGTGACTTCTCTTGTCCTAGACAAATACTTAAGGGAAATTGAAGTTCTATTCATGATTATAGCTGATATTGACTCTTGACTTGCTGCATATGTCAAGCTTCCTTCTGTCGATGTTAAAAATATTTTTTATTAAAAATATTATTCCACCATTGTGAGATTAATTACAATTATTTCAGTAGCACAAGGTTCAGCTCTGAATTGCTAGATAAATTATTTTGCTAACTCTTTGCTTAATTGAATCTATTTATGTTGCAATCAAGTGATAATTTGTCAACATTAATAACTTTCCATTAACTTACATCTTCAAGCTATATTCTTTTTGAAAATGCTAATTATTTGATCTTTATTTTATTTTTTTAAATTTTATTGTTCCAGTATAAGGACTGGAAACTGAACAAATTAATGAAGAGGTGGTAAATTGAAAATTACCTAAAGGCGATGATCCTTGCAGAAAACTTCACCAAGCTGTGAAATCCCTATACTTAACCTCTCTTCTGTAATTGGCAAAGCAGCCAAAAGTCCTGCAGCCTGTTTGACTAACACTTGGCTCTCCTCTGAACACCTCTTCTTCTTCCCTTCTGGTTTCCAGTCCCCTAAAGAGCAGGTCCTAGAAGGCAGCAGGTGATGCTGCAATCTTTACTTGGCTTTGTGTGTTAGTTCATTGTGAGGGCACTCAGTGAGGAGATAGGCTTTCTTGGCTGAGGTCATGGCGAGGATAAAGGCACACATGAGATACTAGGCAGGAAAGTGTACTGCTGTGCTGTATGCATATGTCATCTTAGGGGCAGACTTAGCACCCCAATCAACCTCTTCCTAATTTTTTCCCTAAACTGTTATGGGTACTTAGCTATGTTCAGTATAACTTTTCACTTCTGTGTGCTTTGGGCACCTGTATTCAGTCACTGTTAGATCCACTTGTCTCAGAGAAAATGAACTCATGAATTTTCATTCATACAAGCCCATTCCATAGACACGTTTCTGGCCAATCTCTGTGAAAGAATATGAGGTTCTGTGTCTCTTATATGTAAAAATATTGATAAAGTGCTCTTCTTTTCTATCTGTTGTGTTTGAAAACATGTTACTGAGAGGATGAAACCAGCTAAAATGCTATCTGTATAACATTTGTTTTTCACTGGGATGGTAATGGAGTATTTAAAAATAATTTTTTTTAGACTCCAAGCTCTGTACAGATGAATATGATTCATAAACAGCGCCTGGCATCACTTCAGAGGAGTTTGGGCACCCAAGAATAGTCTGAGCTCAGACTACACAATTTACCACGGTAAGTATCTAGAGTATCTGCAAAACAGCAGGTCTGATCACTGATCATCACCAGTGGGGCCTTGAGAGGGTAAGATCAGTGCAGGAGCTCTGGGGCTTGTGTCCTGTAAAACCCAGAGACCTCTAATAAATATATAATGCCGTGCAGATTATTTTGGTGCTACCAAAATTATAGTACTAATATGTCTCAGACTTGAGGAGGAAATATTTTTCCTATAGTACTGCTGCTTAGCTGCTATTTTTTAAGGCCCTTATGCATCTTTTTCCCTCTTCTCAAATATACGCACAAGATTTCTAAACCTTCCCATCCTGAACCAGGTCTTTCCTTCTCTTCATAAAAGTATTCAACAATGATAAAAGTGTTCATAATACAAGCTAAGCAATTTTGCTTATGACTTTCTATCAGGAAAGGAAGCTCTGCATATCAACAATATTAACTGCTTACTCATTTAATACAGAAGTCAACTAAACCATCAATTGGAAATGACTGCTTTGTGGAAGTGGTTTTAACAGTCATCTAAATAAAACAGCATTGCTCTGAGAGTTGTTAATAAAAACCGTAATGGTTTATGTGTAGTTTTGTACAGTTGTGCTCATCTTTCCGAGTAATGGACTCTTGAGCCAGACTCCTGCCCCTTAAAATTTTGTTATTTTCCAGTTCCTGGACTTTTAACACTCAGTTTGGAAGTTCTGTATTATTTATGGGAAATAGGCAGTTGAATTCCTTCACTGGAGAAACAGGCAGTTGAATTTGAGAGTCTCATTTATTACAGCTCTGTTTGTTGCATTGCTAAGCTGAATCTTGAAAACAAAATTATGCAGTAGAAGGCTAAAGGTTTTTAAGTGGTTTGGATTGAAATTATATTCATATAAGTAATTAAATTGAAATGATAGAATTTTCAATTCTTGATGAAGTAAGGAAGGGGTCTGCCTTGGATTTCAGGAGTGTAGACTTTGTCCTGTTCAGGACACTGGTTCAAACAGTCCCCTGAGCTGAACAGGGAGCTTCCACACAAACTCGGGGAAAAAAAAGTGGTTTTGACCTTGTCCTGCTTCTGGCCAGGATAGGGTTAACTTTTGCAGCAGCTGGGAAGGGCAAGGCCAGGACCCTGGGGCTATTCTGTACCCCTCAGCCATGTGCAGGGGTTATGCCTTTCTTCTGGTTTCCCAGTATGTGCATGTCCTGGTTTGAAGGACAGGTGTCTGCCAGTAAAGGCAGAAGTTTTCCTTTGA